>CM035419.1:127886865-128044365 GCA_020310875.1 Ceratopteris richardii
TCAAATCAAGTGGAATATTTGACCTACCCCCCAATTTTGGGTGATCAACCGACGCGTGATTAGTGGACGTGAAGATTCCGCAAGGCCTCTTGGCCTATTGGGGCCTATAAAAGCAATGGATTTTTGCTCATTGGGGTACAACATTTTTAGAGTTACATTGACGCGTGTATACGTGCATAAGTCCTTTCTTGCACTTTGTGGTTTCAAGCCTATTGTAGGAGCTACTCTGTAGTGTGGATACAGAGGGTAGGCTTCTCAGTGGAGGGCTATGAGCACTATAGTGTAAGAGAGTGGCTTGGATTTTTCTTTTCTGTGAGTCAGTGTTGCTGTTAAGCTCTATTCTCTTGAGAAATTCTTACCATTTGTATTGTTCTGAGTTAGTCTGCATATCATTGGCCCCTTATGCTGGTGGGAAGAATCTGTTGTATTGGAGTTATTTACTTTTAGGGTGGCTTGTTAGCCCTAAGTTTGCACTTTTGAGCATCACTCTGCCCAACCTTGTAATCACCTGATTTGAATCAAGAAGTGTACGGTCTTCTTGGGTCATTTGTTGTCCATATTTTCCGAAGTATTTACCACTCTGTGCCATCCATGTTATCTACCTGCTCACAGAAATGTTAAAGGGTATACTTCCCTAAAGAGAACCCCCCTTGAGTAGGCGACGTACTGGAAGTGTTAATCTTTAATCTTTACTCTTGTTAAAAGCGCATACCCTAGTACCTCCTCTACACTCACCAATCTTACTTGTTTCTAGAGAATGATCATAGACTCTCTCAATGATACACATGTCCTTTTATATTTTTGAAGAAGATTGCATCTTTTTCTTATTTATTCGAATTATCTGAACATTTAAATGTGCATCGAGTATTCCATGTTATCATAGGTAAATGTTATGTACCTAATCACTCATGTTTTGGAGAAAAAATTTAAGTTGAAAGATGATGGCTATTTTTGTTGCTATATTCAGGTAGTGATGTGTGTGAACACACTAGGATCCTAGGACACGTTTTTTTCATCTTTAGGAGGTTATTTTCCCTAGCTTGTATACATGTCTATAACCCTAATGGGTCTGTTATCTTTGTACATTCTCTTGGTACTACATTTAGTATTTTGCGTTGTGCTCTAATGTCCTTCTTCTTCCTTGTTATATTCATGTACTTTTGTAGACCTCAAACGCGAACAATCAGTATCAGAGTAGGTCCGCGCTTCATCTAGGGTGGCATCAACACCCCTTTGGTTATAGTCTCAAAATCACATGAAAATTGGTGTGCATACTCATGACAATTACGAGTTCAAGACTACTTCAAACTGGTAATATTACATTTTTGTGCCAAAGATATGAACAGGGTCTAGTTCTTCGATATAAGCACCTCAAAGTCTACTACAGCTGAACTCAAGAGGGTAGTTCTGTTTAACTTTTTGAGCTACATTTTGTGAATCAAGGTATTTTAGTCAATGTCCATGGCTGAAAGTAGTGATGTATTCTATATCTTGGTTGTTGAGGATAACTTGGATGGTACCAACTACCCATTATGGGTGTATGCGATACCTCATGTATTAGTTGCAAAAGGACGTTGGAACATTATTCACAGTGTGGAATAAACATCTTATTACACCTACAAATACACTTACTAAAGTTGATGTAGATGGAATTGAAGATGGTTCTATTCTTTAGTTTCCTCTTCATGTTGTGGTTCCTACTACACCTACTATAGAGAAACTTTGTTGGGATGGAAGATATGCTTAGACACATGCATTGATAGCCCTCTCTATCAAATGTGCCATTATTCCTCACACTCATTCCTCACATTTTTGGCAAGGATCACAAAAAATATATTATCAGTTTCAGCATTAGCCAAGATGAGCTTGGTTGTGAAATTTGTTGATGACTGATGTACAATTCATAACCTCTCAAATGGCAATGTCATTATTGCTTCTGGCATTTGATCTGGGTTGTATAAGCTCATAGACTATGAAAAATATATGTATGATTCATCTATGTCAGATGCAAAGATTTCGCATGCATGCTTTGGTCTTCTAAGTTTTGTTAGGTTGCTATGCCTATAGAAATTTGAAATGGTGTGCTTTGTGCCCAAACTTAAGGCACCTAGTAAACATGTTTGTTAAGGCTATATTTTGGGCAAAATGAAGCATTCCCCATTCCCAAAAGATCTTTCAATTGGAGCTACTTAGAAATTGCAGCTTGCTTAGAGTGATATATGTGGTCTTATGCAGACACCCTCCTTTGGTGACTACCTTTACTTCATGAAATTTATTGATGATTTTTCTAGCATGCATGGATGTATCCACTAAAAGAAAAGTCCGAAGTGTTTATGTGCTTCAAATAGTTTATGATTTTGGTTGAAAATCTATCACCATGTAAAATGAACACCCTTCATTTTGACCAAGGGGGAGGGGGAGGGATATATGTCCTCTAATTTTAAGGCATTGGTAGATCAATGGGGGATAAAACATATGTGTATAGTGCAATATGCACCTCAACAAAAGGTTGTTCTAGAATGGAAGAATAGGTCATTCGTGGAGATGGCGAGGTGTATGGTCAAGAGTCAAGCTTTACCACATAGTTTTCGGCTTGAGGTTCATACATGTACAACATATGTACTTAACAAGTATCCCACTAAAGGATTGTAGTATATCACTCCATATGAGGCTTGGCATGGTTGCAAACCATCTATTGGTCACATGTGTGTCTTTGGTTGTCTGGCATATGCATAAGTGCATGAACAACAACATATGAAATTGGATGTTAAAGCAGTGAAATGATTTTTTGTGAGGTAGAGTTCTGAAAGTAAAGGCTATCATTGTTGATATATTTATGTAGTGATGTGTGTGAACACTCTAGGACCGTCGGGGCACTTTCTTCCGTCTTTAGGAGGTTTAATTTCTTTTCCCCCGGCTTGTATATATGCCTATTGCCCTAACCGGCTGCTTATCTTTGTACATTCGAGTGGTATTTCATTCAGTATTGTGTGTTGTTCTCCAAGCTTCTTCTTCTTCCTTGTGCTATTCACATGCTTCTGTAGACATCTAACTCCAAAAATTGTCTATTATATAAGTGATTTATACAAAAACTATGAACAATTCCAGTTGTTATAAAAATTAGGAATATTAACATGATAAAAAATCCTCTTGGCTTAGTACATACGTGTATTTTTCCACAATGAGCTATAAACGTAGTAGCATATATGATGAATGCGATGAATATGTTCTTACATGATTTCATTCCAAATGTGACAATGCCATTGATTGATGATATTCCCATTCAAGGATTTGAGGAGAAGTTTAGAGATGAAACTTCAGAATCTTCATGATGTAAAAAGTTATTCTTGATTGCATCTTTGATTTTGAACATATATTCAAAAGATTTGAAAAGTTTATTCTAACATTTTCTATTGAAAAGCTTGTTTCTATGGTCAATGAAGTACTTGTCCCTAGACATTTATGTGGCTACTATGGTCCGAAGACCATGGCTTTGAGATGTGTTAATGCCATAAACAAGATATATGAGATTTGTAGCAATGTAAGAGAGATGAGAAGATTTTTAGGAGCTTTTTTTTCATGCCATTTTAAGCTACATTTACATGATGCACTTGATGATGAGAGGGCATACATAGAAGACACAAAATCTATGCCTCAATTAGAATAATACTCTATCTTCATGATTTTCATCTAAGAAAAAAGTCCATTTGCATTAAATGGATATAGAAGATGAAACATATGCATGATGTAACAATTGATTTTGATGAGATCCTCAACTACACAAGCCTAATGACCATTGTTCCTAGCATTTCTACACTTGCAACTCATCATGCTTGAAATTCACATTAGTTGTATGTTAAAACTTCATTTTTGAGTGGTGATTTTTGAATGGCGATTCACAATAATACTCTATCTTCATGATTTTCATCTAAGAAAAAAGTCCATTTGCATTAAATGGATATAGAAGATGAAACATATGCATGATGGAACAATTGATTTTGATGAGATCCGCAACTACACAAGCCTAATGACCATTGTTCCTAGCATTTCTACACTTGCAACTCATCATGCTTGGAATTCACATTAGTTGTATGTTAAAACTTCATTTTTGAGTGGTGATTTTTGAATGGCGATTCACACATTACTTGCTTAGTGGTCCTAATGAGAGGCATATTGATAAAATTAATGTTGAATTGCATGTCATTTTTTCATATCTAATGTTTAATTCAATGAGATCACTTTGACTTATGTGTCTACACAATATGTTGTTCTAGATGTTCACAAAAGAATTTAACTATGGAGAGGTTAGAAGATTCTTTTAAAGATTTGGACTTACTTCCTTTTGTGGATTAATTTCTTTCCACATGACTTGGCACTTCCTTATACATGAGTGCTAGCTACCCAGCACTCCTAATGGGGATTTCGTGATGTATTTTGGGTAATGATGTGTGTGAAAACCTTTGGGAACATCAAAGTACTTTCTTCCCTTGTAAGGATGTTTCTTCCCACTGATTGTATATAGTTTTATAACCCTAAGAGATCAGTTATCTTTGTACATTCACTTGATAATACATTCAGTATTGTGTTGTGGTCCAAGCTTCTTCTTCTTCCTTGTGTTGTCTTTGTACTGCTTCCATAGACCTCAAAATCTAAAAAGGATAACACTTAAGAAGACCTCAATCATTAAAGAACTCACTTACATATATTTCAAGCTAGATTTATTCTTTCACTCTAAATTTCAACTAAAATTAGTATCATAATAGTGGATCACAAGGCATCTAGGTCTTGAAAAACTATTAAGCAGGTTACATGATCATAAAGGAACTCCACTGAGAGGATTTAATACTCTTTGATTGAACATATTTGGAATGTGATATGGATGATAGAGATATGGTTAGGAAACTTCTGAATCATATGAGGGACCATGGAAGCTCTTCCTTACTATTCCTAAAGTGCACCACAATTTTTCTATAACTATTTATAAAGAATGAAGAACAGATCTTGAATGGATTCTTGCATAGGCAGATCTGTCATCCATCACCTTAGTTTCCATTTGCAGTTTGGCTATAAAAGGTTGCCCAAGGATAGCCTCATACAAACAATGGTCCTGGACGAAGAAGTTGAATTCCATAGAATCCCCCCTATCATCATAGGTACAAAGGCACATGCCCAAGTAGAGCTCTACAGCCATTATCCACTGTCCTAATCCTCCATCCATGATCTTTATCTATAGGTCACCTAAAGTGATCATATAACTTCTTAGAAATCATATTTATTTCTAACCTTGAGTTAATCAAGGCCAAAACAAAACACGAATCTTCATTGCTCCCTAATTTCACCTTCATTTAAGGTGTCCCTCTGGCCAAAAAAGTCCTACTATACTCACTTTCTATCATTCTCATCTCATTACTAAGTGTAATAGGACCTAAAGAATTCCTATGGTACCTTGTAATCTCATCATCCTCATCCTCAGAAGTATCACTCAAGGCTACCCCTTTGTTCATTACTCACATATCTTTTGTTACCTCTTTCATCTCCACATCCTCAAGTAATGGAGACCTTCTCCTCTTTATCATCTTAATAAATCTATCCTTGAATTTAGGCTTTGCTATAAAGAAAACTAGCTCCAAGGACATGGTCACTTTGCTCTTCAATAGAATATCATTTACTATCTCTCTCACGTCATTCTTCTTTGCTAACACAAAATTTAGTACAACCTTTGGGGTCTTCTTCTTTTTCTTCTTCTTCTCTTTATCTTTCTCTTGAATAGTTTCTTAAGTGTCATCAGTCTTTTGAGCGGGTTCTTGCTCTTTCTGCTTCTATTTACTTGGCTGTCATATTTTGATCCGCCTAGCTGGCCTCTTTCCCTCCTTTATTTCCCTCTTCTTTTCCTCTTCCTAAGAAGCAATAGGCTCTTTAAATTGCACTCTCTTTTTAGGCTCTTTAGCCTTCTCTTAAACCTCTTTACTTTGCTTCCTTTTCACGCATCTCTGTATCTCAGGCTCCTCTTGGCTCTTGTCCCTCTTCCTCTTCTCCTCAGCATTGGCTATATGCAAGTAGACTGAGAGCTAATCTACACGAGACATCTAGGAAGTGTTCTACATAATCCCATCCCTAGCTCTCACAAGAGCTTCTATAGAGTAGTTTCTTTGAGGTTGAGGTCTAGTCTCCTCTTCATCCCCTTCATCTAGCAGCTCTAACTGTGCTACTAATGTGCTTGCATTCTTGATTGATAGATTCTCATAAAGTTCTTCATTCCTCCCTTCCCTCAATTCACAAGTAAAGGAAGGGGGGTCCTGAAGTCATAGAGCTTCTTATCTAAATCTATTACCAATTAAGCTCTTCACACACATAGGAGAAATGTTCCTGTGCATCGCACTATACACATCTCTTGGCCCCTCCAAACCCACCAGTTGATCATCTCTCAAAAGGTCTAGTGTTTCTCTGTAAATGTGGGCTGCACTGGTGGTGCATGTATCTGCTGAGCAACAGGCTCCACTCGAGGTGCAAGCTAAGGCATTATGTAACCTTGCATGTTTGGAATAGGCATAGCATTTCTTTGTATTGGGTCTACAAAACTAGTACTCGCCTAAGGAGGAGTGGGGTCTTGATACCTGATAGAATAAACTTCATTATGTATGCTTGCCATTTCTTTAGAGATGGGTGTTTGCATTGACATAAGATTTTCTATTTGCCTGCTTAGAATCTCAAGTTATAACTCTACTTGTGAGCGCAAAGTGGATGCAACATTAGCAGAGGCTAATATTGGAGGCACATTTGAAATTGTTGGAAGAGGTGCCTCCCTAGGTGGTTGTGGAGCCATTCCTGCCGATCTATCCTATAATACGGCCTATCGTCTCCTCATCTAGGTAACTACTTCCACCTCTCTCCTTACTGTTGCCCACTCTTTTGTCAAACCAAACCTCTTACTAGGCTCTTCTATCCTTCTCGCGACTTCAGTCCTATCTTGAGGACTTAAGATCTTAAGAAAGGAAATGGCTAAGTTAAGCTTTAACAAGTCCAAATAAGCATGTGGTAACTCACTATATCTTCTTATAAATTCATTTAAGAGATGAGTAAGGGATGTAGTGGAATTCAGGGAATTAACCAACTATAGGAACCCTTCTCTAGTGTGTTGGGAAAAATCTTCTAGGTAAAACAACTTATGAAGTTCCTTTCTAAATTCAACCTAGGGCTTTGCTATGTGGACTGATATAGATGCCAAGATAGATCCTGAAATTACCTGAGTGAAGTAATGTGTAAACATATCTCCAGGTAGTCCATAGATCTATGCCTGGTCCTCAAACACATCTAGATATTCTATCATATTAAGTCCCATGAATGTTCCTTTTTCTCTCCAAACCGCTTGGCCTACATGAACGCCCTGTTTCTCTATCACTAATTCCTTAAACACTTCATCCATCTCTATTTTCTCATCTGTCCTAGAGCTCATAATGATGTCTAGTGTGAGTGGCTCTACTATCTCTCTTAGCCCAGAGTAGAGCTCATAGAAGAAACTCGATGGGTAACGAGCTAGGAGGTAGAGGTCAGCCTAAACGGTCTCGAGGTAGGTGAGACTGTGATTTAACTCACTTATTCTTTGAATTTCTTGACTTGAATGTTACTTGAATATTTCACGTGATCTTGACATTGATTTCCTCTTTGATTTAATACTTAATTCTCTCTTAATCTACTTTTTCTGCTCTCTCTTTAATTCCCAAAATTTTCAATGTGTTTTTGTCCTCTTTCTTATGATATTTTTCTAATGTTTCTAAGGTTCTGTCTAAGCTATGAAAACTACAAATTCCTAGTGTAAGCAAAAAATAAAAAGAGTGTAGAGGAATATTGACTAAGCTAATGTAGATCATGAATGCTCACACTCAAGCAACCGAAATAGTCTTTCTGTTAAAAGTGTGTGTGGAGCAATGCAAAATTTCAAAGAACTTAAAATGCTCCTACCTGAAGATCTATATTTCATGCCAAGGTTTTTGTTTTCTCTTCTCAAGGAGTGGGTGGCATGTCGAGGATAATTCGATGACTGCCTCTATTGAGCCCATAAAAGTCACGTTGCTCAAAGTCAATTGCGGACAAAGTCAAAAGGTCAAAGTCAACTGGTCAAAGTCAACAAAGTCAAGCTCAAAGTCAATAGGTGCAAAGTCAAAGTGCTAAAGTGCAGGTGCCAAAGTGCATAGGTAGTGCACAATTAATTGTCCACAAAGGGTAAATTGGAGAAAGTGGGTTGCAGGTTGCAGAGGTATTTTCTCTAATTCCCCTAAGGTTCAAAGTGTTTTTTAAAGTGTTTTGGAAGGTTCAGGTGAACCCCCTCTTATGTGCAAAAGTGAAGACTTAAAAGGAAATGTGAAGGTATGTGAAGCGGCAGCGTACGCACAGGTGAAAGTATGGTCCCCCCATTAAAATTTTGGGTTTTAGTCTAAAGTCACTACAGGACAAAACAGTGAGTCGTTGGCTGCCACTTGTGAAGACAATCTTGGGACATCAAAGGGAGCACCAAGATACCATTGCAGTTAGGAGCGTACGTGATCGACACACTCAAATCAAGGCAAGGTCTATTCTTGGACCAATCTTAGAGTAAGTAGGGGAGGCATAGTCTAAGTGGAGCAAGAAAGAGAAGTGCAAGGGTCACCAGTGTGCGAAGAGAGAAGTGGAGTTGGAGGAGTGCATAGAGAGTGACTAAGGGATTGTGCAGAGGGTGCTAAGCTAGTCCCCCAAGGATCTCAAGGTCTCTTTGCAGTGTGCGTGTGCCGACAGAAGGTATTCATTCCTCCCCCTTTGTGGAAGCTTGGTGCAAGGTGTGCACAAGGATAAGCTTGAAGCAGGTGGAGGTCTGGTGCAGAGGAGGGCGGTGGCAAGAAGACTTTGGGATATTGGGTATTTTGTAATTGAGCACTCTGTGTGATTGTGCACAAAAGTATTGGCTTGTATTTTGCTTCAAACATTGTAATTGTCTTACTATAATCAATCGACAAAAGCTTCCAAGGTGTATTTCCTCTTTTGGTCTTTTCATTTTCTCCTACAAACCCTCAAACTCCTTCTTGTCTAAGAATCCCCCCAACAAAATTTGGCACACCCGGTGGGATTTCCAAGGAGATTTGAGCTTAGGAGAAACCAAGTGCAAAGCATAGAAGAGATCAAGTGTCGACAGAACCACAGTGCTACTTCATCACACTAAAGGTAAATATTCTTATCAAGTGTCTCATATTCAGTGGGCTATGAGCTGCTCATGACCGCAACCCGGTCCCAAACATTGAGGGTCACCTGCAAGCAAACAAAAAGGAAGGTTGTTAGAAGGTCCTCCAATCCACTACCTTCAACATCATCAGTCAAGAGCATGGCGGGTCAGGTAGACTTGGAAACTTACTCTCTAGATTAAATATAAAGTTTCCTTGTTTCAAAGGCCTAGCTCAGGAGGATCCGGATGAACACATTAGAAGGTTTTTGGCACTATGTAAGACTAGAGGCCTAATGGGTAGGGAGGATGCCTTTTTGATTCTCTTCACTGGCACATTAGAGGGATTAGCTGATAAGTGGTTCAGCCAGTTTGTTGAAAACCATTTTACCACTTGGGATGTGATGAAAGATGCATTTAAAAATCAGTTTGAGCATGGCAACACTGCGGAGATTATCATAGAAGAGCTAGAAAATTTAAGATTGGGTCCAAGAGAAAAGTTCCCAGAGTTTGTGACTCGGGCCAAAGCACTAATGGTTAAATTGCCAGATCCACCACACGATTTTTTTGTTAAGAAGTGGTTAGCTAAGCCCCTACTACTGGCCACCCAATGCAAAATAAAGGAATTAGTGTTACCTACAGCCTCCATAGAGGAGTTCATCAACACAGCCACACACTTGGAGCAGATAAGGTACCAGTATGGAGCAACTTCTTCCCAACCAACATATGGTACAGAAATGGAGGATCCAGTGATCCAGCTAAGGAAGGAGCTGGAGGGCTTAAAAAGAAATAAGCCCTACAAAGAGGAGGAGGATGTTGTTGCTCAGTTGAGAAGGGAGATGGAAGCACTAAAGCTCCAAAAGGAGGAGGAGGCCCAGGCAGAGGAATTGGCTCAGCTGCGACAGGAGTTGCAGGAGCTCAAAGGAGGTGGCATCAAGAGTGGACTTTGGTGTTCCATGTGCAGCAAGCAAGGTCACATAGTAAGTGAATGTCCTCTATTAAGTGTGACTTGTCAATTATGCAGGAAAGTTGGCCATGAGGCCCATGAATGCCAATCAAGAGGAATGCCTGCAATGACATACTAGACACAAGGAGGACCCCCAACACCAGCAAATGTGATGGCTGCGGCACCAAATCAAGGTAACAACTATAATCCTAGACAGAGGAATAACTTTGGAAATGGGCCTAGGAGGCCAATCATCTGTTTCAGATGTGGAGAATGCGGGCACTATCAAAGTAGGTGCACCCTACCAGAAAATGCCCCTCCTTGCAAGAACTGCCCTGATGCAAGAGACCATTATACAAATTGTTGTCCTAAGAATCAAGCCTCTTCATCCGGGCCTCATATTCAAATGATTTCAGTGCACAAAGAAAAAGTGTGTGATCTGGTCAATGAGCCATCACCATCTACCAGGGTGGTGCAATTAGAAGAAATAGAATCTTTGACTATGCAGACAAGAAGCAAGGGGAAGGCTCAAGCAGACATAGGACAAGGATCAAAGATTAAGGAATGGAATCAAAATAGAGAACCATCTGAAGATAAAGTCACCACAGGTGCAGATACAAGTCAAAAAGGAGATCTCATATGCACCAGTGATGCCATCGGGCATGCCTTCAATAGGGCTCATGAGGAGTTTGATAAGTGAACTAGAGCCCATGCTCTCAAGGAATCAGAGGCTTCAAAACTACTCAAGTCCATGAAAAAGGAGGTTAGTATTTTTGATTTAATAAAGATGGATGGGAAATTCAGGTCACAGTTATTGCAGATAATTGATGAAGCTTCCACTACAAGTTTGGTGGCAAAGACTGTTGTTTTACATAAAGGAAAAATTGTAGGGGAAGCACCCCTTACACATTATAAAAGTCCTCGGCTGACAGTATCTATCCAAGGTCATGAATTTCAAGGAGTTATTGTGGATGGTGGTTCTGGCATTAACTTGATGCCTGAACATACAATGGAAAAGATTGGACTCCACCCTTCAAGGCCTGCAAATTTCACTGTTACTTTGGCAGATCAGAGCAAAGTAAGGCCCTTGGGAGTGATCCCAAAAGTTCCACTTGAAGTACAAGGTAATCTATTCATTCTAGATTTTGTGGTTTTAAGATTGCCCCAGGTTGAAGGAGGATTTCCCCTCTTAATTGGACGACCATGGCTAAGGCATGCAAGTGTCATTCATGATTGGGGCAAGGACACTATGTGGGTACAAAAGAAAGGGCAAGAGCTGACATAGATTCATTTAGAAGAGGGCCTAGATAATCAAGGAAACACTAGCATGATGCAAACAGTTGGTATATGCATGGAAACAGAATCGGAGGATCAACCCCAAATAGATTTCGAGGAAGAAGAGGATATTCTAAATTGGCTCCAAGCAGGCAACTCTTCCTCTTGTTTTGGAATTTTTCTTAATAATTATTGCACGACTGAAGGTTATGGTGAAGATAAGGAGAAAGTCCAAGTTGATGGATTGGGAGAGCCCATCACAGACCACAGAAGGGGCAGGAAGACACCCCTCAAATACAACTTGGAGGAGGATATGACAACCACAGATAAGGAGGTTACTGAAGCTAAAGGCAAGGTAAAAAAATTCTAGTGAAGAATGCTCTTTCCGAATTCAAGAAATTCCTACAGGATGGATGCAGGACAAGGAGGAACACATTGAAGTCCAAAATACACCTACTTATGAAGCAATGCACGAAAAGCTACTAGAAGAAGACAAGGTAGAAGATGAGCACGAAGATAATATGGTAGAGAGAAATCTTGTCCAAGAAATACAATTAGGCACTCAAGACAATAATCGGCCAGTTTTGGTAGCCACTTGGTTGTGGAGCCACCCAGGGCTCCTTGAAAAGGTAAAATCATTCTTGACCCATTATATAGATGTTTTTGCCTGGCATTATAAAGACTTAGAAGGAGTGCCTGCAACTTATGGAGAGCACAGAATCCCTCTGGTTGATGGAGCCAAACCCATAAGAGGGAAGAGTTATAGACTTAATCCAAAATATGCTGAAGCTATCTATGTGGAAATACAGAAGATGGAGGATGCAGGAATCATCATTCCTATAGAACACTCAGAGTGGCTCTCACCTATGGTTATAGTACCAAAGAAGAATACTAATAAAATCAGAATTTGTGTTGACTTTAGAGCACTCAACAAGGTGACCATTCCAGATGGTTTCCCAATGCCTTTTGTAGAGCAAGTCATTGAAGAAGTGGCTGCACATGCATTATATAGCTTTATGGATGGATTTAGTGGCTATAATAAAAAATCAATACACCCAGAGGATCGTGAAAAGACTGCTTTTATCACACTTTGGGGAACATATGTGTATGTAAAAATGCCATTTGGGCTCAAAAATGCTCCAGCCACCTTTAACAGAACGGTCAATCTCTTTTTTGGCCCCCTATTGCTCGAATCACTTAGAATCTCCATGGATGACTTCTCTTCGTTTTCAGGTTCTCACAAAGAAACTCCTCTAGATTGTCTGGACCATCAGTTGAGGCAGCTGTAGAATGTTTTTTTCAAAAGATGCAGGCAGACTAAGTTAAAGCTCAATCCAAACAAATGTCATTTCCTTGTGACAGAAGGAACTCTCTTAGGACATGTGGTGTCGGCTAAAGGTATGGCCCCAGATCCTGACAAAATCATTTCTATATTAAAGTTGCCTAAACCTAAATCTCCTAAAGAGATTTAGGATACCATAGAAGGTTTATAAAAATGTATGTAGAGATAGCCAGACCACCGGCTAGACTTATAGGTAAGGAAGTACCTTTTAAATGGGAAGAAGAGGAGGAAAAAGCATATCAAACATTACGGTCAAGGTTAGTGTCTGCTGCTATTTTGATCACACCTGAGTGGTCAAAAATCTTTCATATACATGTCGATGCCAGTGCCTATGCAGTGGGGGCAGTTTTGACCCAACCCAGTGAAGAATTTAAAGTGGACAGACCAATTCAATATGCTAGTAGAATCTTGACCAAGGCTGAAAGGAATTATAGTACTCCAGAAAGGGAAGCCCTATCAATGGTTTTTGCTGTCCAAAAATTCCGTCATTACTTACTGGGAGTAAAATTTATTATTATAACAGATCACCAACCACTAAAATACTTGCTCAACAAACCACAAGCCACTTGTAGAATATGGAGGTGGTTATTGTTGTTCCAAGAGTTTGATTTTTCTGTAGTCCACAGACCAGGTAAAGAAAATGTTATGGCGGATCACCTATCCAGAATCAATATGATGAATCAAGCTAGTGGAATCAATGATGACTTTCCAGATGCTCATCTGTTTGCTGTACAAGCTCAAGGTTGGTATTATGATATCAAGAATTTCATTAAAACTGGGTTGTATCCAGAAAAGGCTAGTGTTGTGCAAAGGAAGAGACTGCTAATCAAGAGTAGACCATATACCTTCATTGAAGATAAATTATATAGACAGGGCAAGGATGACAGGTTTAGGAAGTGTTTGGAAGAAGAAAAAGTGAGGGAAGTCCTTCACTCTGCACATGAAGGAACAGGTGGTGGGCACCTTCCAGGGCATATTATGAGTCAGAGGATACTGGATGCTGGTCTATGGTGGCCTACGCTATTTAAGGATGCAGATGAATGGGGAAAGGCATGTGACGTTTGCCAGAGGTGTGGACCTAAGCCAACAAACCAGAGGCATAACCCCTTGATTGTTTCCACTTCCTGGCAACCATTTGAGAAGTGGGGGCTAGATTTTGTAGGGCCCATCTACCCTCCCGCAATTCCAAAAAGAGAGAAATATCTCTTGATAGCTACAGATTATGCGACAAAGTGGGCTGAAGCTATTGCCTCCCCCGACTGCCCAAATTGTTGCTGATTTCATTTATAGTAGCATCATTTGCAGGTTTGGATGTCCACTGGAAATTTGTACAGATCAGAGTACCCATTTTGTCAATAAAGTCCTGCAAGAAATTTTCAACAGGTATAGAATTCTACATAGGACCTCCTGTGCTTACTATCCAAGAGCCAATGGACAGGCTGAATCGACAAATAAGGTTTTAATCTCAATGTTAAGAAAGGAGTGTATGTTACAGCCCACTTCCTGGGGCATTGCTTATCAAGGTACCCTATGGGCATACAGGTTAGCCTACAAAGAGGCCACGGGATATTCTCCATTCCAACTGGTTTATGGCATATTGCCCATTGAGCCCTTTGAATTTTTACATGGATCACCTAAATAGCATTCATGCAGGGCAAGAAGGATTGTGATGTCTCTCAGAAGCTCGGAGCACTACATAAAGTGGAGGAAATTCGTCTACTAGCAACAAAACAATTGATAGAGACTCAGATGAAGAGGAAGGAGGCACATGATCGACATCTGCGGAACAACAACATTGAAGCAGGCATGTTAGTTCTTCTCTATAAACCTCATCTTCATACACAACTAAGAGGAAAATGGCTTCCACATTGGGAAGAACCTTACAGAGTCAAAACAATGCTAAATTGGGGTGCTGTGGAGTTAGAGACACTGAAAGGAGAGGCCTTGCCACTGGTCAACATATCAAGGCTCAAGGCCTATCATCAACACACTTGAAACAGTATGGATCACCTGGAACTGCAAATCTCTCCAGGTTGTACATAGCTTTCTCATCTCATTTTGCTCAGTTTTAGTAGTTTTCTTTATAAATTTCATTCTTGTTCCTGGTGTTTTTAGCAAACCTAGAAGGCATTTCATAACCTCTGCAAACGTAAAACTTTTGGGTATTTTTGGAAATTTTTCTAGCAATTTTAGCATTTTTCTAGCATTTTTTATCCCTTTCCGATGTCATTTTCTTGCCAAATAGGAGGAATAAAAGGAGGCTCTTTGTGGTTTGATGAAAGAAATTGGGCCTAGCCCTCTGGAAAATTTCATGAGAAATTTTTCAGAAATTTTGGCCATTTTTAGGTATTTTTTTGGATTTTTCCTTCATTTTTCTCTATTTTTGGGTTATTTTTCAAAAAGAAAAAAGAAAAAAAAAGGCCGCCCAAGGCGTTTTCTTGGTTTTTTCTCCAAAAAAAAAAAAAATCCCCCCCCCCCCCTTACCCCCCCCACCGACCACCACCGACCAACCCTTCCCCCCCCTCCCCTCCCCCCCCCTCCCCCCTCGGTTCTGACAGCCCCCCCCACCGACCACCACCGACCAACCCTTTCCCCCCCCTCCCCTTCCCCCCCCCCCCCCCCCCCCCCGGTTCTGACAGCCCCCCCCACCCCCTCCCCCCCCCCGCCACCCCCCTCCCCCCCGGTTCTGACAGCCGCCCCCCACCGACCACCACCGACCAACCCTCCCCCCCCCCCCTCCCCGCTTCTGACAGCCCCCCCCCCCACCGACCACCACCGTCGAGGATCATTCGATGACTGCCTCTATTGAGCCCATAAAAGTCATGTTGGTCAAAGTCAATTGCGGCCAAAGTCAAAAGGTAAAAGTCAATTGATCAAAGTCAAAAAAGTCAAGGTCAAAGTCAACAGGTGCAAAGTCAAAGTGCTAAAGTGCAGGTGTCAAAGTGCACAGGTAGTGCACAATTAATTGTCCACAAAGGGTAAATTAGAGAAAGTGGGTTGCAGGTTGCAGAGGTATTTTCTCTAATTTCCCTAAGGTTCAAAGTGTTTTTTAAAGTGTTTTGGAAGGTTCAGGTGAACCCCCTCTTATGTGCAAAAGTGAAGACTTAAAAGGAAATCTGAAGGTATGTGAAGCGGCAGCGTACGCACACGTGAAAGTATGGTCCCCCCATTAAAATTTTGGGTTTTAGTCTAAAGTCACTACAGGACAAAACAGTGAGTCGTTGGATGCCACTTGTGAAGACAATCTTGGGACATCAAAGGGAGCACCAAGATACCATTGCAGTTAGGAGCATACGTGATCGACACACTCAAATCAAGGCAAGGTCTATTCTTGGACCAATCTTAGAGTAAGCAAGGGAGGCATAGTCTAAGTGGAGCAAGAAAGAGAAGTGCAAGGGTCACCAGTGTGCGACGCAGAGAAGTGGAGTTGCAGGAGTGCATAGAGAGTGACTAAGGGATTGTGCAGAGGGTGCTAAGCTAGTCCCCCAAGGATCTCAAGGTCTCTTTGCAGTGTGCGTGTGCCAACAGAAGGTATTCATTCCTCCCCCTTAGTGGAAGCTTGGTGCAAGGTGTGCACAAGGATAAGCTTGAAGCAGGTGGAGGTCTGGTGCAGAGGAGGTCGGTGGCAAGAAGACTTTGGGATATTGGGTATTTTGTAATTGATCACTTTGTGTGATTGTGCACAAAAGTATTGGCTTGTATTTTGCTTCAAACATTGTAATTGTCTTCCTGTAATCAATCGGCAGAAGCTTCCAAGGTGTATTTCCTCTTCTGGTCTTTTCATTTTCTCCTACAAACCCTCAAACTCCTTCTTGTCTAAGAATCCCCCCAACAGCCTTGCTTTACATTGGGTTGAGGTGTCATGAAGATCAACGGAGGTCTAAAGAAGGGGAAGAGCGGTATAGGGTTGGATCACGCCCCAATCGGAGACTGTATCATTCCCCGTTCAGTGAGCGACATCTGCATGTTGGACGCCTCACCTGGTAGGATGTCTTGTATCATATGTCATAGCTCTGTGCCTTGGATGCGTATGCGTTCCATTGCATGGAATGCGTTGTGAATGTGGAATGATAAATTCAATGCTAAAAAAGAAATCACTAGTACTCGATGTGCTACATAAATGACCTCCATGCAATCATGGTAATAATATACAACTGATGTCACCATGTGACTTTGAGTAGTACAAAAATTTTGCTACACTGTGGATCACTCAAATTCAAGATAGTCACTTTGTTACAGTGAAAAAGGACGTGCTTCGACTTCTCATTGGTCTTCTCTTTACTTTTGTCTTCAGTGTTCACTTTATTTGAAGTCTTCACGGCAAGATCTTTGCTTCTCTTTACTTCAAAAACATGACAAAAGCCTAGAGAGAATCTGGAGAGAAAATCTAGAGGTTTGTAATGCCTCACTTTGGATCCTCAAAAAGCACTTCAACTCCTTACTTCATATAATATCTCAAAAGGTATTGCAAATCATGACAATCCTCAACCTCAAGAGAAGATCCATAGAAAAGATCCATGGGGTAATGCTTCACGTTGGGTCTTCAAACCTTCCTCTTCACGTCATGTAAAATCTTGAATGGTACTTCAAATCATGAGAATCCTGGAGAGAAAATCTATGGGGTTGAAAATGCATCTTTACTTTACGTACGTCTTCAAAAACTTTTTTCTCAAATCATCAGAAACCACCTAGACCTAGAGAGAATCCACAGGGGGAATGCTTCACTTTAGTCTTCAAAACTCTTATTCTTTCGTTCATATAATATCCCAACATCAATACCTGGAGAGACGATCCATAGAAAAGATCCACAAGGAGTAAATAAAATTCATCTTCACTATCAATAGAAATATCATAAAACTTTCATTTATATTCATCCACTTTAATTTCCTTTTCCTACAGATTCCATATGCAACAAATCATTGTAAAAAAATCCAACCCAAAACATAACCTTTTACTTTCCCTTTCTAAAGACCAATCAAGCATAGAATACCTTGATCTTCATATGTTCTATCCTAAGTTTTATTCAAAATATGGGAATATTCATTCCTTAAAGATAAAAACATGCTTTCTAGTCTTCATGTGATTTAAAAAAGAAGGTAAAAAAAAAACAATAAGCATTGTGATGTATTGGGGTTGAAAGAACCTTGGAAATACTTTACCCTTCAAAATAGGTGCAACAATAGTATGAGTTTCCATGCATATGAGTTTCCATGCATCAATTTTCAAACAACTACTCGCCTGACGCTCACAAGGGCCAACAATGATAGAGCTTTCTCTTATATTTTGAATTATTTTCTTGAACTATTTTTGTAATATTGATTACTCTTATATGGGCTCACATTTGTCTTTCAGTCTCCAAATCAATCTTTCCCGCTTAGAGTGTAGCATTTCCTCAATCATAATCCATCCCCAATCATAATCTTTTGATCACTCAAAAATAACAGAGGAGAGAAGAACAGAGAGATTCCACAAGGTAAGAGAAACTCTGATGCAGAAGAGTAGAAACAAATATGACATAGAGAAGGAAGAATTCTGATATTAAAGATGTGAATCAATGATTACAATAGCTTTGGACAATAGCTTTTTGAAGAAGCCTCTACCTCCCGACCACCCCCGAGCTATCACCATCGCATTCACACTCACACTCAATCACACTCTCATTCTCACTCTCAATCACAAGGTAATTCTCAGATTTATGTGCATCCCTATTGGAGTTAGACGTCTGCGGAAGCACGCGAACAGCACAAGGAAGAAGAAGAAGCTTGGAGCACAACACACAATACTGAATGTATTACTAGAGAATGTACAAAGATAAGTAGCCCATTAGGGCAATAGGCGTATATACAAGCCGAGGGAAAAAAACCTCCTAAAGAGGGAAAAATGTGCCCCAGCGGTCCTATAGTGTTCACAAACATCACTACCTAAATATATCAACAAATCCCCCGTGGGAGTGATGCGGTGAACAAGTAGCTGGCACTCATGTATAAGGAAGTGCCAAGCTATGTGGAAATCACTCCACAAAAGGAAGTAAGCCCAAAGCTTTGCGGAAAGCTTTAAACTTCTCCCTAGGCAGAGCCTTCGTGAAAAGGTCTGCAATTTTCTCCTGCGTGGGCACATATGCCAAGCTGATCTCCCCAGCAGAGAACCTCTCCCTGACATAGTGATAATGCACCATAATGTGCTTAGTGCGAGCATGGAACACAGGGTTCCTCGGAACTGCCAATGCGCTCTAACTGTCAGTGAAGATGGTGGTGGCAGAAGACTGACAAACACCCAAATCAGCCATAAGGTGTCTAAGCCACACACACTCAACAGTCGCTGTGAAAGGTGCTCGATACTTAGCCTCACAACTCAAAGTGGCCACAGTAGGCTGCTTCTTGCTCAACCAAGATATACATGAGCTACCAAGCATGAAGCAAAAACCACTGGTGGACACACTAGTGTCATAGCAACCAGCCCAATATGAGTTAGAAAAGCATGCAAATCTGGCGGTAGTGATCCCCCCTTGGGATAAAACAACCCAAGTGGCCGATTACCACTCAAGTAGCGAAAGATACGCTTAACCGCCTTCCAATGCGTGACTCCTAGGCAATGCATAAACTTGCTCATCTGTGAGACAGCAAACTGAATATCTGGCCGAGTAATGCATAAGTAAATCAAGCATCCAACAGCCTGCTAATAGAGAACAGCATCAAATGCATCTCCAGCATCATGAAGACTCAATCGTAAACCTGTCTCCATAGGAGTGGCAATAGGCTTACAGTCTTCAAGGCCAAAACGCTCCAATAATGTGTCAATATATTTTGTTTGACACAAAGCCACTCCACCATCAACTTGCATAAACTGAATGCCCAAATAGTGATGCAAATGCCCCAAATCATACATCTCAAATGAGGCATGCAAACCAGCCTTGAAATCAGCAATATGCTTCTCAATAGGACTAGTGAGCAGCATGTTAGCAACATAGATGGCAATGATCAGAAGCACATCATTAGCACGCTTAACATATAAGGTGCTTTCACTTGGATTGTTCTCAAAACCATGTGCAACCAGATAGGCATGTATCTTCTCATACCAAGCACGTTGTGCTTGCTTTAAACCATATAACGCCTTCTTTAACCTGCACACCTAGTTTTCATGCCCTTTCTGCACAAAGCCAAGGGGCTGAAAAACATACACTTCTTCATGCAAGTCACCATTCAGAAATGTTGTTTTAATGTCCAACTGATGTACATTCCAACCATCATGGGCTGCAAGTGCACAAATGCTCCGAACAGTAGTCATACGGCATGTAGGTGCAAAGGTCTCATCAAAATCAATGCCTCTTTCCTGCGCATAACCCTTTGCAACAAGCCTAGCCTTATACCTGCCAACTGTACCATCAGGTTTACGCTTCAGCTTGTATACCCACTTAGTGCCAATGGCGTTCTTGCCAGGAGGCAAGTCACATAAAGACCATGTACCATTCTTCATTATAGCATCATATTGAGATTGCATAGCAACCATCCAATTTTCTGAATTATGTGCTTCATCAAAAGAAACAGGCTCATTCTCATCACAAAGACTAGACGCAGCCATAGCATAGCAATCTGATGCAAAGGAGGTACTATGAGAGCCTGAACGAGTACGATATGACAGAGATGCATCTAATTTCCTGTCACGCAAAGTCTGCCCCAGCCATTTTGGCATAGTTTTTGCTTGCTCAATATCAGCTCTCTCATCATCAAGTGCATCATGTAAATCTGCATGAGAAATGGAATGATCGGCATCATCATATGAAACATGCAAAGGCTAAGAAGTTGCCTCATTAGGACCAGCACTAGACTACCCACCTGTAAAAAGAGGCATCAAAGTATCATACATGTCTTTGGAGCTAAAAGATGTCTCCTTAGTACATGAAAGCAATGGCTGAATAGCATCTTCCACAAATACAACATCACGGCTAACCAGAATGCATTTAGTCTGTGGATGATACAGACGATGGCCTTTACTTTCAGAACTGTACCCAACAAAAATACATTTTACTGCCTTATCATCCAATTTTCTGCGATGTTGTTCAGGCACTAGTGCATATGCCAAACAACCAAAAACACTCAGATGAGCAACAAATGGCTTGCGGTCATGCCAAGCCTCATATGGAGTGATAGATTGCAGCGCTTTAGTGGGACACCTGTTAAGTACATATGCTGCACACATGACAGCCTCAAGCCAGAAACTATGTGGTAAAGCCTGACTCTTGACCATGCACCTCGCCATCTCCATGAGTGACCTGTTCTTTCATTCAGCAACTCCATTCTGTTGAGGTGTTTATGGCACTGTACACTGGTGTTTTATCCCACGTTCAGCCAGAAATGCATTAAATTCAGAAGATATATATTCCGCCCCTCGATCAGAACAAAGGGTGCCCATTTTACATGCTGACAGATTGTCAGCCAAAACCAAAAACTGTTTAAAGCACATGAATACTTCGGACTTTGCTTTAAGTGGATATACCCATGCATGCCTGGAAAAATCATCAATGAAAGTCACGAAGTAAAGATAATTTCCAAAAGAAGGTGTCTGCATAGGACCACAGACATCACAATGTATAAGCTGCAATTTGTGAGTAGCCCGAACTGAACCATCTTTTGGAAAGGATGAACGCTGCATTTTGCCCAAAATACAGCCTTCACAAACATGTTTTCCAGGTGCCTCAAGTTTGGGCAATGAGGACACCATTTCAAATTTCTGTAGGCGTAGCAAACTAGCAAAATTCAGATGACCAAAGTGTGCATGCCAAAGCTTTGCATCTGACATAGCCTAAGAATCATTTACTGCACATGCCAAATCATTTACAGATCTTTCATAGTCTATGAGCTTATGCAGCCCACGACATAAAATGCGAGAAGTAATAATCACATCGCCATTTGACAGATCATGAAGTGTACACCTGTCATCAACAAATTTCACAACCAAGCCAATCTTGGCTAATGCAGAAACTGATAACAAGTTCTTTTTTATCCCTGGCACAAATAGAGCATCTGACAAAGTGAAAGAACTACCATTAGCAGTAGTCAAAATGATCTTACCAACTCTCATAACAGGATAAGAGGAGTTGTTGGTGCATGTTACAGTATTCCCTATAGGGGAAGGCTCGAGTGAAGAGAAGAAACTACGCTGCGAGGTAATATGTTTGGTCGCCCCACTGTCAAAATACCAAACATCTCAGTCTACTACAGACATGCACTGCTCATGAGAAGATGGGTCAAAACTGCAGACAGTAGTAAACGCCCATTCTTCTTCCTGCACAAGATTTGCAGACTCTGTTTTTGGTGTAGAGGCCTCTGCAACAACCATTCCAACCTCTTTCTTCTTTGCCTCTTTAGTAGCCAGTTTTGGATAGTTCTTTATGATATGATCATACAGTACTTACAAAACAATTTCTGCTTTTCTGATTTCTTCTCATCTTTATCTTCCTTCTTCGAATATGTAGAATTAGCAAATTTCTGCTTACTAGTTGAAGAGCTCCATTTTCCTTTGCCCTTCTGACTAGCTAGGAAAGCTTGATCTACAACTCGCGTAATGGACCTCTTTTTCCTGAACTGATCTTCCTGCAACAGAACAAAGACCAACTCCCCAAATGATAAGGCATTTGGATTGCCTTTCATAATCAACCGCAGAGTAGAAGCAAAACTCTGATATGAATCAGGAAAACCATTCAGAATGGTCTGCACAAGTGAGCTATCTGGTATAACCTCATCAGGAGAAATCAACTGTTCCTTCAAGTCTTTGATTTTTGTTAGGAAACTGTCCATAGAATCACCTTCATTCATGTGATCACTCTCCAACTGTTTTCGGAGGTAAGCAACACGAGCCTCATTCCTAGCTTGATACAATGTGGTAAGTCTATCCCAAGCATCCTTAACTGTTCTGGAAGAGCAAATATCAGGAATAATGGCACGTTTGACAGACAAAGCTATCAATGCATGTGCCTGGGCATCTCTGCCATCCCAACGAATTTGCTCTACAGTAGGTGCAACAGAAATAGCAGCACGAACAGGAATCTGCACAATATCATCTTCGACACCATCTTCATCAGCTCCAACACCTGTATTTGCAGTACCTGTAGTTGCAGGTGTAAGAGGACCTCTTTCAACACCCTGCACAATGTTCCACAGTCCTTTTGCAACCAATACATGTCGCATCATATAAGCCCATAATGGGTAGTTGGTACCATCCAACTTATCCTCAACAGCCAACATACGGAATACATCATTGCTTTCAGCCATGGCGGGTGACTAAAATACCTTGATGCAAAAAATTGACTGTATCTCAAAACCTGGAACAAAACTACCCAGAGGAGTTCTGTTAAACATGTAGCAAACTTTGAGACGCTTATACTGGCGAACAGAAACAGGTATATACCTTTGGCACAAAAAAACGAAATAGCCTGCACAAGCGCTGCGATAGTGCGTTCGGAGGTCGAAACAAGCTTAGATTCTGAGATTGCAAACGGAGGAGTGTCGACGGCACCCTAGGTGAAGCGACGACCTGCTCTGATACCAATTGTTGCACTTAGACGTCTTCGGAAGTATGCGAACAGCACAAGGAAGAAGAAGAAGCTTGGAGCACAACACACAATACGGAATGTAATAGTAGAGAATGTACAAAGGTAAGTAGCCCATTAGGGCAATAGGCATATATACAAGCCGAGGGAAAAAAACCTCCTAAAGAGGGAAAAAAGTGCCCCGGCGGTCCTAGAGTGTTCACACACATCACTACCTAGATATATCAACAGCCCCTGTGTTGATGTGCAGGTCTCCCTATATCGGAGTTTGATCGTTGCCCTCCCCGAAGAAGTGTGCGATCCACCAAAGTTAGAAAAATTTGATTTTCTCCAAAACTTTCGCAAAAATCCATGTGATCATAGTGTGTTTCCTTTGTTTAGTGTACCTGTCAAAAATAGCAGAAAAAACACCAAAAAGACATATCTGAAAATATCAATAATTAGACATGGTGACACGTGAGTATCGAAATCATGGCACTTTTCAAAGATCTGTAACTCAAAAATGGTGAGGAATTAGCTTAAGCTTGTAAGCGAGAATTTTATTCAATTTTTCGATGTACGCGATAGTGTTAGAGACGTTCGAGGTCCAAATCCACCTCCAAATGCCACTTTTGAGCCCTGCAAGTTTCAAAATTCTAGAGAGAGAGAGAGAGAGAAAAATCAAGGCATTTTCTTACAATGAACTAAATGTAGGACCCTGAATGAAGTACTTAAAACATGATTCACAAAAATTTCACATAGGCACTTTTATTCTCTTATACTTGCTCTACCTTTCTCTCATACAGAGTTTTCCTTGATTCCTTCATCTTCACCTTCAAAATTCCACTGGAAAACATGATGCGAATAAGGTCTAGAGAGAGAATATGAGACTTGTCAACCCAAAATTTCTCCTACATGCATAAGATGATCTAATTTTTCATTCTAAGCATTATCCCCACAATGAAATTCAAAAAGTTCAAAGTGAATTATTTCACTAGAAACTTTAGCCACATTCAACAAGATTGTCAACTTGATTTTTGGACCCTTGTTGATAGAAGCCCTTACAATTTTGATGGATGAATTTTTATCCTTTTTAGGCACTTACATGGAGAATCCTTTGGAGTGCTTGGATAATCACTTAAGCCAATTGCAAGAAGTTTTCTAAAGATGTAGAGATAAAACTAAAGATGAATCTTAATAAGTATCATTTCCTCATGAAAGAAGGAACTCTCCTGGGACATGTAGGATCTACAAAATGTATGGCTCTTGAACTAGATAAAATTATATCTATACTAAAGCTACCTAAACCCAAATCTTCAAAAGAAACTCAGAGCTTTTTTGGCATACTAGGTACCACACGAAATTTATTAAAATGTATGCAGAGATAGCCAGACCATTGGCTATACTTACAAGTAAAGAAGTAGCCTTCAATTGGGAGGAAGAAGAGGAAAAAGGTTATCAGACATTAAGGGCCAAACTAGTGGCTACACCAATTCATATCACATCGGATTGGTTGAAGATTTTACATGTACATGTAGATGCAACTGCACATGCAGTGGGTGCAATTTTGACTCAACAAAGTGGAGTACAAGATTAAAACCTAATCAGTATGCTAGTAGCTTTGAAAAAGTTTGTTTTGTTATCAATGAATTTTGTTATCGAAAAGATTTTTCCATTGCTTGCTAGGGGTGAAATTTGTTATTATAAGTGATGATCAACTGCTCAGATATTTACTAAATAAGCCATTAGAAACTTGCAAGGTATGGAGGCGGCTCCTTTTGTTCCAAGAATTGGATTTCTCTATAGTCCATAGACCTAGAAGAGAAAATGTCATGGTTGATCACCTGTATAGGATTAATGCAAATGGTAAAGCAATTAGAGTGAATGATGACTTCCCAGATGCTAAATTGTTCTCTATAAGAGCACAAAATGGTACAATGACAATAATTTTCTTACAACTCATTTATATCCAAAAAAGGTAAGTTATATGCAAAAGAAGAGGCTGCTAATCAAGAACAGACCTTATGCATTCATTAAGGGAAAATTATATAGATATGATAAAAATAACCAGCTTAGAATGTGCATGGAGGAAGAGGACGTCAGACAAATCCTTTAAGTTTACATGAAGGAATAGGTGATGGGCACCTTTGAGGCCATATTATATTGCTTGACCTGGCTTATTTCTTCTTGAATCTTCAATTTATTCCTTGTCTGCATAACCATGAAGTCAATTTCGTCTAGTTATGCTATTCAAGTGGATGGTGATTGTACAACATTGACTTCTTTTGTTTCTCTTGTTTTATTTACAAATATCATTTGGATGTGGGGGCCCAATGTAGATGCTTTGTTTTGTGGGCAATTCCTACAAGGGGGAGAGGGGGCATTTTTTGGAAGAGAACATTTACTCTAATAGTGCCCACATTCTCCACACTTGAAACAAATAATTGGACTTCTAGGCCCATTTCCAAAATTACCCCTAGGTCATTGGTTATAGTTGTTCTTGATATATTTAGGTATTGATGTGTGTGAACACACTAGTACTGTCGGGGCACTTTTTTCCCTCTTTAAGAGGTTTTTTCTCCCCGGCTTGTATATATGCCTATTGCTCTAACAAGCTACTTATCTTTATACATCCTCTAGTAATACATTTAGTATTGTGTGCTGACCTCCAAGCTTTCTCATCTTCCTTGTGTTCTTCGTGTGCTTCCGCAGATATCTAACTCCAATAATTGGTATCAAAGCAAATCGCTGCTTCATCTAGGCTGTCGTTGACACTCCTCTGGTTCCAATCTGAGAATCACACGAATTTTGGTGAGCATACTCAGCATGTTTTTCGAGATCAAAACATCTTCTCTCTATGGTGCCAAAATCGCGATCTGAGCTCATTTTGGCCTCCCAACGCACTAGCATAGCGCTTATGCAGGCTATTTCATCTTTTTGTGCCAAAGTTATATACGAGTTTCAGTTCGCTAGTATAAGCATCTCAAAGTCTGCTACACGTCTAGTAGGATTTGTTTGGGCAGTTCTATTCAACTTTTTGAGACACAATCAATTTTCTCCATCAAGGTTCTTTAGTCACTAGCCATGGTTGAAAGTAGTGATGTAATTCGTATGTTGGTTGTTGAAGGTAAGTTGAATGGTACCAACTACCCGTTGTGGGCTTATATAATGCGACATGTATTGATTGCAAATGGACTATGGAACATGGTATAGGGTGTTGAAAAATGTCCTATCACACCTGTAACTGTTACAACTACAAGTACTGAAGCTGATGCAGAAGGTGTCAAAGATGATGATATTCTGCATATTTTGCTTCGTGCTACAGTTTCTGCTATACCTACTACAGAGAAAATTCGTTGGGATGGCAAGGATGCCCAGGCACATGCATTGATAGCTTTGTCTGTCAAATGTGCCATTATTCCTCACATTTGCTCTTGTAGAATAGCTAAGGATGCTTGGGATATACTTACCACATTGTACCAAGCTAGGAATGAGGCTCTTGTTTCTTACCTCCGAAAACAATTAGAGAGGGAGCACATGAATGAAGGTGATTCTATGGACAGTTTTCTAACAAAGATCAAAGACTTGAAGGAACAATTGATTTTTGCTGATGAGGTTATACAACATAGCTCACTTGTGCAGACCGTTCTGAATGGTCTTCATGATTCATATCAGAGTTTTGCTTCTACTCTTCGGTTGATGAAAGGCAATCCAAATGCCTTGTCATTTGAGGAGTTAGTCTCTATTCTCTTGCACGAGGATCAGTCCAGGCAGAGAAGGTCCATTATGCGTGTTGTAGATCAAGCTTTCCTAGCTAGTCAAAAGGGCAAAGGAAAATGGAGCTCTTCAACTAGCAAGCAAAAATCTGCTAATTCTGCACAAGCAAAGAGGGAAGACTAAGGTGATAAGAAATCAGAAAAGTAGAAATTGTTTTGCACACACTGTAAAGGAAATGATCATAACATAAAGAACTGTCCAAAACTAGCTACTAAAAAGGCAAAGAAGAAAGAGGCTAGAATGGTTGTTGCAGAAGCCTCTGCACCAAAAACAGAGTCTGCTAATCTTGTGCAGGAAGAAGAATGGGTGTTTACTATTGTTTGCGATTTTGACCCATCTTCTCATGAATATTGCATGTCTGTCGTAGACTCAGATGTTTGGTACTTTGATAGAGGGGCGACCAACCATATTACCTCGCAACACAGTTTCTTCTCTTCACTCGAGCCTGCCCCTACACGGAATACTATTACATGTGCCAAGAACTCCTCTTATCATGTTGTGGGAGTTGGTAAGATCATTTTGACTACTGTTGATGGTAGTTCTTTCACTTTGTCAGATGCTTTGTTTATGCCAGGGATCAAGAAAAATATGTTATCAGTTTCTACATTAGCCAAGATTGGCTTGGTTGTGAGATTTGTTGATGACAAATGTACAGTTCATGATCTGTCAAATGGGGATATAATTATTGCTTCTGGCATTTTATGTCATGGGCTGTATAATCTCATAGACTATGAAAGATTTGTAAATGATTTGGCATGTGCGGTACATGATTCTTAGGCTATGTTAGATGCAAAGCTTTGGCATGCACGCTTTGGTCATCTGAATTTTGCTAGTTTGTTATGCCTGCAGAAATCTGAAATGGTGTCCTCTTTGCCCAAAATTGAGTCACCCAAAAAACATGTTTGTGAAGGCTATATTTTGGGCAAAATGCAGCATTCTTCCTTTCCAAAAGATGGTTCAGTTCGGGCTACTCAGAAATTGCAGCTTGTACATAGTCATGTCTGTGGTCCTATGTAGACACCTTCTTTTGGAAATTATCTTTACTTCATGAGTTTCATCAATAATTTTTCCAGGCATGCATGGGTATATCCATTGAAGGCAAATTCCAAAGTGTTCATGTGCTTCAAACAGTTTTTGGTTTTGGCTAAAAATTTGTCAGCATATAAAATGGGCACCCTCTGTTCTAATGGAGGGGGGGAATATATGTCTTCATATTTTAATGCATTTCTGGCTGAACGTGGGATAAACACCAATGTAGAGTGCCATATACACCTCAATAGAATGGAGTTGCTGAACAAAAGAAGAGGTCACTCTTGGAGATGGTCAGGCTCTCATGTGTGCAGCATATGTACTAAACAGGCCTCCCACTAAAGTGCTACAGTCTTTCACTCCATGTGAGGCTTGGCATGATCGCAAGCCATCTATTGCTCATATGCGTGTTTTTGGTTGTTTGGCGTATGCATTAGTGCCCGAACAACATCGCAAAAATTGGATGATAAAGCACTAAAATGTATTTTTATTGGGTATAATTGTGAAAGTAAAGGCTATGGTCTTTATCATCCACAGACTTAACACATTTTGGTTAGCTATGATGTTATTTTTATGGAAGATGCTATTCAGCTATTGCTTTGATGTACTAAGGAGACATCTATTAGCTCCAAAGACATGTATGATACTTTCTTGCCTCTTTTTACAGGTGGCCAGTGTAGTGCTGGTCCTAATGAGGCAACTTCTCAGGCTTTGCAGGTTTCATGTGATGATGGAGATCATTCCATTTCTAATGCAGATTTACATGATGCACTTGTTGATGAGAGAGCTGATATTGAGCAGGCAAAAACTATGCCAAAATGGCTAGTGCAGACTTTGCGTGACAACAAATTGGATGCACCTCTGTCATATCATAATCGATTAGCTTCTCATAGTGCCTCTTTTGCATTAGATTGCTATGCTATGGCTACATCTAGTCTCTGTGATGAGAATGATCCTATTTCATTTGACGAAGCACAAAATTCAAAAAATTGGATGGTTGCTATGCAATCTGAATATGATGTTATAATGAAGAATGGTACTTGGTCTTTATGTGACTTACCTCGTGGCAAGAAGGCCATTGGCACTTAATGGGTTTACAAGTAGAAGCGTAAGCCCGATGGAATAGTTGAGAGGTATAAGGCTAGGCTTGTTGCAAAGGGTTATGCACAAGAAAGAGGTTTGGATTTTGATAAGATCTTTGCACCTACATTCTGTATGACTACTATTTGGAGCATCTCTGCACCTGCAGCCCATCGTGGTTGGAATGTACATCAATTGGACATTAAAACTGCATTTCTAAATGGTGACTTGCATGAAGAAGTGTATGTTTTTCAGCCCTATGGCTTTGTGCAAAAAGGGCATGAAAAAAAGGTGTGCAGGTTAAAGAAGGCATTATATGGTTTAAAGCAAGCACCACGTGCTTGGTATGAGAAGATACATGTCTATCTGATTGCACATGGTTTTGAGAATAGCCCAACTGAAAGCACCTCATATATTAAGCATGCTAAGCTTGTGATCATTGTTGTCTATGTTGACGACATGCGGCTCACTAGTCCTATTGAGAAGCATATTGCTGATTTTAAGGTTGATTTACATGCCTCATTTGAGATGTCTAATTTGGGGCGTTTGCGTCACTATTTGGGAATTCAGTTTATGCAAGTTGATGGTGGAATGCCTTTGTGTCAAATGAAATATATTGACACATTATTGTAGCATTTTGGCCTTGAAGACTATAAGCGTATTGCCACTCCTATGGAGACAGGTTTACAATTGAGTCTTCGGGATGCTGGAGATGCATTTGATGTTGTTCTCTATGAGCACGCCATTGGATGCTTGATTTACTTATGCATTACTCAGCAGGATGTTTAGTTGGTTGTCTCATAGATGAGCAGGTTTATGCATTGCCCACGAGTCAAGCATTGGCAAGCCGTTAATCACATATTTCACTACTTGAGTGGTACCCGGCTGCTTGGTTTGTTTTATCCCAAGGGGGGATCACTTCCACCAGATTTGCATGCTTTTTCTGACTTTGATTGGGTTAGTTGTTATGACACTTGTGTGTCCACTAGTGGATTTTGCTTCATGCTTGGTAGCTCATGTATATCTTGGTTGAGAAAGAAGTAGTGTACTGTGGCCAGGTCTAGTTGTGAGGCTAAGTAGACACAACTTTCACAGTGATTGTTGAGTGTGTGTGGCTCAGACACCTTATGGTTGATTTGGGTGTTCGTAAGTGTTCTGCCACCACCATCTTCAGTGACACGCAGAGCGCATTGGGAGTTGCGAAGAACCTTGTGTTCCATGCTCGCACTAAGCACATGGAGGTGCATTATCATTATGTCATGGAGAGGTTCTTTGTTGGGGAGATCAGCTTCGCATATGTGCCCACATAGGAGAATATTACAGACCTTTTCATGAAGACTCTGCCTAGGGACAAGTTTGAAGCTTTTTGCAAAGCTTTGGGCTTACTTCCTTTTGTGGAGTGACTCCCACGTAGCTCGGCACTTCCTTATACATGAGTGCCAGCTCCTTGTTCATCGCATCACTCCTAGGGGGGATTTGTTGATGTATTTAGGTAGTGATGTTGTTGAGCACACTAGGACTGCCAGGGCACGTTTTCCCTCTTTAGGAGGTTTTTTCCCTTGTCTTGTATATATGCCTATTGCCCTAGCGAGCTACTTATCTTTGTACATTCTCTAGTGATACATTCAGTATTGTGTGTTGAGCTCCAAGCTTCTTCTTCTTCCTTGTGTTTTTTGTGTGCTTCTGTAGATGTATAACTCCAACAGTTGTTATGTTGGATGCAGGTTGCTGCCATCACATTGGTTGATAGCTGAGCACCTCCTTGTCCCCAATAAGGTTGTGCATGCATCCCTCTTGAGTAACATTCCTGAGCCTCATGACCAGCTTTCCTGTATAGCTAGCAAGTTACACTTAAAAGTGGACACTCACTTACTAGATAACATTGTTTGCTGCACAGTGATGCGCCATGATCCATTTTTTATGCCACTTCCTTGGAGTTCTTATAACTCTCATCAAATTTGTGCCAACACTTCTGCTTGGACTTCATCTTCTTTTTGTAGCTTGAAGGCGTCAATTTCTCACCTTAGTTGAGTTACATCACTTCCCTCCTTTTTGTGGGGTTTGTTCCTTTTCAAGCTCTCAAGTTCCTTGCTTAGCTGAATTATTGGGTCCTCTGGTTCTATAGTATATGATAAATTAGAAGATGTTGTTCCATATTGATGTGTCATTTGCTCCAATCTTGTGGTTTTATTAATAAACTCTACATTTGTTTTTGTAGGTAACCCTAACTCTTTAATTTTACACTATTTTGAGATTGGCAATGGTTTAGCCAGCCACTTCATGATGAAGAAGTCATGGGGAAGGTCTGATAATTTAGCTATCAATGCCTTGGCTCTTGTAACAAATTCTGGAAAAGGTCTCTGCAAGACCTAGTCTTAGATATTCTAACTCTTCAATAATATTCTAATGTGGCTGGGAAAAGAATAAAAAGTGCATCCTCTCTTCCCATCAGACCCCTTGTCTTACATAAGGCCAAAATCTTCTAATATGTTCATATGGGTCCTCTTGTGCTAATCCCTTGAAAGATGGAAATTTGATATTTAACCTGGAAAGTAGTGTTTCTAACTCTACCTGAGCTGCCATGTTCCTTAGTGATTATGTTGATGATAAAGACCTAGTTGACCTTCAAAACTTTCGTCTTTGTTCTTTACTAGGGACCCGCAAGTCTTGAGACCGGGTTGTGGTCATGAGCTACTCATACTCCTCTTAAGCTTAAGATAATTGCAAAGAGAAGAAAGGTTGACTCTCAGACTCGCAGTAATGGTATCCTTGCACTTCTCTACACTTTGCAATTGTTGGTTCTCCTATGATCAAGCCTCCTTGTGGTCCCAGTGGGTGTGTCAAATTTTATTGGGGGACTTGAGTGTTTGTAGAAGAAGGAAGAAGAGAATAAGTGGAACAAAAATACTAGAAGCTTCTAGTGTCCAAACAAGACCAAGTGATCTCTGTGCGGAGTGTTTAATTCCAATGAATACACACACACACACACAAGGTAACAAGATCCATAAAGTTCTTAATATTGCTCACCTTCTCTGCACTAGACCTCCACCTTCTCGAAGAGCTTGCTCTTGTGCACACCTTGCATTCAAGCTTTCGATAGGATAGGAGGGAGAGCAACACTTTTTGTGGACACACACACCTATTCAATGGTCCTTGAGCCACCTTGGCTGCTTTGCTTACTGGCTCTCTCCACACACTAGATCACCCTTCGTGCACACCTCGTCTCCCACTTACTTGTGTATGTCGAGCACTAGTGGAATGTCTCTCACTATTCTCAGCTAGTGTAGACGATGCTCTCACGAGCTTAGTCTATCTCCAAGAATAATGCATGCCTTGTGTTGAGTGTCGATTCACTTATCTATGCCACTCCTAACTGATAGTGTATCTTGGTGCTCACTTTCATGTCCCAAGAATGTCTCAAAATGTGTACAACCAATGACTCCTTATTTTGTCTTGAAGTGACTTTAGGACTAAAACAAAAAATAAAATGAGGGCCCATACTTCCACTTTTGCCTACTGCTTCTTCTTCAAATGTCCTCACTTTTGTCCTTCAAGTCCTCAATATGTGTACCTAAGGGAGGGTTCACCCGAACCTTCCAAACACTTTAAAATCCTTGAAAACCTTATAGGAAGACCATCTACAACCTGCATCCAACTTTCTGCGAACCATAACCATTGTGAATAAATTGATTGTGCATTACATGTGCACCTTGACCAACTTGACTTTGCCTAGTTTGACTCTAACAATCTTGACTTGGACTAGTTTGACTTTGGCAATTTTGACTTTGACCAGATCTAATTTGACCAATATGACTTTGATAGGCTCAACACTATTGCTACACAAACTTTCGTCAAATCACTCAACAAAGCAAGGAGAGGGATTGCTTAGCTTATGGGCCTAGTAACTTGCTTCCCAAATCTCTCTAAGAGCACACAAACATGAAAGATCATCTATTTGAAGCTAGTATGTGTGGATATAGAGATGGAAAGATTCCCTATAAGTTGGGAATCACGTTTCCTAAATTATATGTGAATATTCACACCCAAATTTTGTTGAGATATCAAGCTCAACATGTGATGATCCAGGATAACACGTACCAGTTTTTCGTTTCTCTGACATGTATAGTGGTCACGCCGGTATATGTCAGGGATACTTCATTGAGCTTTATTAGATTTATCTACTGAGCGTGATGGCACATTTGTTTCTTGCCAGCTCACTCATTCGCGGACATTAGTTTTTTCCTTATGCACTTGTTGTATCCTTGTTTTTAGGTCATTCTTGTACATTCGTTTTATGTAATAGAAGAAGAAGAAGAAGATCATTCTTCCTTGCCTCAATCTGTGTGTGTGCTTCTCCTTGAGAGTGAGAGTGTGTGTGTGAGCTCTCTTCGTTATCTCCTTCCTTTTGACATGGTATCAGAGCCAGCGTGGCTGTAGAGAGCTCTTGGAGAAGGCGACCGTGAAGACTACGCGGCAAGGCGTGGAGAAAATGCGATTTCACAAACGGCCTCTGTTTGCTACGAAAATCGGTGTGAAGGTAGAAGACTTCAAAATATTTTCGCGAGTTATCCCTTTAGGGTCACTCGTTTTTGTCAGATCGAAGTTTCGGAGCCATCTCGACCTCCGTTTTGAGCCCGTAAGGTGGGGCCCATAGAAAAACCAGGTCAGTTTCAGAAACTATAACTTGCGTTGTGTTTGGCGACACTCATATATTCGAGATCCAGAATTTCAAGTGATTCCATGTACTATTGATACACGAAAACTATGTTTTTCTGAGATTGAACTGTCACGTCATAGTGCGACAGTGTTCAAGCAGAAGTGCTGCTTGTAGTGTTTTGCAGTGTTGTGAATTGTTGCAGAAATGGCAAACACAAATGGAATGAGTCAGCTTATGAGCGATAATGTGGACAAGAACAACTTCCATGCTTGGAGATTCAGAATGATGAATTTCCAGATGGGAAAAGGCTACTAGAAGTACATCAAAGGAGAGAATGAAAATGCTCCGCAGTTACCAGAAAGGAACTGGAGTGCAGACCAGTTAAGAGCATATGAGGAATGGAATCAAGGAGCACAAAAGGTAATGTATTGGCTATTTGTTAGCATACAGGATATCATGATTGGACACATACAGGATGCCAAGACTCCAAAAGAGGCTTGGAACAGTTTGGTCACTTTGTATGAGACTAATACAAAGGCACGGAAATTGCAACTCAAGAACGAGCTGCATACATTGGAAAAGAAGAGCATGTCGGTAAGTGACTACAGTCTAAAAATCAAAAGCATATGTGAGTCACTTGCATCTATTGGCGTGGATGTAGATGATGATGATAAGGTGGAAGTGTGCCTTCGTGGTTTAGGAGCTGCATATAAGTCGTTCAGAACTTCCATACAGAACAACGAAAATATTCCGAATTTTGCTGATCTGGTATCTATGCTGATTATTGAAGAAAAGAATCTTGGTGAGGATTCAAACTCCCAAGGAAAGCCCAATTCTGAGCAGGTATTCTACTCTGGTAGAGGAAGAGGCAGAGGTAGAGGTTTTGGAAGTGGAAGAGGAAATAGTAACCAAGACCAAGGTCAACAACAGAATCATGCAAGAGGAAGAGGACAGTTTTGAGGCAGGGGGAGCCAAAGAGGTCGCAGAAATTTCCAAAGAAATGATTCAGGTAATGATAGTAACGGATGCTGGAATTGTGGTAAACCTGGACACTTTGAACGTGATTGCAGGTTGAAGAATCTAAATAACAGAAGGCAGCAAAACAACTACGCATCTAGAAGTGCAGATGATTCTAAGAAGCTGTTTATGGTTCAACATCACATGATGCATACGATGTCTTCTCGTGTTTCAAAATCAAATGATAATGTCTGGTATGTTGATTCAGGTGCTTCAAATCACATGACCAGTCATGCAGAGTGGTTTAGTAGTTTGTAGAAAATGCAAGTTCCTGGATATGTTGAAAAAGGTGATGATACATCACATCCTATTGAGCATACAGGAAACATAGCATTGTCTATGGAGGACGGGAAGGTAAAACATCTTGCTAATGTGTTGCATGTTCCAAATATAACAAAGAATCTGGTTTCTGTTGGACAAATGGTTGACCAGGGATTACAAGTCAGGTTCAATGCTGATGGATTATATGTAGAAGAGTACAAGTAGGATGGACGATTGGTTGCCAAAGGAAACAAAGTGGGTAGGATGTTCATCTTAAATGTGAAGATTCCTGAATGGAGCCATGTTTGCAAAAGGTGCAAGAGTTTTGCAGATATAGAGATATGGCACAGACGGATTGGACATGTAAACTTGCAAAGGCTGAAACTGATGTAGTCAAAGGAGATTGTCCATGGACTACCAAATTTCAAAGTTGCAGAAATGCAAAAGGTATGTGCAACATGTCAATTTGGTAAACAGTCAAGAGCATCATTTCCACATGACAAGCATGTTAGTGAGAATGTACTAGAAGTAGTACATACAGATGTTTGGGGTCTAGCAAAGACCACATCTATGGGCGGTTGTAGGTTTTATGTTACTTTCATTGATGACCATACACGCAACGTATGGGTATATTTCATGAAAGAGAAGAGCGAGGTGTTCACTCACTTCCAAAATTTTAAAGCTATGGCGGAAAAGCAGACAAGGAAGTACATTCAGACATTAAGATCTGATGGAGGAGGTGAATACATGTCAAATGAGTTCAGCAGTTTTCTAAAAAATCATGGAATTCGACGTCATTTTTCATGCACGTACACACCACAACAGAATGGCATTCCTGAATGCAAAAATAGACATATTGCAGAAATAACAAGAGCCTTGATGGCTGAGAAGAATATGCCTCATTGTTATTGGGCAGAAGCTGTGCATACTGTTGTATACATCATGAACAGAACTCCGACTGCTGCTATACATCAAGTTACACCTAAAGAAAATTTTACGTGTAAAAAGCCAAACTTATCACATCTGAAAGTTTTTGGATGTATTGCATATATACATGTTCTAGATGAGTTGAGGATGAAGCTAGATCCGAAAGCAGAAAAATGTGTCTTCATTGGATATTCCCTTGAGCAAAAGGGGTACAAATGTTATAACCCACTCACACGACAGGTGAAGGTGAGCAGAGATGTGGTATTTGATGAAATGTCAAGCTTCTATGTAGATGCCAAAGAAGGACTGAATCTTGAACCAAATGACAAACAAAATGCTGAAAAATCAAGTGCAGAATCTCAAGTTCTGAGTGGACTAGATTCATCACCAAGCAATAGTTCCAACTCAAATCCATGGAGTGGAAGATTGCATAGAAATTTCAGTCCATCAAATTCATCAAATACATGCAAGAAAGATAAAGAAAAGCTTTCTACTGGTAGTAAAACATGTGCAGATTTTGAAGATGTTGATGGAGATTCAAGTGGTTCAAAAAAGAGTCTTGATGAGGAACTTGGATTGCCCTCTGTGAAGACTCCAGGAGTAAGAAGGGCACATGCAGATGATACAAGGAGAAGTGACCCAGGACAAAGAAGATCTCGAAGGATGCGTAATTCAGTGCAAGGATTGACATATGATAGTTACATGGCTTGCCATTGTGCTTACATGACAAAGGTAATACAAGATGCTGAACCTTCTTCTTTTGAAGATGCAATTGGTAATGCAGATTGGAAAAAAGCTATGGATGAGGAGATGGCTGCACTTTATGGAAATGATACATGGAAGCTGGTTCCATTGCCATAAGGAAAGAAACCCATAGGCTGCAAATGGGTTTACAAGGTAAAGCATAATGCTGATGGTAGCATAAGCAGGTATAAAGCAAGATTGGTAGCTAAAGTTTATGCACAAACATATGGCATTGATTATGAGGAAACATTCAGCCCTATAGCTAAAATGTCTACTGTCAGAACACTTGTTTCATTAGCTACAAAAAAAGGATGGACTTTACATCAGATGGATGTGAAGAATGCTTTCCTACATGGTGAGTTACAGGAAGAAGTATATATGGACCAGCCACAAGGATATGAAGATTCAAAGCATCGAGAATATGTTTGCAAGTTGCAAAAGGCTTTGTATGGGCTGAAGCAAGCCCCTTGTGCATGGCATGCAAGGATTGTTGATTACTTAACCAGCATTGGGTTCTCCATGTGTGATGCAGATCATTCACTATATGCAAGCAAGGCTCATGATGGCATCACGATTGTGGCCATTTATGTTGATGACTTGATTGTAGGTGGAAATAATGAAGAAATCATCAAAGAGGTAAAGCAATTTCTTATGCAGGAATTTGACATGAAAGATCTTGGTGTGCTGCGCTATTTCTTGGGCATTGAGTTTATACATATAGAAACAGGTATATGGATGTCGCAAAGGCAATATGCCTTGAATATGCTGTAAAAGTATGGTACGGCTGGTTGTAAGCCAATTTCTATGCCATTAGATCAGAATTTGAAGTTGGATACTACATCAGGTGAAGCATTGGAAAATGCTACTATGTACAGAAAAATTATGGGAAGTCTTATATATCTTACAATTACAAGGCCTGATTTAAGCTACACTGTTGGACTTGAAAGTCAGTTTATGCAGGTTCCCAGGAAGCCACATTTGGATGCTCTGAGGTGCACTCTACGTTATGTGAGTGCTACTTTGGATTATGCATTGTTTTATGAAGCTGGTGTAGATTTGCAGGTTCATGGATACACCAATGCAGATTGGGCGGGTACTACTCCAGATAGAAGATCTACTAGTGGCTTTCTTTTCTCACTTAAAGGTGCAGCTATTACATGGAGCAGTAAGAAGCAACCCACTGTTGTTTTGTCGAGTACAGAGGCTGAGTATAGAGGTGCTGCAATGGCAGCATGTGAGGCATCATGGCTGGAGATCTTAGTTGCAGATTTATGTGTAGAAGTGCAAAAGCCTATCACTATCTATTGTGATAATCTTAGTAGCATACAGTTAGCACGGAACCCTGTTTTCCATGCTAGAACAAAGCATATCAAGGTACATTATCACTTCATCAAAGAGAAGGTATTAGCAGGTGATATTGATCTTGTTTATGTGAGAACAGATGAGCAGGTTGTTGATATTTTCACCAAAGCACTTGGAGCTGAGAAGTTGAAGAAGTTTCGAGAGATGCTTGGATTAGAGGATATGGTGTTGAGCTTGACGGGGAGTGTTGAGATATCAAGCTCAACATGTGATGATCTAGGATGACACATACCAGTTTTTCATTTCTCTCACATGGATAGTGGTCACACCGGTATGTATCAAGGATACTTCATTGAGCTTTATTAGATTTATCTACCGAGAGTGATGGCATATTTGTTTCTTGCCAGCTCACTCATTTGCAGACATTAGGTTTTTTCTTATGTATTAATCTTTATATATTGCACTTGTTGTATTCTTTTTTTAGGTCATTCTTGTACATTCCTTTTATGTAATAGAAGAAGAAGAAGATCATTCTTCCTTGCCTCAATCTGTGTGTGTGCTTCTCCTTGAGAGTGACAGTGTGTGCAAGCTCTCTTCCTTATCTCCTTCCTCGTGACAAATTTGATTTAAATCTTAGCTGTTCGGAGACAAATTAAAAGTTAAATTGTGTTGCAATATCTCGTGCTTGAAATCTTGGTCCATGAGGCTCCAAGTGGCATCCATCTGATTCTCAAATTTAGAGCGAGGTTAAAGCCTCTATTTTCACACTCCCCCTCAAGTGTCAAGCTTCAATCCATCATCCTAGCTCCAAAACTCCAATTCCTTTCTTGAACTTTTCTAGCTTCATTTAGCCCAAAGCTTTGGTGAACATGTCAACTTATTGGTGCTTGGTACTTTTATGTTGCACTTGAACTTCTTTATCCATCACCATCTCTTTGATGTAATGATAATGTACCCCTATCGGTTTTCTTCTCGCATGGAACATATGATTGGGAATTGGGTAGACACTACTCAGATTGTCACACACAATTGGAAATAGTTAATCTGCATGTTTAAATCAAATGTTAGCTTCTTGAGCCATAAGCTCACAAGTTACTTGAGCTAATGCCCTATATTTAGCTTCACTGGATAGAAGGGCGACTATAGGTTGCTTCTCTCTCATCCAAGAGATGGATTTCTTGCAAAGCATCACTACATGTCCACTTCTGCTTCATCTATACTCAGAAATTGCAGCTTGTACATAGTCATGTCTGTGGTCCTATGTAGACACCTTCTTTTGGAAATTATCTTTACTTCATGAGTTTCATCAATAATTTTTCCAGGCATGCATGGGTATATCCATTGAAGGCAAATTCCAAAGTGTTCATGTGCTTCAAACAGTTTTTGGTTTTGGCTAAAAATTTGTCAGCATATAAAATGGGCACCCTCTGTTCTAATGGAGGGGGGGAATATATGTCTTCATATTTTAATGCATTTCTGGCTGAACGTGGGATAAACACCAATGTAGAGTGCCATATACACCTCAACAGAATGGAGTTGCTGAACAAAAGAAGAGGTCACTCTTGGAGATGGTCAGGCTCTCATGTGTGCAGCATATGTACTTAACAGGCCTCCCACTAAAGTGCTACAGTCTTTCACTCCATGTGAGGCTTGGCATGATCGCAAGCCATCTATTGCTCATATGCATGTTTTTGGTTGTTTGGCGTATGCATTAGTGCCCGAACAACATCGCAAAAATTGGATGATAAAGCAGTAAAATGTCTTTTTATTGGGTATAGTTGTGAAAGTAAAGGCTATGGTCTTTATCATCCACAGACTTAACACATTTTGGTTAGCTATGATGTTATTTTTATGGAAGATGCTATTCAGCTATTGCTTTGATGTACTAAGGAGACATCTATTAGCTCCAAAGACATGTATGATACTTTCTTGCCTCTTTTTACAGGTGGCCAGTGTAGTGCTGGTCCTAATGAGGCAACTTCTCAGGCTTTGTAGGTTTCATGTGATGATGGAGATCATTCCATTTCTAATGCAGATTTACATGATGCACTTGTTGATGAGAGAGCTGATATTGAGCAGGCAAAAACTATGCCAAAATGGCTAGTGCAGACTTTGCGTGACAACAAATTGGATGCACCTCTGTCATATCATAATCGATTAGCTTCTCATAGTGCCTCTTTTGCATTAGATTGCTATGCTATGGCTACATCTAGTCTCTGTGATGAGAATGATCCTATTTCATTTGACAAAGCACAAAATTCAAAAAATTGGATGGTTGCTATGCAATCTGAATATGATGTTATAATGAAGAATGGTACTTGGTCTTTATGTGACTTACCTCGTGGCAAGAAGGCCATTGGCACTTAATGGGTTTACAAGTAGAAGCGTAAGCCCGATGGAATAGTTGAGAGGTATAAGGCTAGGCTTGTTGCAAAGGGTTATGCACAAGAAAGAGGTTTGGATTTTGATAAGATCTTTGCACCTACATTCTGTTTGACTACTATTTGGAGCATCTCTGCACTTGCAGCCCATCGTGGTTGGAATGTACATCAATTGGACATTAAAACTGCATTTCTAAATGGTGACTTGCATGAAGAAGTGTATGTTTTTCAGCACTATGGCTTTGTGCAAAAAGGGCATGAAAAAAAGGTGTGCAGGTTAAAGAAGGCATTATATGGTTTAAAGCAAGCACCACGTGCTTGGTATTAGAAGATACATGTCTATCTGATTGCACATGGTTTTGAGAATAGCCCAACTGAAAGCACCTCATATATTAAGCATGCTAAGCTTGTGATCATTGTTGTCTATGTTGACGACATGCGGCTCACTAGTCCTATTGAGAAGCATATTGCTGATTTTAAGGTTGATTTACATGCCTCATTTGAGATGTCTAATTTGGGGCGTTTGCGTCACTATTTGGGAATTCAGTTTATGCAAGTTGATGGTGGAATGCCTTTGTGTCAAATGAAATATATTGACACATTATTGTAGCATTTTGGCCTTGAAGACTATAAGCGTATTGCCACTCCTATGGAGACAGGTTTACAATTGAGTCTTCGGGATGCTGGAGATGCATTTGATGTTGTTCTCTATGAGCACGCCATTGGATGCTTGATTTACTTATGCATTACTCAGCAGGATGTTTAGTTGGTTGTCTCATAGATGAGCAGGTTTATGCATTGCCCACGAGTCAAGCATTGGCAAGCCGTTAATCACATATTTCACTACTTGAGTGGTACCCGGCTGCTTGGTTTGTTTTATCCCAAGGGGGGATCACTTCCACCAGATTTGCATGCTTTTTTTGACTTTGATTGGGTTAGTTGTTATGACACTTGTGTGTCCACTAGTGGATTTTGCTTCATGCTTGGTAGCTCATGTATATCTTGGTTGAGCAAGAAGTAGTGTACTGTGGCCAGGTCTAGTTGTGAGGCTAAGTAGACACAACTTTCACAGTGATTGTTGAGTGTGTGTGGCTCAGACACCTTATGGTTGATTTGGGTGTTTGTAAGTGTTCTGCCACCACCATCTTCAGTGACACGCAGAGCGCATTGGGAGTTGCGAAGAACCTTGTGTTCCATGCTCGCACTAAGCACATGGAGGTGCATTATCATTATGTCAGGGAGAGGTTCTTTGTTGGGGAGATCAGCTTGGCATATGTGCCCACGTAGGAGAATATTACAGACCTTTTCATGAAGACTCTGCCTAGGGACAAGTTTGAAGCTTTTTGCAAAGCTTTGGGCTTACTTCCTTTTGTGGAGTGACTCCCACGTAGCTCGGCACTTCATTATACATGAGTGCCAGCTCCTTGTTCATCGCATCACTCCTAGGGGGGATTTGTTGATGTATTTAGGTAGTGATGTTGTTGAGCACACTAGGACTGCCAGGGCACGTTTTCCCTCTTTAGGAGGTTTTTTCCCTTGTCTTGTATATATGCCTATTGCCCTAGCGAGCTACTTATCTTTGTACATTCTCTAGTGATACATTCAGTATTGTGTGTTGAGCTCCAAGCTTCTTCTTCTTCCTTGTGTTTTTTGTGTGCTTCTGCAGATGTATAACTCCAACAGTTGTTATGTTGGATGCAGGTTGCTGCCATCACATTGGTTGATAGCTGAGCACCTCCTTGTCCCCAATAAGGTTGTGCATGCATCCCTCTTGAGTAACATTCCTGAGCCTCATGACCAGCTTTCCTATATAGCTAGCAAGTTACACTTAAAAGTGGACACTCACTTACTAGATAACATTGTTTGCTGCACAGTGATGCGCCATGATCCATTTTTGATGCCACTTCCTTGGAGTTCTTATAACTCTCATCAAATTTGTGCCAACACTTCTGCTTGGACTTCATCTTCTTTTTGTAGCTTGAAGGCGTCAATTTCTCACCTTAGTTGAGTTACATCACTTCCCTCCTTTTTGTGGGGTTTGTTCCTTTTCAAGCTCTCAAGTTCCTTGCTTAGCTGAATTATTGGGTCCTCTGGTTCTATAGTATATGATAAATTAGAAGATGTTGTTCCATATTGATGTGTCATTTGCTCCAATCTTGTGGTTTTATTAATAAACTCTACATTTGTTTTTGTAGGTAACCCTAACTCTTTAATTTTACACTATTTTGAGATTGGCAATGGTTTAGCCAACCACTTCATGATGAAGAAGTCATGGGGAAGGTCTGATAATTTAGCTATCAATGCCTTGGCTCTTGTAACAAATTCTGGAAAAGGTCTCTGCAAGACCTAGTCTTAGATATTCTAACTCTTCAATAATATTCTAATGTGGCTGGGAAAAGAATAAAAAGTGCATCCTCTCTTCCCATCAGACCCCTTGTCTTACATAAGGCCAAAATCTTCTAATATGTTCATATGGGTCCTCTTGTGCTAATCCCTTGAAAGATGGAAATTTGATATTTAACCTGGAAAGTAGTGTTTCTAACTCTACCTGAGCTGCCATGTTCCTTAGTGATTATGTTGATGATAAAGACCTAGTTGACCTTCAAAACTTTCGTCTTTGTTCTTTACTAGGGACCCGCAAGTCTTGAGACCGGGTTGTGGTCATGAGCTACTCATACTCCTCTTAAGCTTAAGATAATTGCAAAGAGAAGAAAGGTTGACTCTCAGACTCGCAGTAATGGTATCCTTGCACTTCTCTACACTTTGCAATTGTTGGTTCTCCTATGATCAAGCCTCCTTGTGGTCCCAGTGGGTGTGTCAAATTTTATTAGGGGACTTGAGTGTTTGTAGAAGAAGGAAGAAGAGAATAAGTGGAACAAAAATACTAGAAGCTTCTAGTGTCCAAACAAGACCAAGTGATCTCTGTGCGGAGTGTTTAATTCCAATGAATACACACACACACACACACAAGGTAACAAGATCCATAAAGTTCTTAATATTGCTCACCTTCTCTGCACTAGACCTCCACCTTCTCGAAGAGCTTGCTCTTGTGCACACCTTGCATTCAAGCTTTCGATAGGATAGGAGGGAGAGCAACACTTTTTGTGGACACACACACCTATTCAATGGTCCTTGAGCCACCTTGGCTGCTTTGCTTACTGGCTCTCTCCACACACTAGATCACCCTTCGTGCACACCTCGTCTCCCACTTACTTGTGTATGTCGGGCACTAGTGGAATGTCTCTCACTATTCTCAGCTAGTGTAGACGATGCTCTCACGAGCTTAGTCTATCTCCAAGAATAATGCATGCCTTGTGTTGAGTGTCGATTCACTTATCTATGCCACTCCTAACTGATAGTGTATCTTGGTGCTCACTTTCATGTCCCAAGAATGTCTCAAAATGTGTACAACCAATGACTCCTTATTTTGTCTTGAAGTGACTTTAGGACTAAAACAAAAAATAAAATGAGGGCCCATACTTCCACTTTTGCCTACTGCTTCTTCTTCAAATGTCCTCACTTTTGTCCTTCAAGTCCTCAATATGTGTACCTAAGGGAGGGTTCACCCGAACCTTGCAAACACTTTAAAATCCTTGAAAACCTTATAGGAAGACCATCTACAACCTGCATCCAACTTTCTGCGAACCATAACCATTGTGAATAAATTGATTGTGCACTACATGTGCACCTTGACCAACTTGACTTTGCCTAGTTTGACTCTAACAATCTTGACTTGGACTAGTTTGACTTTGGCAATTTTGACTTTGACCAGATCTAATTTGACCAATATGACTTTGATAGGCTCAACACTATTGCTACACAAACTTTCGTCAAATCACTCAACAAAGCAAGGAGAGGGATTGCTTAGCTTATGGGCCTAGTAACTTGCTTCCCAAATCTCTCTAAGAGCACACAAACATGAAAGATCATCTATTTGAAGCTAGTATGTGTGGATATAGAGATGGAAAGATTCCCTATAAGTTGGGAACCACGTTTCCTAAATTATATGTGAATATTCACACCCAAATTTTGTTGAGATATCAAGCTCAACATGTGATGATCCAGGATAACACGTACCAGTTTTTCGTTTCTCTGACATGTATAGTGGTCACGCCGGTATATGTCAGGGATACTTCATTGAGCTTTATTAGATTTATCTACTGAGCGTGATGGCACATTTGTTTCTTGCCAGCTCACTCATTGGCGGACATTAGTTTTTTCCTTATGCACTTGTTGTATCCTTGTTTTTAGGTCATTCTTGTACATTCCTTTTATGTAATAGAAGAAGAAGAAGAAGATCATTCTTCCTTGCCTCAATCTGTGTGTGTGCTTCTCCTTGAGAGTGAGAGTGTGTGTGTGAGCTCTCTTCGTTATCTCCTTCCTTTTGACATGGTATCAGAGCCAGCGTGGCTGTAGAGAGCTCTTGGAGAAGGCGACCGTGAAGACTACGCGGCAAGGCGTGGAGAAAATGCGATTTCACAAACGGCCTCTGTTTGCTACGAAAATCGGTGTGAAGGTAGAAGACTTCAAAATATTTTCGCGAGTTATCCCTTTAGGGTCACTCGTTTTTGTCAGATCGAAGTTTCGGAGCCATCTCGACCTCCGTTTTGAGCCCGTAAGGTGGGGCCCATAGAAAAACCAGGTCAGTTTCAGAAACTATAACTTGCGTTGTGTTTGGCGACACTCATATATTCCAGATCCAGAATTTCAAGTGATTCCGTGTACTATTGATACACGAAAACTATGTTTTTCTGAGATTGAACTGTCACGTCATAGTGCGACAGTGTTCAAGCAGAAGTGCTGCTTGTAGTGTTTTGCAGTGTTGTGAATTGTTGCAGAAATGGCAAACACAAATGGAATGAGTCAGCTTATGAGCGATAATGTGGACAAGAACAACTTCCATGCTTGGAGATTCAGAATGATGAATTTCCAGATGGGAAAAGGCTACTAGAAGTACATCAAAGGAGAGAATGAAAATGCTCCGCAGTTACCAGAAAGGAACTGGAGTGCAGACCAGTTAAGAGCGTATGAGGAATGGAATCAAGGAGCACAAAAGGTAATGTATTGGCTATTTGTTAGCATACAGGATATCATGATTGGACACATACAGGATGCCAAGACTCCAAAAGAGGCTTGGAACAGTTTGGTCACTTTGTATGAGACTAATACAAAGGCACGGAAATTGCAACTCAAGAACGAGCTGCATACATTGGAAAAGAAGAGCATGTCGGTAAGTGACTACAGTCTAAAAATCAAAAGCATATGTGAGTCACTTGCATCTATTGGCGTGGATGTAGATGATGATGATAAGGTGGACGTGTGCCTTCATGGTTTAGGAGCTGCATATAAGCCGTTCAGAACTTCCATACAGAACAACGAAAATATTCCGAATTTTGTTGATCTGGTATCTATGCTGATTATTGAAGAAAAGAATCTTGGTGAGGATTCAAACTCCCAAGGAAAGCCCAATTCTGAGCAGGTATTCTACTCTGGTAGAGGAAGAGGCAGAGGTAGAGGTTTTGGAAGTGGAAGAGGAAATAGTAACCAAGACCAAGGTCAACAACAGAATCATGCAAGAGGAAGAGGACAGTTTTGAGGCAGGGGGAGCCAAAGAGGTCGCAGAAATTTCCAAAGAAATGATTCAGGTAATGATAGTAACGGATGCTGGAATTGTGGTAAACCTGGACACTTTGAACGTGATTGCAGGTTGAAGAATCTAAATAACAGAAGGCAGCAAAACAACTACGCATCCAGAAGTGCAGATGATTCTCAGAAGCTGTTTATGGTTCAACATCACATGATGCATACGATGTCTTCTCGTGTTTCAAAATCAAATGATAATGTCTGGTATGTTGATTCAGGTGCTTCAAATCACATGACCAGTCATGCAGAGTGGTTTAGTAGTTTGTAGAAAATGCAAGTTCCTGGATATGTTGAAAAAGGTGATGATACATCACATCCTATTGAGCATACAGGAAACATAGCATTGTCTATGGAGGACGGGAAGGTAAAACATCTTGCTAATGTGTTGCATGTTCCAAATATAACAAAGAATCTGGTTTCTGTTGGACAAATGGTTGACCAGGGATTACAAGTCAGGTTCAATGCTGATGGATTATATGTAGAAGAGTACAAGTAGGATGGACGATTGGTTGCCAAAGGAAACAAAGTGGGTAGGATGTTCATCTTAAATGTGAAGATTCCTGAATGGAGCCATGTTTGCAAAAGGTGCAAGAGTTTTGCAGATATAGAGATATGGCACAGACGGATTGGACATGTAAACTTGCAAAGGCTGAAACTGATGTAGTCAAAGGAGATTGTCCATGGACTACCAAATTTCAAAGTTGCAGAAATGCAAAAGGTATGTGCAACATGTCAATTTGGTAAACAGTCAAGAGCATCATTTCCACATGACAAGCATGTTAGTGAGAATGTACTAGAAGTAGTACATACAGATGTTTGGGGTCTAGCAAAGACCACATCTATGGGCGGTTGCAAGTTTTATGTTACTTTCATTGATGACCATACACGCAACGTATGGGTATATTTCATGAAAGAGAAGAGCGAGGTGTTCACTCACTTCCAGAATTTTAAAGCTATGGTGGAAAAGCAGACAAGGAAGTACATTCAGACATTAAGATCTGATGGAGGAGGTGAATACATGTCAAATGAGTTCAGCAGTTTTCTAAAAAATCATGGAATTCGACGTCATTTTTCATGCACGTACACACCACAACAGACTTGAAAGTCAGTTTATGCAGGTTCCCAGGAAGCCACATTTGGATGCTCTGAGGTGCACTCTACGTTATGTGAGTGCTACTTTGGATTATGCATTGTTTTATGAAGCTGGTGTAGATTTGCAGGTTCATGGATACACCAATGCAGATTGGGCGGGTACTACTCCAGATAGAAGATCTACTAGTGGCTTTCTTTTCTCACTTAAAGGTGCAGCTATTACATGGAGCAGTAAGAAGCAACCCACTGTTGTTTTGTCGAGTACAGAGGCTGAGTATAGAGGTGCTGCAATGGCAGCATGTGAGGCATCATGGCTGGAGATCTTAGTTGCAGATTTATGTGTAGAAGTGCAAAAGCCTATCACTATCTATTGTGATAATCTTAGTAGCATACAGTTAGCACGGAACCCTGTTTTCCATGCTAGAACAAAGCATATCGAGGTACATTATCACTTCATCAAAGAGAAGGTATTAGCAGGTGATATTGATCTTGTTTATGTGAGAACAGATGAGCAGGTTGTTGATATTTTCACCAAAGCACTTGGAGCTGAGAAGTTGAAGAAGTTTCGAGAGATGCTTGGATTAGAGGATATGGTGTTGAGCTTGACGGGGAGTGTTGAGATATCAAGCTCAACATGTGATGATCTAGGATGACACATACCAGTTTTTCGTTTCTCTCACATGGATAGTGGTCACACCGGTATGTATCAAGGATACTTCATTGAGCTTTATTAGATTTATCTACCGAGAGTGATGGCATATTTGTTTCTTGCCAGCTCACTCATTTGCAGACATTAGGTTTTTTCTTATGTATTAATCTTTATATATTGCACTTGTTGTATTCTTGTTTTTAGGTCATTCTTGTACATTCCTTTTATGTAATAGAAGAAGAAGAAGATCATTCTTCCTTGCCTCAATCTGTGTGTGTGCTTCTCCTTGAGAGTGAGAGTGTGTGCAAGCTCTCTTCCTTATCTCCTTCCTCGTGACAAATTTGATTTAAATCTTAGCTGTTCGGAGACAAATTAAAATTTAAATTGTGTTGCAATATCTCGTGCTTGAAATCTTGGTCCATGAGGCTCCAAGTGGCTTCCATCTGATTCTCAAATTTAGAGCGAGGTTAAAGCCTCTATTTTCACACTCCCCCTCAAGTGTCAAGCTTCAATCCATCATCCTAGCTCCAAAACTCCAATTCCTTTCTTGAACTTTTCTAGCTTCATTTAGCCCAAAGCTTTGGTCAACATGTCAACTTATTGGTGCTTGGTACTTTTATGTTGCACTTGAACTTCTTTATCCATCACCATTTCTTTGATGTAATGATAATGTACCCCTATCGGTTTTCTTCTCGCATGGAACATATGATTGGGAATTGGGTAGACACTACTCAGATTGTCACACACAATTGGAAATAGTTAATCTGCATGTTTAAATCAAATGTTAGCTTCTTGAGCCATAAGCTCACAAGTTACTTGAGCTAATGCCCTATATTTAGCTTCACTGGATAGAAGGGCGACTATAGGTTGCTTCTCTCTCATCCAAGAGATGGATTTCTTGCAAAGCATCACTACATGTCCACTTCTGCTTCATCTATACTCTTCGGATCCAGCCTAGTACACATCTGTATAAGCTTTTACTTGCAATTCATCTTCAAAAGGATAAAATAGGTCTTCATTGAATGTACCTTTGAGATGAATGAGTACTCTCTTTACTCCAAGTAAACATAGAGACCTAGGTGTGTTCATGAAACAAGGAAGCACACCAATTCTATATGCTAGATTTGGCCTAGTAGTAGTGGCCTAGTTCAATGATCCAAATATAGATCTGTATAGACATGGATCTTGTACTTCATTAACTTCTATTGAGGTCAACTTTGTATTCACCTCCATAGGAATATCGACCTGTATAGACATGGATCTTGTACTTCATAAACTTCTATTGAGGTCAACTTTGTATTCATCAAGACATCAAACATGTGCTTTCTCTACATATGACAAATTCCATTGTCTTTATCTATAACTTCAATAGCTAGCAAATACCTTAGATCTTCATGACTAAGATCTCGAACTCCTTCCCAAGCTTCATTTTGATGTCCTTGATACACTTTTCATTATTTCTTTTAATAATTACATCATCTACATCTAGACAAAACTAGACATGTAGTTCACCTTCCTTCTTGTAAATGAATAAAGGATCTCCTTTGTTTTGATTGTATCCACAATGTTGGGAGAATATCGAACTTCTCTATGCAGCCTTGAAGCTATAATGTCCTCACATGAAACTTCATAGAGCCTCTGCTTAATGAAATGATCAAATCTTTGACAATATCTAGATTGCAAGCAAGAGCTTTTGCACACATAAACTAGACTCTAGGGCCTTGCCCATGAAATCTATTCCACGTAAATTGGTAACTCTTAATGGGAGAATCAATACCTTCAGGATAGAATAAATGTTGTCTTCACTATGTGTGTACAGATAAACACCTATTCACTTGTAGACCTGGTTCTCTAAAAATATGCAGAGAAATGATGTGGAGTTTTAACCAACTTTAGATAACTTTATTAGCTTGTTAATAAGACAAATATTACAATAATTGAGACGGATAGTAATCATAAACAATGCTCAACACTAAGAGGAATATCGAGTGCTCATACATAATCCTTTGTGTTCGCTATGGCTACACAAAACCTTATTCAAACTCACCCAAGGATGAAACTAGGGGGCTAGCTTAGCTCAGGGCCTACTAAATTTCTTCCAAACTATCTAGAAGCACACACATACATGGGATCTCTCAAACTCAAAGGTGAGTGCATGTAGATATAGAGATGAAAAGATTCCTTATAAGTTAGGAATTATGTTTCCTAGATTATAGGCAGTTATTCACACCTAAGTGTGATTCAAATTTTGCCTCTTGAGGGGAGGATTCAAATTCAAATTTGATTCATGATTTTTCGTGCTTGAATGCTTCTTTTATGAGGCATCAAGTGCCATCCATCTAATGCTTCAAATAAGACTAAGCTTGAACATTGTATTTCAAAAATCCCTCTCAAGCTTCAAGCTTCAATTCTTCATCCTAGCTTCAATAATCCAATGCCTTTCTTGAACTTTTCTAACTTCATTGAGTCCAAACCTTTGGTGCACATGTGAACACATTGGTCCTTGGTACTTATATGTTGCACTTGAACTTCTTTAGTGAGCACGTTCTCTTTTTTTCCATGATAGTCTACATCTATGTGTTTGCTTCTAGCATGGAACATGGGATTGGAAGATTGGAAATTGATTAACTTCAAAGATTAAGTCAAACATTAGATTCGTGAGCCACATAAGCTTACAAGTAAATTCAATTGGTTCCTTATATTCAACTTCAATGGATGCAAGGGAAACTGTGCATTGCATCTTTTCCATCCAAGAGATGACTTTCCAACCAAGCATCACTGCCTCCACTTGTGCTTCTTCTACCCTCTCTAGATCCATCCCAGTCAGAACTTGTATAGGCTTTTACATGCAATTCATCTTCAAACGGATAAAATAGACCCTCATTGAGTGTACTCTTGAGATATTTGAGTATACTCTTTGCTACAAGTAAATATAGAACTCCTGGTGGGTGCATGAATTGAGTAACCACACCAACTGTATATGCTAGATCTAATCTAGTAATATTGGCATAGTTAATGATCCAACCATAGACCTCTATAAAAGTCTATTTTGTACTTCATTACATTCCATTGAAATCAAATCTATATTCACCTCCAGTAAGTCTACACCTCTACAAAACATCCAAAATGTACTTCCTTTGCATCACCCAAATGCCATTGTCTTTATATATTACTTCACCACCTAGAAAGTACCTTAGATCTCCAAGATCTCAGATCTTAAACTCCTTCCCAAGCTTCTTTTTGATGTCCTTGATAACTTCTTCATGTTTTCTTGTAATGATTGGGTCATCTACATATATACACGAGTAGACAAATAGTTCACCTTCTTTCTTGTAAAACAATTATGGATCTCCTTTGCTTTGATTGTACTACTGATTAGATAATCCACAATTCTTTGATTCAAGCACTTAGGGCTTGCTTGAGACCATATAATAATATCTCCAACCTGCAAACATAGCCGTCCTTGACTTTATATTCAAACCCTAATGGTTGGTCCATGTATACAACTTCCTCTAGTTCTCCATTGAGGAATTCATTCTTCACATCAAGTTCTTACATCTTCCAATTCTTGCTTGCTACAATTGCAATGATGGCTCTTATAGTAGTGATCTTAGCCACAAGCTAAAGAGCTCCTCGTACTCCAATTCATAATTCTGAGTAAATCCTTTGGCCAGAAGACTTACTTTCTATCTAGCAATACTTCCATCTGAATGTTTGTTTACTTTATAAACCCACTTATTTCTAACTACCTTCATAACTTTCTTCCTTTGTACAAGCTTTCAAGCGTTATATTCCTCCAAAGCCTTCATCTCCTTCTACATAGCTTCTTTCAACTCCTTTCATGTGTTGCCTTCTTCAAAACATGTGGGCTCTTCAATAACCATGGTCATACTAGCATAATGTCTAGCCATAAATTAATCATAGGTAAGCCTTTAAACTTACATCTTCATCTTCTTCTATTTATGTGATTTTAGCTTTGGTGTTTCTTCTTGCATCACTTAATTGACTTCATTTAGGCATACTTCTATCCCAGAATAGATGAGAACTTCACTCTTTGGGTCCACTCAAAACCATGCTCTTTGGTTCATCCCTTGTTTTCTTCTTCTCTTCAAGCTGATTATCTTGCATACATACATTCAAGACATACCAAGGTAACCATAGATTAGATCTAAAATTTATGGAATACTTTTTAGTACTTGTTTGTAGGGTTAAAACACCTATAACCATTCTACTCACCTACATATCATAGAAAGACACATTTCTGATCTATGATCAAGCATGGTCAACTTATTTAGAATCAAGAAATAGAAAGGACAAAAAAAAATCTCTCAAATATGAAACATCTACCTTTCCATTGTAACAAGCTTTATAAAGGGTAGTGGCATGTATATCTAATATGGGAGCTCTGTTCATGATGTAAATAGTTGTGGTTGCTATACTAGCCAAATAACAATTAGTCATACTCATCTCCTTCATCATTTCCCTTGAACATTCTGCAATATACCTATTCTTTCTCTCCACCAAACCACTTTTTTGTGGTGTGTACATACATGCCATTTTCCTTTTGATGCCATTAAGCTCCAAAAAGTCATAAAAATCATGGGAGAAGTATTCTCTACCTCCATTTGACCTAATACATGACTTGATGTATTTGTCACTTTCTCTTTCAACCATAGCTTTGAACCTCTTAAACTAATAAAAGACATCCGATTTATGTTTCATAGAGCAGTGCCAACTCATACAATCATCAATTAAAGTTACAAAATATCTATTATCTCGAATTGCATTTTCCTTTGTTTCTCCCAAAATATCCTTATGAATGAGGTGAAGTGGATGGTAGCTCACATAATTTTTCTTCTTGGATGCTCATCGTGTGTGCTTTCTAAATTGACAAGATCCAAACAAACTCTTAAGATTATAGAGATTAGGTAACCCTAATACTAACCTCTTCTTCTCCATGTCCTTCAATCTCTGAGTGTTTATCTTTCCATACCTTTTGTGCCATAGGTCCAACTCTGCCACCTTCTTGTTTCCAAATATGAAGTAAATTGTGTGATTGAATGTAGGCTTCCCATCCAAGGAAAAACAACCTTCCCTCTTTCTTGCCTTTGGCTATCAGTCTCTACCCTTCTTTTGGTTTTTCCACAAAGCATAGTTTTTCGTTGAACTTGACCTACAATCCTCTCTCAACCATTTCTCTACAAAAACTAAGTTCTTTTTTATGTGGGAACATGAAGGAAATCTTTCAAAACATTATCTTTATGAGAACCCTCCAACATAACATCAGCTATATGTGTAGTAGCATGAGTGTCATCACTTTTTTCTACATGTCCTTTGGTTGATGGCACTTTCATGTTTGAGAAGCAATCCTTGTTGCAACTCATGTGGTTGCTACACCTACTATCAATGTACCATGTACTCATCCTTGTGTCTTGTAGTCACTCATGTGCATCATGGCTAGCATACTCTCATTTTTTGTTGAATTAGATGCATAATTACCATAACCTTTGTAGGTTGAATTTATCTCCTCCTTTTGATAAGAAAACGCTTACATAGTGGCCATACTTGCCACAAATGAAGCATTCTTCTAAATTTTGATTGTCTTTATTCTAGTTCAACCTTCATCTTCTACCTTTGAGCTTGCCTCTTTCTCTAAATCAAGAGTATTTGCTTCCTTCATCTTGGTCATAATCACTATTTGATCCTCTACCTTCTCTGCCTCTTCCTCTACATAAATTTCTCTCTCTTTGTCTGCCTTTACATGCATAGAAATATTGAGATTCATAGCCCTTTTTCTTTAAGCCGCCAATATTCATCTCCTTAGTGACCATTAAGGCCACCAACTTCTCAAAATTTGGAAGAGCATCTCTTACGTACTTAGATGTTCTAAAAGCCTTCCACTTCTCATCATCTCTTAGCCCATGTGAGGTGTATGCAACTAGGTGATCATCATCTGTGTAACAACCTATGGAACTCAATGCATCACTAACGTCTTTGATTTTCAAAATGTGGTCATATATATTGCTGCTTGGGGTTTTCCTCAACTTGCTAAGTTCATTCTTCAGTAGAATCTTCCTAGCTTTGGTCAAGCTAGAGAAGAATCTCTCTAGAATTTCCCCATACTTTCATGGAGGTATCTAAATATTGATTATGCCCAACCATGGAATTGCGTATGTGCTTTGAAACTATGAAGATCACGTTATCATCCCTTTCATTCCATTCTCTTAAGTTCCTTAATTGTTAAAGAGTTCGGTTCTCTCTTAATCTAGGTCTTGCATCTATGCCACTAATAAGGTCGTAGGATAGCTATAGATCCTTAACTTCCATGGATGATAATTATTCTTATCCAATTTCTTGATTTGAGTGCTATACTTTGACAAAGTGAGTTACAATACACTCTCCTTAATCCCTTTGATTTAGAGAAAAATGAATAAAATCAAGGTCTTTACCCTTAACCTCCAAGATGTATCCAAGAGATGATGTTGATGTCCTTATTCTTCACTAGTAGGCTCCCTTTTGCTTGTTGTGTGCTTTTGAGCTTGATCTAGCAACACTTCGTTCTTTAAAGTCCTTCAGAATCTTCTTTAGGTCCTCCCAAATGCTTCATATATGTTGCACAGCTCTAGTACAAATATTGGAAGAATTTGCAACTTCTCTATGCAACCTTGAATCTATAGTGGCCTCACAAAAAATCTCATAGAACGTTTGGTTACTGAAACAATCAACTCTCTGATATTATGAAGATTTAATCCAAAATAGTTTGCACACATAAAATAGACTTTAAGGCCTTGCCAATAGAAGTGGGCAAAATAAAAATAGAAAGGAAAGAAGTGAGTTATAATACACTCTCCTTAATCCCTTTGATTTAGAGGAAAATGAATAAAATCAAGGTCTTTACCCTTAACCTCCAAGATGTATCCAAGAGATGATGTTGATGTCCTTATTCTTCACTAGTAGGCTCCCTTTTGCTTGTTGTGTGCTTTTGAGCTTGATCTAGCAACACTTCTTTCTTTAAAGTTCTTTAGAATCTTCTTTAGGTCCTCCGAAATGATGCATATATGTTGCATAGCTCTAATACAAATATTGGAAGAATTTGCAACTTCTCTATGCAACCTTGAATCTATAGTGGCCTCACAAAAAATCTCATAGAACGTTTGGTACTGAAACGATCAACTCTCCGAGATTATGAAGATTTAATCCAAAATAGTTTGCACACATAAAATAGACGTTAAGGCCTTGCCAATAGAAGTGGGCAAAATAAAAATAGAAAGGAAAGAAACAAAAAAGAAAGGAACAAAACCAAAATAGAAAAGAAGAAAAGAACTTTCCAAAATTGGAAACGACGAAAAGGAAGATCTTTTAGAACTAGAATGGGAAGTTGGGAAAAATCTAAAGTCTAGAAAAGGAACAAATGGAAAGCTCTTAGAAGTGCCATGTGTTTGAATAAGTGCAAAGCATCCAATTTGGGATGTGGGATCTTTGAAGTCTATAAAATTGGGCCCCATTGAACATTAGGTTTTTTCAATTGATTTTTTTACCACAATTTTTCTCCTTCTTTTTTTCTCACGTTCTCTATTACCTTGAAAGAGAAAGAAAGAGAGAGAGAGATTCCTTCATATCTGTTTTATCACTCTACTCCTCACAAGCCTTTGATGGAAAGAGTTGAGTGAGAGAAATGGAGAGATTTCTACAAGAAATCTCTGTTCTCTTGCTCCAAGCAATAAGCTATTATGAACATATCTGTTATAATTGTTTTAATTCTTGTTTGCTTCATTGTCCATGTGTGTGTTTGCAGATATGAATTGAACAAGAAGCATGCACACAATGAGAGACATAGATAGAGAGGGGATATTTGGTCATTGCAAACATGAGAGAGAGAGAGAAGAGTGCTCCTCCTTGTCCACACAAAGAAAGAGAGAGAAGAAGAAAGAGATTTGTTGTGGAGATTAAAGAGAGAGAGAGAGGTGTTGCTGCTTGTCCACACAAAGAAAGAGAGAGCAAAGAAAAGCACATTATTGAGAGAGAGTGAGAGAAGAGTGGTGCTACTTGTCATCCAAAGAAAGAGAGTGAAGATAAAAGAGGGTTGCTCAAAGATAGGGAGAGAGAGAGATAGATAGATAGATAGAGAGAGAGATATAGTCAAAGTGGATAGAATCTAGCTCTCTAGGTGCTTGAAATAAATGTCACCATATAGGAAATTGAGAGAGAGAGAGAAGGCATAGAAGAGATAGTTTCTTGAATGCTTGTATGTTCCACACTCAGAAGGGAGAGAGAGAGAGAGGGAAAGAGAGGGATAGAGAGAGGAGAGAGAGGGAGAGAGAGAGGAGAGAGAGGGAGAGAGAGAGAGGGATGAAGAGATAGAAAAAGAGAGACAGAGAGAGAGAGAAAGAGAGAGATTCTATGGTGCTATAACATGAGCATGCAACATGAGAGAGATAGAGAGAGATGGAGAGAGATAGAACTTATGGTTTCAATTTGCCTTCTTATGGATTTGCTTATGTGAATTCGATCACTTGATCTTTTTCTCCCTTATCTTATGTTGTCTTGGCTATGGTGGAAAGAGAGAGAGGTAGAGAGAGAGATAGAGAGAGAGGGGGAGAGATAGATATATAGATAGATAGAGAGAGAGAGAGAAAGAGAGAAATGGCGATGTAGAAGGTTCTCAAAAAGAAAGCACAAGAGAGGGAAGGAGGGGGGAGGGAGGAGAGAGAGAGAGAGAGAGAGAGAGAGAGAGAGAGAGGGAGAGAGAGAGAGAGAGCCAATCGCAAGATAACACACACACACACACACAAAGGGGGAGAGAGAGAGAGAGAGAGAGTGTGTGTCATGGACAAAGAAGGAAACCATCCTGAACCTTAGATTCCATGTGAATCCTATATCTCATGATTGGTTGAGAATTAGGAGAAACCAATGCTTCTATTTCGTCTAGAATGTGCCAAAACACTAAGATCGATTGTTCATTTGCTCGATTCTGATATTCGGAGGTCCCATTTTGGATTGATGACATCATCATTTTGTAACTGCTATAGATCACCGCCTTTGCAAACATATAAAAGGAGGGCTTCACCACATTCATTCTCACTCTTGCCAATACTAGTCTTGGGAGCTTAAGGAGTCATGACCGACAAGTAAGTACTCTCCAAGTTCCAGTTCCAGTTCTTGTCTTGTTCTTTGTTCTAGTCTTGTCTAGTCTTGTATCCTCGACATCTAGATTTTTCCTCTTGTAATCTCGTACTACGAGTTATTTCTTGTATCTAGATCATCTCCCTGAAGGGAATTCTTGTAATCCTGATATCTTGTTCCATACCTATAGTCCGGAGTTCTGGGATCTCCTGTATCATCACTAGTCCACTTTTCCATACTAAATAGTTGCAGGTTGTGGGATGTTTTGTATCGGTTACGTATTCTTGTATCATTTTCCCTGTGTGGGTGTTCTTGTAATCATAAGTGTATTTCTGAAACTTGTCTATTATAGTGAGAAAGCACAATCTAGTGCTCACATGACATTTTGGTAAGACTACCTTCATCAAGACCAAGCACCATGGAGAATATTCGAGAAGAATTTTTGTTGCACTTAAAGTCATTCAACAAAAATTCCAAGAGATACGAGAAAACCAACAAAGGATTCAACGATAGTATATTCAAGACATAATCACAGAACTTCAAAGGCAAATCCAAGAGCTACAGATCATTGTAAGTCAATCTTCTTCAAGTACCCCCATGACAACTAACATGAAGAAAAGTCCAAAAGTGAGCATGCTTGAGAAATTTGATGGGACAAGATCAAAGTTTTGAGGATTTGTGCAACAAGTGAAGCTATTCATAACGATGCAACTAGATATGTACCCAGATGATGCTTCTCAAGTAGGACTCATAGGAACTCTATTATGTGGTCCTCCTCTTTCATGGTTTGCACCTATCCTTGAGAAGGATATGGATATTTTGCATGATTTCAAGGAATCTATTTGAGAGTTCACATCTTCATTTGGAGATACCAATTGTTCACGTGTTGCCAAAACAAAGCTAAGAAAGCTACATCAAGGAAATAGGCCTCTTTCTACCTATGCATCAGAATTCAGACAAATCATTTGTGATCTCACATGGCACGAGGATTATTTTATCAACAAATTTCGATGGGGCTTACGTGATGATGTGAAGGACCTCATGTTAACCATGTCCAAGGTAAATACTTTTAATGAATTCATGAATCAAGCAATTGAGTGTGACAATAGGTTGTTTGAGATACACTGTTAACATTGCACTCATTGTACAGACCAAGAAGTTGAGATCAATCTTTGGCATTAGTATCACTATTTGGGCAGTAGTATCAGTTCGTTTGGCATTGGGATTGGCCTAATTAGGTTCAGGCACCATTTTCTGGACTACTTTTTGCATTATGGTGGTACTAGCACATTGTTGGGTGGGCCTCTATTGTGACTATATAGAGCATGGGCCTCCTAGTCGAGTTGGTTATTACCACTGTAGTGTGATTGAGTGGTTTTGCAAATATTCGCTTGGTGTGACTTTGCTGCATTTTTCTTGTAAAAGAGTCTCAATTCTTGCATCACCCCTTGTGTGACTTCTTGCAATACTATTTGCATGATCACTTGTGCTGATTCTATCTTGTTTTTGGAATGGCATGCTAGCCCCCTGTATTACTCAATTGGAGCATTTTCAGCCTCTATAATCATAAGTGATAAATAAGGTGAACTTGGGATTTTGTCTCACATGTGCCATTGTCAAGTTCTTATTCTTTGTGATTGCATAGATTCTCTCTTTCCAGTGTCACTTTTGTGAGTGAATGTACCTACACACAAAAATGTTATAGGGTATACTTCCCTAATGAGAACCTCCCTTCAGTAGAAGACTTATTGGAAGTGTGGCTGTGTAGACTCTTGTCAAAGTTGGATACTCTATACCTCCTCTACAGTTTGTCATGAACGGTGGGAGCCTTGCATTTCTGTCTGAGGTCCTTAATGTAGTAAATACTTGTTTTTGCATTTTCCATTCTTGACTTTTGCATTTAAAAATAGGGTACATGACCCATATTCGAGCAGATAAACAACCTCTTGGTGTACAAAAGAGCCTCAAGAAACCATCTTTACCTTCAACTAGTCAACCTAGATTCCCTCTATCCTCTTTAAATTTATCTATTGATTAGGTTACAACCCCACCCTCAATGGAGAAGCCTAGGAGGGCATCAAATTTCTACTCAGATATTTCAGAGGAAGCACAAGTTCCTATGGAGGATATTTCCCATTTACTCTCAAGGTTAAATATCAATATCCGTAATTTTAAGGGATTGGCTTATGAAGATGTAGATGATCATGTGAGGAGATTCATCTCCTTATGTCGTGGACAAGGTCTGCAAAATCGATACGATGCAATGATGATACTGTTCCCTGATATAGTCAATATGCAGATGGCGACTTTGTTATGTGGAAGGCACTAAAGATGCCATTCTTGCAGACATTCAGACCAAAGACTCCTCGAAGAGAGATCTAGATTAGCTACAAAACCTAACACTGAGATCAGTTGAATCCTTTCACAAATTTTCACATTAGGACCAAAGCACCTGTTTCTCGTCTATCACATGCTCTAGGCAATTTCCTAGTAATAAAATGGATAGAGGAGCTCTTCGCAGGCCATCTTAGCACAAGCTTCAAGAGTCTTGTAGATTGGAGGCAACACTTAATAATTTTGTTGTAGCTACATCGTGCATTGTGGAAGCTAGGCTACATTTTGAAGGGGATCATGCCAAGTATCAAAGTTTTAGTAAGTATTATTGCTTCAAAGAATTGGAACTTGTACCAATTAGATGCTAAAAATGCATTTGTGAATGGATGGATCTCTTAAGTGGTCTAAATGGCTCAACCACCAAGATATGAAGATAAACAAAAGCTGGATTATGTTTTTAAATTAATAAAAGCATTGTATGGCTTAAAGCAAGCTCCTAGAGCTTGAAACCATAGACTAGTCACATACTTGCATGACCAAATCTTTGTTGTAAGCAAGGTAGATTCTTCATTGTTCGTTAAGAAGACTAAACTAAAAGTTATTTATCTATGTGTTTATGTGGAGGAGGAGTTCAAGATCAATGATCTTGGATTGCTTATATATTTTCTTGGCTTAGAGGTTGTTTATACAGATTTTGGTGTTTTCATTACTTAGAGGAAGTACATCCATGATGTGCTAGTTAAGTTGAAGATGGAAAACAAAAAATGTTTAAGTAAACCCATGGAATTGAATAACAAACTCAGCACGCATGAAGGAGAGCTGCTTGAAGACACTACAGGTTATCAAAGACTTGTTGGGAGTCTAAATTATGCAACCCTAACAAGAGTAGACATATGCTATCCAATAAGCACATTGAGTCAATTCATGCATACACTAAGAAAACCTCATAGGGAATCTGCCGAAAGGGTTTTAAGGTACTTGAAGGTTACAATAAAAGAAATCCATTAGATGAGATTCCCTAGAATGGAGTAACTTTTAGGTGGAATCCCACCACATTTGAATTAAAAAAACCTCTATAAAAACTCATGAAGAGAGCAATAAGTTAGAGAAGATTATAGTCAAGATTTGGACCATCATTGAAGTACACATTGAGCTGCTCTTTCTCATGCTTCATGTTCAACCATCTCATGTATTATATGTGCAATACAGATTGATTTCTTATAGTCTTCTACAACTAGAGTCTTAGGCTTACTCTTTGTTTTGTAGTAAACTTTGATACGTGATTACTCTCTATGTACTCAATCTATTGAAGTGATTTGAATTTCTATAGGTAAAGTGATAATTCTCTTTGACAGATCTCAATCTTCATCGCATTTGGATTCCTACTCTGTGAGCTACATCAATTTGAAGTGACCTATGTAGGCAGGCATGTTGCTCCTGAAAAGTCACGATGACACCCCCAATGTTCCTAAATTGATTTCTCTCAGTATAATCCATTAAAATTCATCCAATTTGTTGCTTTAGATTCATCATATATACAACTGAATTTTTCCAAAGTTCCTTTGGTTAATTTTTAGAAAAATGTGAGCTCAAAGTAAAATTCCAGAGTACTTTCCATCCCAAAATAACAAGTTTTTGATCATCTATTTTGTGTTGGGTTATCTGTTTTGATGAATCAATTGGAGAATGATCTTCCCAAGCACTAAGGAAGTTTTAGTGCATCATTAGCAAGCTCAAAGTTTCCATTAAGCATTCTTGGAGTGAAACTTGGTAGCTGAAGAGCAGTTTATTGAAGCACCAACCTCAACTTTGGATTGTATCACCATATCTTCACACACACACACATACACACACACACACACACACACACACACATATATATATATATATATATATATATATATATATATATATATATATATATATATATATATATATATATATATATATATATATATATATATATATATATATATATATATATATATATATATATATATGGGGGAAGTATCGTAACCCCTATGCAAGGACGAAGTGCGAATCACCTGCACATATACCCTTCTTTGGCCTCTACACACCAAATATGCTCTTTCTTAGAGAATATGCAGAGAACTCGAGTGAGCCTTTGCGGACCTATAGAAACATTATCCACAAGATGAGCTAGTTGAGTGCTCACGATTGCTAGTCAAACAGAGACCTCACTTCACTCAAGCAAGCTTTTCTCAAAGAATATACATAGAATGAATCTCAAAATTGGGAGACTTTTATAGAACTCTAATAAATACGTAATGACACCAAAATCATAGGCAATGGATACATAGTGAAGGAGAATGAGCCCTTAAAAGAGAGAGAAAAACATTTCCAATAGAGCCTAGACACAGAGAGATATATCAATTACCCAACTTTACTAAAATGAATGCTTCTCCTAGACTCCTTAGAGAATGCTCTAGTGAATTGGTGGGCATAAAATAGACTCCAATAACTATCCAACGAGATAAGATTTACATAAAATGGATACATAATGAAGGACAACCAATTCTAACAACTGAAGGGTAGATAATTGCAACCTTCCCTACACAAACACATAGATATGCCTACTCATAGAAAACAAACAATCAAGAAAGGGGCTAGCTTAAGCAAGGGTCTTGCTTATCACAACTCGAACACTTAGTGCTCACTTTACATGAGCTAAAACTATCAGAAGATGTCCCCAAAAGAAGTCGAGATACATGCTCATTTTATAGTGAGAAGTGTGCTTGTAGAATTTAGGAACTACCTTTCCAAATCAGCCTCCTAACTTGGAGGACTTAGTTGAGATAACTTGGGGAGTGTTTGGGTGACTTTCTTTTATGGAATCTCATGTTTTTTCGCTTCCTTTGACTGATCCACATTTCCATAAATGATTTCCCATGAATTTGTAGCTTGAAGCTTTACTTTTAACACTCCCCCTCAAGCTTCAATTCTTCATCCTTATCCAAGCTCCTTGATGTTTATGCATTCCTTGAATTTTGAAATTTTCATTGCATCCAAAGCCTTTGTAAACATGTCAGCAACTTGGTCCTTGGTACCAATATGATGTACTGAAACTTCCTTGGATATCACCTTTTCCATTATGAAGTGATAGTGCACTTCAATAGGATTGGTTCTAGCATTATAGGCAAGATTCGATGCTATATGAATGCTACTCATATTGTCACAACAAAATTGGATATGTGTCAACCTACAAATTAAGCTCCATAAATAGCTTCATAATCCAAATTAGCTGACATGTGACTTGAGCCAAAGCTCTATACTCAGCCTCAGTGAAAGATAATGCTATTGTGGGTTGCTACCGTGAAATCCATCAGATGATCTTGCTACCTAGCATGACTAGGTAACCACTTGTACTCCTTCTATCTTCCTTCAAACAGGCCAAATCTGCATTGGAGTAAGCTTTGACTTGCATATCATCATCAAATGAATAGAAAAATCCTTCATTTATAGTGACCTTGAGATACCATAACATTCTTCTTGCATTGCAAGTATGTAGCCCTTGTACTATGCATAAATTTTGATAAGACTCCAACTCCATAAGCTATGTCGGGCCTAGTTATTGTGGCATAATTGAAAGAGCCTACAATAGATCGATACAAAGTTATATCCTCTAATGATTCTCCATCCATGGATCTTAGCTTTACATTAGCTTTCATGGGATTTGAAATAGGCTTGCAATGTAGCATCCGAAACCTCTCAAGTAGGTCTAGAATATACTTCCTTTGTATGAGCATTATAATTTCTTCTTTGTATACAACTTCAATGCCAAGAAAAGACCTAACATCTCCAAGATGATAGATCCTAAACTCCTTTCCAAACTTTTCCTTGATCTCATCAATGCCATTTGTATCATTACCTGTAATAAGAAGATCATCTACATACACACACATGTAGACTACAAGTTTTGCTCTTTGTTTGATGAAGAGAGAATGATCCGCCTTGCATTGATTGTAACCACATTTGATCAAATAGTCCACCAATATTTTGTTCCAATCCCATGGAGCTTTCTTTAGGCCATAAAGTGCCTTCTTCAACCTACAAACATGATTTGGAAACTCTTTATGAACAAAACCTAGTGGTTGGTCCATGTATACCTCTTCTTTGAAGTCTCCATTGAGTAAAGCATTCTTGATATCCAATTGGAAGAGCTTCCATCCTTTGCTAGCAGCCATTGCAATGAGTGTCCTAGTGGTGCTCATCTTTGCCACGAGGTTGAATGTCTCTTCAATGTGCACTCCATAGGTTTTTGAGAAACCCTTGGCCACCAATCTTGCTTTGGACCTAGAAAAAGATCCATCTGAATTCCTCTTTACTTTATACACCCACTTATTTCCTATTACCTTCATGTTCTCCTTCTTGGGCACTAGAGTCCATGTTTGATTCTCCTCACTTGGCAACTAGTACCAAAGAAGGAGTCTATGAAGGTAATTAGTTCTAGGTGGATCTATAAGATCAAAAGGAATTATTATGGGTCAATAAGGAGGTACAAAGATAAACTTGTGTCTAAGGACTTTGCACAAACCCAAGGAATTAATTATGAAGAAACATTCTCACCTGTAGCCAAAATGCCAACCATTAGGGTATTCGTAAGTGTGGTTGCATCAAAGAATTGGAACATGTATTAGTTGGATGTAAAAAATGCATTTCTAAATGGCTAGATTTCAGAGGAGGTGTACATGTCACAACCTTTTGGCTATGAGGATCCAAACAAGGTAACATATGTATGTAAACTGAACAAAGCTCTTTATGGATTGAAGCAGGCACCTAGGGCATGGAACCATAGGTTGACTACATACCTTCAGGATCAAGGCTTTGCCATGAGTAAAGCAGATACTTCTTTGTTCATCAAGAGAAGTAAATCAGAGGTAATATACCTATGTGTATATGTTGATGATATCATACTTACAGGTAATGATGCTAATGGCATTAAATAGATCAAGAATAGGATGATGAAGGAGTTCAAAATTAGTGACCTTGGATCACTAAAATATTTTCTTGGACTTAAGTTAGTCTATACTAACTCTGGAATTTACATTACTCTGAGAAAGTATATACAAGATATATTGAAGAAGTTTCATTTACAAGATGCCTAAGTTGCAAGTACTCCAATGGAGGTAACCTAAAATTAAATGCTCATGAAGGTGATGTACTTGAGAACATTGCAGGTCACCAAAGAATAGTAGGAAGCTTGAACTATGCTACTTTGACAAGGATTGACATTGCTTATAGAGTAAGTGTGCTAAGTCAGTTATTGCACAAGCCTAGGGCAGCTCACTTGGAGGCTGCCAAAAGGATCTTGAAGTACCTCAAGGGTACTCAACATCATGGATTGTATTTCCCTTACACATCAGACTTGGACATCAAGATATATTCACATTCAGATTGGGCAGTATGCAAAGATGATAGGAGGAGTACCTCAAGATACTTATCCTTTGCAGGTGATAAGCCAATATCATGGTCATCAAAGAAGCAACCTACTGTTGCTTTATCTTCTATAGAGGTAGAGTATAGAGGATTGGCCGATGCTACTCAAGAGGCCATATGGATCAAATTGTTGTATACAGATTTAGGTTTGCACACTACATCTCCAATGATTTTTGGAGATAATACAAGTTCATTAAAGCTTGCAGCAAATCCTATTTACCATGCTAGGACCAAGCATATAGAGGTCCACTATGATTATGTGAGAGAGAAGCTATTATGCAAGGATATTCAGTTAGCATATGTATCAACTAATATGCAATGTGCAGACTTGTTGACTAAAGCATTAGATGGTACAAAACTTTGCAGGTTGAAATCAATGATTGGATCGCAGGATATTCATGAAGATTGAAGATGAAGACCAAGCCAAAATGTTTAGCTTGAGGGAGTTGTTGGTGCAAAGTTCAAGCCCACACATTTGGCTTGAAGTTCATACACATATGAAGCTCCATGGAAACCATTGCTAAGAAAGAATTTATCTTTACCATTTGTAAACGTCATTTATTTGACTTGGGAGAATATTTGTAATCACCTACCAAAAAAAACTCGTGGATTTGTTAGTTAGAAAAGTATCTACTTCATTGAGAGAATATTTCCTAGATTGAAAGATCACTTTTTAGAGAGAGCCAAAAGTTGAATTCAAATTCAAATATGAATGTAACACTTACAAAAGGTGGCTTGAAAAAGTCGCATGGAGAAGTCACTTATCCCGAGTACTCCATTGTCATTTTGTATGAATGTGAGGCCTACATTTTAGCCTACACTACTCTTCATCATAAGGCTATGATTATCAAGCCTATGATCGTGTACAACATTGCTCATTAATACAATACATATACATTGTTCATCTATGATCTCTCTGTTATACTCATTCTTAACTCTGAGCTTGTGCTGCTCATATCTCAGTAAATTTGCCACCAAATTCAATGATCTATAGCTTGTTGGAATCCGCTCCAAGGTAACTACATGCTGAAAAATGTTTAGGCAAACCTATTCAGCCAATTTGAAGAAAAGCTAGTCAAGGCACTCACTAGTCAAACTCTACAGAGGTCCTAAAAAATCGAGGGTAATGATTTATTTGTTAAATTCATTGCTCTGTGTATAGTGGATCATGTCAATTCATTTCACTTGGAATCATTAGCTTACTAAGCTAATAGGATACCTATAAAAGGAATTTGTCCAATTCCTAGTGTACTAGTAGCACTCAGCATTACAAGCAACAGGTGTATGATAAAAAATAGAAGGTTTTCATTGATCCTTCTATTTGGAAGTAGTCTATTTTGATTAAATCTTTTCATACATCAACTCCAAAGTACATAGGCACTTATATGGTGTCATTGGAAAGCTAAGAGGGCCCACATATCAACTCTGAAGTCAGAAAGGGCTGGTACTAAGCAAGATTTGGCAGTACTTACTCATCACTTGAAGTGTCCATCCATCTATCCCAACAATAAGGGCTTCCAAGAAGATCCTACCATCAAAATCATGGCAATTAAATCAAAGCTCATTTACAATTGGTCCTACATCCATTCCATTTTCCATCAAAAATGGACTCTTGGGTCTTTTTCGCACAAAGGTAAGGGAACATGGAGAATCCATGCACGTTCCTTGTTTCCTTGCAAGATTCTAGAATACTTAGAAATTATAAAGCTAAGGTTGCATGCACATGGCAAGGTAAACTCCCAATAAATGAAAGCTATCTTTGGAGGAACCTCCCATGTTATATTCCAAAAATGGTGCAATATGACTTACAACATGAGTGGATTCTACCATATAGTTTGAATCATGCCTCATTGAGTAGCATACTCTGCAATGACTTAGAATGATTGATTGGTACTTATGGAACCAAGAGATTTATAGCACAATGGTTATTCCATGCCCTAAAGGAGAAACTCTATCCACGAAGTTGTCCATGGTTATCCGCTAGCTATTTTTTTCCTTTTGTTGGTGGCCAATTTTACTACATCATCTTTTGGACCTATTTTTTGGACATCTCTTACCTTGGGGCTTGGAGTTCCCCTAGGGTGACCCCTCATAAAACAAGTAAGGTCCAACCCTGAGGTGACCGCTATCCATGGGGATCCCAATGATTGAACTTATGATGGGAGCCTAAGGATTGAAATAAGGAACAATGCAATTAAAAAATACATGGAAAAGGTACAACTTTAGGAAGGATAACGAACAAGATGCTTGGATTGGAATGGGTGATGCAAGGAATATCTATTGATGAAAACTTTTCTAGAGGAGATATTATGATGGGTACCTACTCCTATTCTTTTCACACCCTAAATTGCCTTGGAAGACCACCCAATTGCCTCCTCTACCACATGGGCCACCACCCAATTGCCTCCTCTACTGAAAATGGGTGACCATAGAGTCGCCTCTTCAACAACATGGAGGACAACCCAATTGCATATTTTACCATGTATGGGCAACCACGCAATCACCTCTTCCCCCACATGTTCGACAACCCAATTGGTTCTTCTACCATAACAGGGCGACCACCCAATTGCATCTTCCAACACATATGCCAAAACCACTACTTCCTCTCCTCAATAAGGCAAAATAAAAGGTGATCTTTCGAAGGCCACTACTTTATTGTTTGCAAAGGGTGATCACAATATAAGGCAATTAATATGTGGGCTCTCCAAGGTGATGAACATCTTCAACAAAAAATGCCTCGTCCACAAAAGGTGACATTTTACTCCTTAGCCACCAAGGGCGACCATGATTGTGCATATTTGCGGGGGGGACATCCATACTCCACACATCCCATCTTCAACACTTGGCTTCAATGGTTGGACTACATCCTCCATTTCATGATGCAAATCCCCCCATGACTCAGGCCTATACATTATGTTTGGTCACTAGGGTGACTCCTATTGTTGAAGAACACATCTCCAGGTGACTCCTCCAAGTTTGGAAGGTGACCTCCTTGATATCATTCTAGGCTGACTACCATCAAGGACCTCCATATATTGAGTTGGGCACTTGAGGCCTCTTCAACTTGAATCCCTCTCTTGTAGGTGTATGGTTATGGTGCTAAGGCAATCCCAAAGTTATGATGTAAGTTTTCACATGGCAAGCACCCCTATAGTGGTAAGAGAACTATAAGCAACAACCTCATAACCATATGGGCATGAAGAAATTTTTGGCCAGAATTTGAAGGATCTAAGCATGAAATCATCAAGATAAGGATTTTCTAGTCTTTTGGAAAGTTTCACATTTAATGCATAGTGAATAAGAGATTTGGGAAGAACTATATGCCTTTGGTGGTCCCAAAAGTGTTGTGTTCCTGAATTGGATACCACCAACAACTCTTTTGGACATGGCCAAAACACGGTGTCTAGACCCCCTAGTTTTGGAAGAGCTACTTAGGTGACATTATAGTGTGGAAAGGCATTAAAAAATTTTTATTTACTTGTCAGTAACGTGTTAAAGTGTGACTTAATGCAAGGAAGACCTGTGCAAAGCTCTAGGAGTGTCATAAAATCTCTTTGGAGGGCCCAAAGGTGGGTTGTTATCAATGCCAAATTTATCCCACTCCCCACTTGTCTTGTTGGTTTCGTATCTGGAATAGCATAGGTGTGGATTCACCACTTCCACTCCAATTTTCCTTTTGAGTCTATTTAAATAGATACTTAACACTCTTCTTGGTTATTATCATCATTACCCTATAATGGGAATATTATCATCGTATCTCCAAAGATCATCTTCTGTCACATTGTTGTTCTCTACTAGTGGAAGCTACATGATGGTTGCACTTTTCATTCAATTCGAAATTTTCCCACTATGTTTTGAGACCAACCTGTAGGAACTATAAAGAGTGTTGGTTACTTATTTTTGTGGCACTTAGCATGATAGAGTGATTGAGTAGCCTTGGCTAGTATGTTTGAGATTGATTCCGTTGTCTTTCTCTTACAAAGATTAGTTGTTGTTTCCATACTTCTTGTTGTTGATTTCTTCTAGTCTCTTGAGTGGCTACTTGCACACTGTAATGATCATTTGGACTACTATTGATTTAGTGTAACCATTCTGAGTCTTAAGAAATTGGATTTTTTCTCATCTCTGCACTTGCAACTTTTACATCTTTGTGTCTTTACTGCTAAGTAATATACCTACACATAGGCATGTCACAAGGTATACCTCCCTAAAAAAGACCTCACCTTGATTAGAAGGAGTACTAGAACTATGGTCTCAATTTCCTCTTCTATAGTTTGGCACCCAAGGTGGGACACTTGCATGTTCTATGTGAGATACCCAGTTTAATTGTTTTTCTTGCATTTTTTTCTTTGATTTTTGCATCTTGTGGGTGGATACATGACCCATAATTGAGCAAATCAAGATCCTCCTTGTGTTCAAAAGGGTCTAAGTAAGTAACCTCAAACTTCATCTAGTCATCCTAAGAATCGTCCACCTTTCAATTTGTCTATTGATTTGGCCTCTACCCACTCTTAAAAGATAAACTAAGAAGGAGGCTAGCTTTTGCTTCCTATAACTTGGAGGAATCTCAAGCACCAATGAAGGACCTCTTGAATCTTTTTTCAAGGTTAAACATTAAGTTCCCTACCTTCAAGGGATCAACTTATGAAAATGCAAATGATCACGTAAGAAGATTCATCTCCTAATGTTGTGGTCATGGGCTTCAACATGAAGAGGATGAGATGCAGGTGCTCTTTCCTTCTACATTAGGACTTGCAAATAAATGGTACACTCCATATGCGGAGAGGAACTTGACCAAGTGGGAGGCATTTGAAGACTTCATTTTCATAGATATTCGGGCCGAGAAACTATTCAAAGTGAGCCTTAGACCAACTCGAAAACCTAAAATTATGGCTAAGTGAATCCTTTCATGAATTAAAAACTCGTACTAAAGCACTTCTCTACCATTTTCCACATGCTCTAGGAGACTTCCCTGTTAAGAAATGGATAGAGAAGGCTCTTTCCAAATCTTCCTAACAAAAGCTTAGGTAATCTCTCATACTTAATGCCACACTAACTGACTTTGTGACTACCACATCTTGCATAAAGGAGTCTAGAATGCATTTTCAAGGAGGGATTCAAGAAAACTACATTGCTAACCTGTACCCAATGAGCAACTTAGAAGGAAATTAGAAGACCTAAACATGCAACAAAGTTAAAATAGAGGGAAGAACCATTAGAATTGACCTAGATAAAATAGACCTTTAATGTGCTATCATTGTGGCCAATACAATCACGTACAAACCAAATGCTCTCTACTTGAGTGAGAGCCTCCATGTCAATATTGTCCCGATGTCAAGCATCATTACACAAGGGATTGTCCTTGCAAGTGTCTCACAAGGGATTATCCATAGTAGCGACAACTCATATAGAAGAGAAACAACAAAACAAGGAAAGTAAAGAAGGAAAGGAGGTTGTTTTGGAGGATGGGGTGGCCATTGATGTACCTTTGATAGGTTCAGGACTTTGGTTAAGGGCCAACCTTTTCAACCTCAACAGCATACATAGGAGGTGAATATTGAAGGGATTTTGAAGGGAATTCAGCACAAGGTCACTTTATTCCAACTTAGAAAAATGGATGAAAAGGTGAGAAACGATCTACTGAAAGTCATATGGTCTACTTACCTAAGTCCACCACCTAGTATAGATAGGTTAATGGTGGATTTTCCCCGTGTGCCATTGGCAGACTATGAAAGTTCAAGATTATGTGTTTCAATAAAAAGTAAAATTTTCAAAGGAGTCATTGCAGATTGAGGCTCTAGAATCAATCTAATGACTGATTTTACCATGAAAAGAATAAATTTCGACCACATGAAGGTAGCCCCTTTTAATATCTGACTAGTAGATCAATATCAAGTCCCACCACAGGGCATCATTGATAAGATACTGACAATACTGCAAGCTTGTCGATCTCTCTTCAAATTTTGTGCTATTTCCCTTTAAGAGGAGACTCTACTCCTGGGAAGGCCTTGGTTCAGGCAAGGAAAAGCATTGCACGATTGCGGAAGGAATATCATTTGGATTTTTAGAAAGGTTGTGCTGCCAAAATCACCATACTCTCTCTCTCTCTCTCTATCTGAGCACTATCTACGCAGTTGCGCCTCCCAGACCACCGCCAGAGTATACTTCTACTAGCTTTCTCTCTCTAACTAACTTCAGCCATAACTGTCATGCGCCCGTCAGAGAGCCGCCATATACTCTTTCTGTCTCTCATCTCATTAACATCATCTCTACGCGTGCGCTTGAGGCTTTGGGGAAAAGTCTCTCTCTAGTTTTATCTGCATGATGAGCATCGTCAATTAGCCTACATAGCCGCCAGGGAATCTTTTGATTCTCTCTCTTCTCTAGGTGCCCGCTGTGTGCTACAGTTGCCATCAGGGAAGTAACCAGTAGTGAGAGAAGATTAATTTAATTAAAACTCTTTCTATCTATCCTCTCCTGCAACATTTGCTTCACTGGCGCTAGAAGGACTTCAAAAGGAGAGAGAAAAAATAGATAATTTAACTCTTCTTTCTCTCACTATAATCATAGTACATAGTCGTGCTCATCATCATGATATTGTTAATTGAAACTTACCGGAACCCATTGGAAACCCTTTAGAACCAATTGAAAACCTAGCTTTAACCCTAACATTAACCAAGAATTAATGTTCTTAACTTAAATACTCATAATTAAATGTAAACCTAGGGTCTTATATCCATGTTTCAATGTTTCATTGGCTTAATCACACATTATATGAACAGTTTAGGGTAAACCCTAATATGAGCACATGTTTTCTCCATCCATTTGTACCTGCAAACACTTAACGAGAAATTAGTTCCAAGCAAAAAATTTTAATAAGAGATTAGAGTTAACTAATAAACATATTTTAATTTTTCAGGATGTCAATTGGAAGGTGAAAAACTTTCCGACATTTGCCCCCACCAAACCTCCACATCGTCCCGATGGGCCAACCTGTAGTTCAATGGAAAGTAGTATCAAATTCTTCGATAAAATCTATAATTTAACTATAAATAATATTATAGAAAATGCTTCTAATTTCTAATTATGTTTCTGATAATAAAGAAAATTCCTAAAATCACATAAATATGAATAGAAATTGTTTCAATCAATGCATATAGTCAAAAATACAAATCTAGAAAATCCTATAAAGGTTATTCAGATAATTGAGGTACTTACCATTCCGTTAACCCTAGTCTTGAGAAAACTTTAATTTATATAAGTATGTTTTCTTTTATTTCTTAGACATTCGCCATAAGATACATCTAACTAACTCTTCTACAGCAAACCTCCGCCTCATATGGCCTACATAATATTTCAGAAGTGGTTTCGAGACCACAACTGAATCATATTAATCTTTTTCTTTTCTTTTGTATTCTATTTTTTTCTTTCTTTTCTTTTTCCCATCTTGCAGTAGCCATTAATATACTGCTTGATGTTCTCATTTTTCTCTTTTCTTAATTTTTCTTCGCAACTTTTTTGTTTAAGGGGAAAGGCTTGACCCCTAATCAGAGTAGAGGATCTATAAATTTGCTACAGCTAGAATTAGGATCTCATTTGCTAGACGGTTTCAGAAAGTAAAAAATTCTTCTAGTATAAAGTAAATTTCTCTTTTACTAGGGGTTGCAGTTCAAGTTTTCCACTCTCCTATCTTCACAACGCATTATAAGTTCTCTAAATCCGACTTTCACCTATATACATTTTCCTACTTTAATTTCTCATTTATTATTTACGTAATTTTAATAAATTCCCTCTTTATATTAGAGACAAATAAAATCCTATTTATGAAATGCATGAAGAGAAAAAATAAATAATACGAATAATTAGAATTAAGTCACCTGGTTATTCTTCATCTTCTGAATCATCTTCATCATAAAACATTCTTTAGTTTATTTGTTCAAAAAGCATCTTCAACTCTTGCTAACAATCAACAACATCTAGACTCACAAGTAAAATTAGTTTTCATAAATAAACTTTCATACATGTAAAAGAAAAACATTTAAAAGAAAAATCATACATGATTTCTATTAATTTGTTGGAGATAGACGTCTGCGGAAGCATGCGAACAGCACAAGGAAGGAGAAGAAGCTTGGAGCACAACACACAATACTGAATGTATTACTAGAGAATGTACAAAGATAAGTAGCCCATTAGGGCAATAGGCGTATATACAAGCCGGGAGAAAAAACCTCCTAAAGAGGGAAAAAAGTGCCCTGGCGGTCCTAGAGTGTTCACACACATCACTACCTAAATATATCAACAAATCCCACCTGGGAGTGATGCCATGAACAAGTAGCTAGCTGTCATATCATTGTTGACCATTTAGCAGAGGGCTTTGACCCTTATTAGGAATTTATTTTCTCCACTCTTCACTACATACACCTTCATTAGTCAGGGAAGATTTGTTCTCCATCTTCATAAGAATATAGGTAATGAGGGATTATGGATTAGTTATGGAAGAGAGGACTAAATAAATTCATGAGTTTCTCTTTTAAGGAAAGGAGAAAGTGGGAATTAGCTTAGAGATCCATGAGGGATCTCACTTTAGTTCAGTGGTCTCACTTTAGCTCCTACTCTTTGAGAGAGAAAGAAAGAAAGGAAAACATGATTTCTTCATAGGAGAAGAATAGAGTATGTTTTCCTTTAGAGAGAAGAGGTGTTTGGAAAACATCTCTTAGTCTATATTTTAGAAGGAAATCATTTCCTTTACTTTTCAATGTAATTTTCCTTCACATAGGAGTATGATTCTCCACTACTTTGGGGAGGGAAAAGTATGGAGAACCTATATATATGTGTTCTCATTTATGGATGAGTAGAGCGAATTGATTCAAAGGAGTCTCTTCCAAAGGGAAAGGGAAAGTGGAATAGATTCCACTACCAGAGCTCTTTTCCTTAGATGAGATTAGAGAGAGAGTTTCACTTTCTCTGGATTAGATTGTCTAGATAAGAGTGGCACTCTTCTATCTAAGGCAAGAGGGAGATTAGTTAATCATGATGGTTAGATTGAGTTTCACTTGTAAACTCTAGAGAGAAGCAGTTATGCTATTTTCAGTGATGGTCCTTGACTAGATGAGATAATCTAGTTATTGACATTAGTTAGACTGGGAGTAGATTGATGATACTTCTCTTTTGAGTTTCCAGGAGATAGGGATATATCTAACCCATTAGGGTATCAAACTCTTAGTTGGTGTTATATCATGAGTATGATGAGTAAACATTAGTTAGGAGGATGGGTACTTAGGGATTATCTGAATCTCAAAGGGAATGCTTTCTGCATTCATATGGCAAACTATAGGGAAGAGAAATATTAGAGTTTGCACAAGTGCCAATAGATGCTCTTCCAATAGAACTTAGTCCATAGGTAATGGATGGAAAACCACAGATTTCTTGGTTGGTCACATGTAGGGATTTCAGTTTACTACCAAGAAATTCTTATGTATGAGCTAGATGATGGATTTGCATAGTTCACAAGGTAGTTTAGTTAAAACTACTCCTTGTGATAACACTCAAGGTTAGCAAGACCTAGAGTCGTATGAGGGAAATCTATCATGTACTCCTAGATGGGTTTGAAGTCACCTTTTATGGGACTTTGTTCTATATTTTAGAGGATTATATGGTTTATTATCCCATTATAGTAGGGTCAAGCTTATGAGCTTGGCACTTTGCACTTACTTTTCATGTTATTGCTCCATGGAGGATACATCATATGGACTTAGGTCATTTGGATGATGTTGTATGTCATGGGAGTGATAGTTTGGAGGTGGAGTGTACATGGGAGATAGTAGACACCATTTAGACGGTTTCCCACCTTTAAGATGGTATCGTATGAGGCTTCTTAAGGGGAGGGATATGGGGAAACAATACACAGAGATGACCATTTACATAGAGTACATGGGGTTCAGGGGAGTCCGAGCACTTTCTTCTTCCATTACGGACGTTTCATTTACATTTTCGAGGATGAAAATGTTTTCAAGAGGAAGGAATGTCATATCATGGGTGTTGCATGGGAACACCTCTAAGATGAGGTGGCATGTTTTGCCAAATGTCATATCATGGGTGTTGAATGGGAACACCTGTAAGATGAGGTGGCATGTTTTGCCACATGGCATCAGATAGATGCATTTTATATAATACTAGAGAGATAACTCCTGAGAGGAGATCTCACACGTGAGTCATTTGGAGGAAGACGCTCGACAGTCGGGTGGAAGAAAAGAACAACGCATCTCTGTGTTCGGACAAGCGTGAGAGCTGCCATGTGCGAGCAAAAGAGATTATTACACTAGCACTCATGTATAAGGAAGTGCCAAGCTATGTGGAAGTCACTCAAAAAAAGAAAGTAAGGCCAAAGCTTTGCAAAAAGCTTCAAACTTTTCCCTGGGCAAAGCCTTCATGAAAAGGTCTGCAATGTTGTCTTGCATGGGCACATATGCCAAGCTGATCTCCCTAGCAAAGAACCTCTCCCTAACATAGTGATAATGCACATGAATGTGCTTAGTGCGAGCATGGAACACAGGGTCCCTCACAACTGCCAATGCGCTTTGACTGTCAGTGAAGATGGTGGTGGCAGAATTCTGACCAACATCCAAATCAGCCATAAGGCGTCTGAGCCACACACACTCAAGAGTAGCTGTGAAAGCTGCCCTATACTGAGCCTCACAACTGGAAGTGGCCACAGTAGGCTGCTTCTTGCTCAACCAAGATATACATGAGCTACCAAGCATGAAGCAAAAGCCGCTAGTGGACACACGAGTGTCATAGCAACCAGCCCAATGAGAGTCAAGAAAGCATGCAAATCTGGCGGTAGTGATCCCCCTTTGGGATAAAATAACCCAAGTAGCCGAGTACCACTCAATTAGCGAAAGATACGCTTAACTGCCTGCCAATGCTTGACTGCTAGGCAATGCATAAACCTGCTCATCTGTGAGATCGCAAACTAAATATCTGGCTGAGTAATGCATAAGTAAACCAAGCATCCAATAGCCTACTAATAGAGAACAACATCAAATGCATCTCCAGCATCATGAAGACTCAATCGGAAACCTGTCTCTATAGGAGTGGCAATAGGCTTACAGTCTTCAAGGCCAAAACGCTGCAATAATGTGTCAATATATTTCGTTTGACACAATGCCATTCCACCATCAACTTGCATAAAGTGAATGCCTAAATAGTGATGCAAATGCCCCAAATCCGACATCTCAAATGAGGCATGAAAATTAGCCTTAAAATCAGCAATATGCTTCTCAATAGGACCAGTGAGCAGCATGTCGTCAACATAGCCAACAATGATCAGAAGCACATCATTAGCACGCTTAACATATAAGGTGCTTTCAGTTGGACTGTTCTCAAAACCATGTGCAATCAGATAGGCATGTATCTTCTCATACCAAGCACGTGGTGCTTGCTTTAAACCATATAATGCCTTCTTTAACCTCCACACTTGGTTTTCATGCCCTTTTTGCACAAAGCTGCGGGGCTGAAAAACATACACTTCTTCATGCAAGTCACCATTCAGAAATGCAGTTTTAATGTCCAACTGATGTAAATTCCAACCATGATGGGCTCCAAGTGCACAAATGCTCCAAACAGTAGTCATGCGGCATGTAGGTGCAAAGGTCTCATCAAAATCAATGCCTCTTTCCTGTGCATAAACCTTTGCAACAAGCCTAGCCTTATACCTATCAACTGTACCATCAAGTTTACGCTTCAGCTTGTATACCCACTTAGTGCCAATGGCCTTCTTGCCAGGAGGCAAGTCACATAAAGACCAAGTACCATTCTTCATTATTGCATCATATTCAGATTGCATAGCAGCCATCCAATTTTCTGAATTTTGTGCTTCATCAAACGAAACAGGCTCATTCTCATCACAGAGACTAGATGCAGCCATAGCATATAAATCTGATGCAAAAGAGGCACTATGAGAGCCTGAACGAGTACGATATGACAGAGATGCATCTAATTTGTTGTCATGCAAAGTCTGCACCAACCATTTTGGCATAGTTTTTGCCTGCTCAATATCAGCTCTCTCATCAACTAGTGCATCATGTAAATCTGCATCAAAAATGGAATGATATGCATCATCACATGAAACCTGCAAAGGCTGAGAAGTTGCCCTCATTAGCACCATCACTAGACTGTCCACCTGTAAAAAGAGGCATCAAAGTATCATACATGTCTTTGGAGCTAACAGATGTCTCCTTAGTACATGAAAGCAATAGTTGAATAGCATCTTCCAAAAAAACAACATTACGGCTAACCAGAATGCGTTTAGTCTATGGATGATACAGACGATAGCCTTTACTTTCAGAACTATATCCAACAAAAATACATGTTACTACTTTATCATCTAATTTTCTACGATGTTGTTCAGGCACTAATGCATATGCCAAACAACCTAAAACACACAGATGAGCAACAGATGGCTTGCGATCATGCCAAGCCTCATATGGAGTGATAGACTGTAGTGCTTTAGTGGGACACCTGTTAAGTACATATGCTGCACACCTGAGAGCCTCAAGCCAGAAACTTTGTGGTAAAGCCTGACTCTTGACCATACACCTCGCCATCTCCATGAGTGACCTGTTCTTTCGTTCAACAACTCCATTCTGTTGAGGTGTATATGGCACTGTACATTGGTGTTTTATCCCACATTCAGCCAAAAATGCATTAAAATCAGAAGATATATATTCCCCCCCTCGATCAGAATGGAGGGTGCCCATTTTACATGCTGATAGATTTTCAGCCAAAACCAAAAACTTTTTGAAGCACATGAACACTTCGGACTTTGCCTTCAATGGATATACCCATGCATGCCTGGAAAAATCATCGATGAAAGTCATGAAGTAAAGATAATTCCCAAAAGAAGGTGTCTGCATAGGACCACAAACATCACTATGTACAAGCTGCAATTTTTGAGTAGCCCGAACTGAACCATCTTTTGGAAAGGATGAACGTTGCATTTTGCCCAAAATACAGCCTTCACAAACATGTTTTCTTGGTGCCTCAAGTTTGGGCAACAAGGACACCATTTCAGATTCCTACAGGTGTAGCAAACTAGCAAAATTCAAATGACCAAAGCATGCATGCCAAAGCTTTGCATCTGACATAGCTTGAGAATCATTTACTGCACATGCCAAATCATTTACAGATATTTCATAGTCTATGAGCTCATACAGCCCACGACATAAAATGCCAGAAGCAATAATCACATCGCCATTTGACAGATCATGAACTGTACACCTCTCATCAACAAATTTCACAACCAAGCCAATCTAGGCTAATGCAGAAACTGATAACAGGTTCTTCTTGATCCCCAACACAAATAAAGCATGTGACAAAGTGAAAGAACTACCATCAGCAGTAGTCAAAGTGATCTTACCAACTCCCATAACAGGATAAGAGGAGTTGTTGGCGCATGTAACAGTATTCCCTATAGGGGCAGGCTTGAGTGAAGAGAAGAAACTGCACTGCGAGGTAATATGTTTGGTCGCCCCACTGTCAAAACACTGCAAACATCTGAGTCTTTTGCAGACATGCACTGCTCATGAGAAGATGGGTCAAAACTGTAGACAATAGTAAATGCCCATTCTTCTTCCTGCACAAGATTAGCAGACTCTGTTTTTGGTGTAGAGGCCTCTGCAACAACCATTCCAGCCTCTTTCTTCTTTGCGTCTTTAGCATCCAGTTTTGGACAGTTCTTTATGATATGATCATTCCCTTTAGAGTACTTGCAAAACAATTTCTGCTTTTTTGATTTCTTCTCATCTTTACCTTCCTTCTTCGAATATGCAGAATTAGCAGATTTCTACTTACTAGTTGAAGAGCTCCATTTTCCTTTGCCCTTCTGATTAGCCAGGAAAGCTTGATCTGCAACTCGCATAATGGACCTGTTCTGCCTGGACTGATCTTCATGCAATAGAACTGAGACTAACTCCTCAAATGATAAGGCATTTGGATTGCCTTTCATCATCAAACCAAGAGTAGAAGCAAAACTCTGATATGAATCGGGAAGAACATTCAGAACGGTCTGCAGAAGTGAGTTATCTGGTATAACCTCATCAGCAAAAATCAACTGTTCCTTCAAATCTTTGATCTTCATTAGGAAACTTTCCATAGACTCACCTTCATTAAATTGCTCAATCTCCAACTATTTTTAGAGGTAAGCAACACGAGCTGCATTCCTAGCTTGGTACAATGTGGTAACTGTATCCCAAGCATCCTTAGGTGTTCTGCAAGAGCGAATGTGAGGAATAATGGCCTGTTTGATAGGCAAACCTATCAATGCATATGCCTGGGCATCTCTTCCATCCTAGCAAATCTGCTCTACATTAGGTGCAGCAGAAACAACAGCATGAATAGGAATATCCAGAATATCATCATCTTCTACACCTTCTGCATCAGCTTCAGTACCTGCAGTTGTAATAGTTGCAGGTGTGATAGGACGTTTTTCAGCACCCTGCACAATGTTCCACAATCCATTTGCAACCAATACATGTTGCATCATATAATCCCACAATGGGTAGTTGGTACCATCCAACTTATCCTCAACAGCCAACATACGGAATACATCACTCCTTTCAGCCATGGCCGATGACTAAAATACCTTGATGCAGAAAATTGACTGTATCTCAAAAACTTGAACAAAATTACCGAGACGAGTTCTGCTAGACCTATAGCAGACTTCGAGACGCTTAAACTGGCAAACAAAAACTGGTATATACCTTTGGCACAAAAAGATGAAATAGCCTGCACAAGCACTACGATAGAGTGTTCGAAGGCCGAAACGAGCTTAGATCGAGATTCGGCACCACAAAGCGAAGATATTTTGATATCGGAAACATGCTGAGTATGCTCACCAAAATTCGTGCGATTCTGAGACTGCAAACAGAGGAGTTTCAACGGTACCCTAGATGAAGAGACGACCTGCTCTGATACCAATTCTTGGAGATAGACGTCTGCGCAAGCACGGGAACAGCACAAGGAAGGAGAAGAAGCTTGGAGCACAACACACAATACTGAATGTATTACTAGAGAATCTACAAAGATAAGTATCCCATTAGGGCAATAGGCGTATATACAAGCCGGAGGGAAAAAACCTCCTAAAGAGGGAAAAAAGTGCCCCAACGGTCCTGGAGTGTTCACACACATCACTACCTAAATATATCAACATAATTTAAAATTCATTCATGATATTCTTCATCATATAATAATTCATAAATTTCTTTATTTCTTTGTTTGAATAATTTAACTCTTTTACAAATTATGTAGTAGAGTTTACGAGATATCGAACCAAAGTATTTACTCGAAATCCTGATCTAAATGTCTTAAAGGAGTTTTTCTTAAGGACCTACGATTACGAGGATGGTTAATACAAAGCGTCATAAATTGGACAGATTTTAAGCCATCACGAGAACGAATTCTTGGGAAAGCACTTCCATCATCAAGTACTTTAGTCTCCATTCTTTGTTCACAAATGAATGGCTGCCCCAAAATAATTGGATACGAGCAATCATCATGAACAAAGAAATTATGTTCCTCTCTAACATCTCCAATAGTGATCGGATTTGCACAAGCTCCAAGTAAATATTCAAAAGCATTATTGACTGCATTCATTTTCCACCCATGGTCTCTATCTATAGGCCATTTTCCTTTGTTATACAACTCCCTCGAGACTACATTGATTTCTGATCCTGAATCTACTAAGGCTACTTGCGGTTTATTATTATTTCCTATCTTAAGCATAGTTTCACTGGTTCCCCTAGTCCAATGTTTCTCAGTATAATGACTATTTGGGTCTCCATTTCCTTTCTCTAAATGTCCAATTACGGGGCCCAAATAATTTCTATGTTCAGAAGATTCACGATATTCAGATTCATTAATTTGAACAATACTAACTTTAGGTTCATCATGTTCTTTCCTTTCTTCCGTTTCTATATCCTCAGTTTTATAGTCTATAGGTTCTCTTTATCTTTTGATAATACTCATAAAATCTTCTTTAACATGTGTTCATGAAAATGCTACACATTCTTCTAATGTCATGGTTACCTCTGTTTTCATAAATTTCTCATCCATAACCTTTCAAATGTCTATTTGTTTCTCTATTTGAGAGATCAATCGAAAAGTAGGCGGTTTCTTTTTTGGTTTTTCTTCCGTAACACTTTCATCACCTATGGGTGAGTTTCATTAGGTTTATCCTGACTTCTATCTTCATTTGTTGTTTTCTTTTCTAAATTTTCTACCACTTTCTTTACTTTTCCCTTGTTTTGAGGTTTCTAATCTTGTTCCAGTTGTTTAATTTCTTGACTAGGCTCTATTCTAGGTGGTTCATTAATTGACTCAGTAGTTTCACCCTCTTTTCTAGCCCTAGTTGTTTGTTTAGACTGCCCCTCTTCATCACGCTTCCTTTTCTCATCTACATTAATTTCATGAGCATAAACAGAGAACATATCTACTGGCTCATTCCACCATGTCTTTGCTCTGATATCCGAGCTCATAGCATATAAGTTCTCAACTGTTAATTTCCCCCTACTAGACATATCATAAACTTGATTCCAAAATTCACAATAAGAGTCATCACTTTCAAGCCTACAAGCATATGTATTTTGACTTGTAGAGGCTTCAAAGAAACTCTTCATACCCCCTTTCCCATAATTTGATGCCAGAGGCCTTTTTGTTACATAGTCACAGATCTTTCGATCAACCTCCGTGACCCAATTCCTATCCTTGGCCTCTTTAAAAAGGTTACATGTCCAGTGTGGGTCGCTACATCATCACACCAGAGACATCTACGGGCTTGGTTAAATGTTCACCTAGTTGGCATTTGAGTTCTAGGATTCTGCTCTAGCTCTCTCGGTTTCTCCTCATCTCTTAATCTAATCTCTTGCATACTTTTCATAGTTGCCATTTCAGTTGCCAAAGTCTCCATATGTTTGGCAATTGATTCTACTGTTGTTTTCAACATAGTAATTTCTGATTCATCCTTACTAGGGTTATGAGAAGTGTGATCATTTTCTACATTTCCTAGCGTATCTCTTTCATTTATCTTAGGGGTTTGCATTTGATTGCGCTCTTGTCTTTGAGCTAACCTATGGATAGCCGCTCGAACGTTTTCCCAATTTCCAATTAAGCCACTCACAGTCGCTCCATCCTCAAGCATAGGTTCAAGCTCACATCTAAGGGAAGGGTCTAACATGCTTAGAAAACTTCGTAATTTATTCGGTTCTAGAACTGTTCGGTCTGCTTGAGGCATTTGGTTAAATTTTACATCAAACTTAGTCAACCCTTGAGTGTTGATCTAGTTTTGTAGTTCCTACCCATCTCACGAATGTAGCCCTATTACTCTTACTGTAATCTTCATGTGAAAATTCAGTAAGAAGTTGAGTTTTAAAATTTGCCCATCTCATATTTGGTTCAACTACTCAAAGGTGGATTCTTTCTCTAGTAAAACCATGAGAAATATGTATAAATGTGTCTTTCTTATGATCCTCAGGTAACCCATATTGTTTTGTAAGTTGTTCATAATACCTAAGGTTTGTAGTAGCATTTGTCCCATTAAATTCCCCCCTATCCATTTTAATTGAGTCAATTATTTTCCCAATACGTTGTTCTTCAAATTGATTGGCCATATTATATAAATCTAACTTTATTGATAGAAATGAAATATGAGTATGTAGTTCACGTAATAGTACGTCTATTTCTTGTTCTTGATGCGACGCCATCGTAAAAGATACTTTGCAAACAGAAGTAAAGAAAATATACCTGATTAAACTCGATGAAGAGGCTCTTTGTGATTGTGCTCTGTGCAAAGTCTTTACATTAAGGTTGATCAAAGTAATCTAATACATCAAGTCTAAGTATGCATGTGCAATCGTTGCTTTCACAAAAGTTGAGGGACAAAGGTAGCGTGACGAGGATCCTTCTACTTGTAAATCTCTGTGGAGGCGCTCAGGTCACAATGACCAGCCCTCAACAACCAGGAGATTACAAGGTTTTAGAGTCAGCTTCAGCTACCAAGGATGTCAACGCTTCTGCTTCAATCGTCAAATTTCCTATATGCATATGCACAACATAAATAAAAATATACCTTTATACCTGAGATGTCGCGCCGAGCCTTCACGCCGGGTTCACCAAATGTCGGGAAGTTGCGAACACACGACTGGTGGATCAAGTCAATCGCTAAATCCTTCGGCACACGCAGGGTGTTTGAGACAGCTCAGGTAAATTAACTATATTTTTCTTTACGACTAGGGTAAATGAAGAATATAATTCTAAATATATGAAAATATGAAAAATCTAAGAAATGTCTAATAGGTAAGCTTATCACTCTATACTTCTAAGGACCGTGTGGTTGAGCTGCCCTATACCTATCAATAGCTTCTTGAGATGAAGGTAAAATAAAGGATTCCTCAGTTATGTTTTCTTTAATAATTTCTGCTTATTGGTTTTCAATATGTTGTGGTTGCATACGTCTAATCAGAGGTGGTGTAATGAATCTACACTATCTTGAGGTTCGGAAGATGCAATCGAAAATAACGTTAAAAACCGAGTAAGACAATGATCATAAGATACGTAGATTAAAGATTCGTGCGCAATTTTGTCCTTAATGATTTCTACTTCAACTTCTACAGTTGTCTTACTTTTAGATTCAACTAAATGCTCTGTAGACATCGACAATGAAGATAAATGGAAATAGTAATTGAAATAATGATAATAACAAGAATAGGTGTTTACAATGCTATAGATAAATCTTTCTAAATGATAAAATCTAGCTAAAAGGATGATAAATTCCAGTGATTCCTATACAAAGAATATGGTAAATAGCTTGATCAAAGGTAATCTTCTATGAGTTTTCATAAGATAGATGGATCTCTAGATAATATAATTTTTGAATTCTTCACTATTTCGCAATGCTCTTCGCCCACTTCTTCGTTCAATTCATATTCAGATTGCATAGCAGCCCTCCAATTTTCTGAATTTTGTGCTTCATCAAACGAAACAGGCTCATTCTCATCACAGAGACTAGATGCAGCCATAGCATAGCAATCTGATGCAAAAGAGGCACTATGAGAGCCTGAACGAGTACGATATGACAGAGATGCATCTAATTTGTTGTCATGCAAAGTCTGCACCAACCATTTTGGCATAGTTTTTGCCTGCTCAATATCAGCTCTCTCATCAACTAGTGCATCATGTAAATCTGCATCAAAAATGGAATGATCTGCATCATCACATGAAACCTGCAAAGGCTGAGAAGTTGCCCTCATTAGCACCATCACTAGACTGTCCACCTGTAAAAAGAGGCATCAAAGTATCATACATGTCTTTGGAGCTAACAGATGTCTCCTTAGTACATGAAAGCAATAGTTGAATAGCATCTTCCAAAAAAACAACATTACGGCTAACCAGAATGCGTTTAGTCTATGGATGATACACACGATAGCCTTTACTTTCAGAACTATATCCAACAAAAATACATTTTACTACTTTATCATCTAATTTTCTACGATGTTGTTCAGGCACTAATGCATATGCCAAACAACCTAAAACACACAGATGAGCAACAGATGGCTTGCGATCATGCCAAGCCTCATATGGAGTGATAGACTGTAGTGCTTTAGTGGGACACCTGTTAAGTACATATGCTGCACACCTGAGAGCCTCAAGCCAGAAACTTTGTGGTAAAGCCTGACTCTTGACCATACACCTCGCCATCTCCATGAGTGACCTGTTCTTTCGTTCAACAACTCCATTCTGTTGAGGTGTATATGGCACTGTACATTGGTGTTTTATCCCACATTCAGCCAAAAATGCATTAAAATCAGAAGATATATATTCCCCCCCTCGATCAGAATGGAGGGTGCCCATTTTACATGCTGATAGATTTTCAGCCAAAACCAAAAACTTTTTGAAGCACATGAACACTTCGGACTTTGCCTTCAATGGATATACCCATGCATGCCTGGAAAAATCATCGATGAAAGTCATGAAGTAAAGATAATTCCCAAAAGAAGGTGTCTGCATAGGACCACAAACATCACTATGTACAAGCTGCAATTTTTGAGTAGCCCGAACTGAACCATCTTTTGGAAAGGATGAACGTTGCATTTTGCCCAAAATACAGCCTTCACAAACATGTTTTCTTGGTGCCTCAAGTTTGGGCAACAAGGACACCATTTCAGATTCCTACAGGTGTAGCAAACTAGCAAAATTCAGATGACCAAAGCATGCATGCCAAAGCTTTGCATCTGACATAGCCTGAAAATCATTTACTGCACATGCCAAATCATTTACAGATATTTCATAGTCTATGAGCTCATACAGCCCACGACATAAAATGCCAGAAGCAATAATCACATCGCCATTTGACAGATCATGAACTGTACACCTCTCATCAACAAATTTCACAACCAAGCCAATCTAGGCTAATGCAGAAACTGATAACAGGTTCTTCTTGATCCCCGACACAAATAAAGCATGTGACAAAGTGAAAGAACTACCATCAGCAGTAGTCAAAGTGATCTTACCAACTCCCATAACAGGATAAGAGGAGTTGTTGGCGCATGTAACAGTATTCCCTATAGGGGCAGGCTTGAGTGAAGAGAAGAAACTGCACTGCGAGGTAATATGTTTGGTCGCCCCACTGTCAAAACACTGCAAACATCTGAGTCTTTTGCAGACATGCACTGCTCATGAGAAGATGGGTCAAAACTGTAGACAATAGTAAATGCCCATTCTTCTTCCTGCACAAGATTAGCAGACTCTGTTTTTGGTGTAGAGGCCTCTGCAACAACCATTCCAGCCTCTTTCTTCTTTGCGTCTTTAGCATCCAGTTTTGGACAGTTCTTTATGATATGATCATTCCCTTTAGAGTACTTGCAAAACAATTTCTGCTTTTTTTATTTCTTCTCATCTTTATCTTCCTTCTTCGAATATGCAGAATTAGCAGATTTCTACTTACTAGTTGAAGAGCTCCATTTTCCTTTGCCCTTCTGATTAGCCAGGAAAGCTTGATCTGCAACTCGCATAATGGACCTGTTCTGCTTGGACTGATCTTCATGCAATAGAACTGAGACTAACTCCTCAAATGATAAGGCATTTGGATTGCCTTTCATCATCAAACCAAGAGTAGAAGCAAAACTCTGATATGAATCGGGAAGAACATTCAGAACGGTCTGCAGAAGTGAGTTATCTGGTATAACCTCATCAGCAAAAATCAACTGTTCCTTCAAATCTTTGATCTTCATTAGGAAACTTTCCATAGACTCACCTTCATTAAATTGCTCAATCTCCAACTATTTTTAGAGGTAAGCAACACGAGCTGCATTCCTAGCTTGGTACAATGTGGTAATTGTATCCCAAGCATCCTTAGGTGTTCTGCAAGAGCGAATGTGAGGAATAATGGCATGTTTGATAGGCAAACCTATCAATGCATATGCCTGGGCATCTCTTCCATCCTAGCAAATCTGCTCTACATTAGGTGCAGCAGAAACCACAGCATGAATAGGAATATCCAGAATATCATCATCTTCTACACCTTCTGCATCAGCTTCAGTACCTGCAGTTGTAATAGTTGCAGGTGTGATAGGACGTTTTTCAACACCCTGCACAATGTTCCACAATCCATTTGCAACCAATACATGTTGCATCATATAATCCCACAATGGGTAGTTGGTACCATCCAACTTATCCTCAACAGCCAACATACGGAATACATCACTCCTTTCAGCCATGGCCGATGACTAAAATACCTTGATGCAGAAAATTGACTGTATCTCAAAAACTTGAACAAAATTACCGAGACGAGTTCTGCTAGACCTATAGCAGACTTCGAGACGCTTAAACTGGCAAACAAAAACTGGTATATACCTTTGGCACAAAAAGATGAAATAGCCTGCACAAGCACTACGATAGAGTGTTGGTAGGCCGAAACGAGCTTAGATCGCGATTCGGCACCACAAAGCGAAGATATTTTGATATCGGAAACATGCTGAGTATGCTCACCAAAATTCGTGTGATTCTGAGACTGCAAACAGAGGAGTTTCAACGGTACCCTAGATGAAGAGACGACCTGCTCTGATACCAATTCTTGGAGATAGACGTCTGCGCAAGCACGGGAACAGCACAAGGAAGGAGAAGAAGCTTGGAGCACAACACACAATACTGAATGTATTACTAGAGAATCTACAAAGATAAGTATCCCATTAGGGCAATAGGCGTATATACAAGCCGGAGGGAAAAAACCTCCTAAAGAGGGAAAAAAGTGCCCCAACGGTCCTGGAGTGTTCACACACATCACTACCTAAATATATCAACATAATTTAAAATTCATTCATGATATTCTTCATCATATAATAATTCATAAATTTCTTTATTTCTTTGTTTGAATAATTTAACTCTTTTACAAATTATGTAGTAGAGTTTACGAGATATCGAACCAAAGTATTTACTCGAAATCCTGATCTAAATGTCTTAAAGGAGTTTTTCTTAAGGACCTACGATTACGAGGATGGTTAATACAAAGCGTCATAAATTGGACAGATTTTAAGCCATCACGAGAACGAATTCTTGGGAAAGCACTTCCATCATCAAGTACTTTAGTCTCCATTCTTTGTTCACAAATGAATGGCTGCCCCAAAATAATTGGATACGAGCAATCATCATGAACAAAGAAATTATGTTCCTCTCTAACATCTCCAATAGTGATCGGATTTGCACAAGCTCCAAGTAAATATTCAAAAGCATTATTGACTGCATTCATTTTCCACCCATGGTCTCTATCTATAGGCCATTTTCCTTTGTTATACAACTCCCTCGAGACTACATTGATTTCTGATCCTGAATCTACTAAGGCTACTTGCGGTTTATTATTATTTCCTATCTTAAGCATAGTTTCACTGGTTCCCCTAGTCCAATGTTTCTCAGTATAATGACTATTTGGGTCTCCATTTCCTTTCTCTAAATGTCCAATTACGGGGCCCAAATAATTTCTATGTTCAGAAGATTCACGATATTCAGATTCATTAATTTGAACAATACTAACTTTAGGTTCATCATGTTCTTTCCTTTCTTCCGTTTCTATATCCTCAGTTTTATAGTCTATAGGTTCTCTTTATCTTTTGATAATACTCATAAAATCTTCTTTAACATGTGTTCATGAAAATGCTACACATTCTTCTAATGTCATGGTTACCTCTGTTTTCATAAATTTCTCATCCATAACCTTTCAAATGTCTATTTGTTTCTCTATTTGAGAGATCAATCGAAAAGTAGGCGGTTTCTTTTTTGGTTTTTCTTCCGTAACACTTTCATCACCTATGGGTGAGTTTCATTAGGTTTATCCTGACTTCTATCTTCATTTGTTGTTTTCTTTTCTAAATTTTCTACCACTTTCTTTACTTTTCCCTTGTTTTGAGGTTTCTAATCTTGTTCCAGTTGTTTAATTTCTTGACTAGGCTCTATTCTAGGTGGTTCATTAATTGACTCAGTAGTTTCACCCTCTTTTCTAGCCCTAGTTGTTTGTTTAGACTGCCCCTCTTCATCACGCTTCCTTTTCTCATCTACATTAATTTCATGAGCATAAACAGAGAACATATCTACTGGCTCATTCCACCATGTCTTTGCTCTGATATCCGAGCTCATAGCATATAAGTTCTCAACTGTTAATTTCCCCCTACTAGACATATCATAAACTTGATTCCAAAATTCACAATAAGAGTCATCACTTTCAAGCCTACAAGCATATGTATTTTGACTTGTAGAGGCTTCAAAGAAACTCTTCATACCCCCTTTCCCATAATTTGATGCCAGAGGCCTTTTTGTTACATAGTCACAGATCTTTCGATCAACCTCCGTGACCCAATTCCTATCCTTGGCCTCTTTAAAAAGGTTACATGTCCAGTGTGGGTCGCTACATCATCACACCAGAGACATCTACGGGCTTGGTTAAATGTTCACCTAGTTGGCATTTGAGTTCTAGGATTCTGCTCTAGCTCTCTCGGTTTCTCCTCATCTCTTAATCTAATCTCTTGCATACTTTTCATAGTTGCCATTTCAGTTGCCAAAGTCTCCATATGTTTGGCAATTGATTCTACTGTTGTTTTCAACATAGTAATTTCTGATTCATCCTTACTAGGGTTATGAGAAGTGTGATCATTTTCTACATTTCCTAGCGTATCTCTTTCATTTATCTTAGGGGTTTGCATTTGATTGCGCTCTTGTCTTTGAGCTAACCTATGGATAGCCGCTCGAACGTTTTCCCAATTTCCAATTAAGCCACTCACAGTCGCTCCATCCTCAAGCATAGGTTCAAGCTCACATCTAAGGGAAGGGTCTAACATGCTTAGAAAACTTCGTAATTTATTCGGTTCTAGAACTGTTCGGTCTGCTTGAGGCATTTGGTTAAATTTTACATCAAACTTAGTCAACCCTTGAGTGTTGATCTAGTTTTGTAGTTCCTACCCATCTCACGAATGTAGCCCTATTACTCTTACTGTAATCTTCATGTGAAAATTCAGTAAGAAGTTGAGTTTTAAAATTTGCCCATCTCATATTTGGTTCAACTACTCAAAGGTGGATTCTTTCTCTAGTAAAACCATGAGAAATATGTATAAATGTGTCTTTCTTATGATCCTCAGGTAACCCATATTGTTTTGTAAGTTGTTCATAATACCTAAGGTTTGTAGTAGCATTTGTCCCATTAAATTCCCCCCTATCCATTTTAATTGAGTCAATTATTTTCCCAATACGTTGTTCTTCAAATTGATTGGCCATATTATATAAATCTAACTTTATTGATAGAAATGAAATATGAGTATGTAGTTCACGTAATAGTACGTCTATTTCTTGTTCTTGATGCGACGCCATCGTAAAAGATACTTTGCAAACAGAAGTAAAGAAAATATACCTGATTAAACTCGATGAAGAGGCTCTTTGTGATTGTGCTCTGTGCAAAGTCTTTACATTAAGGTTGATCAAAGTAATCTAATACATCAAGTCTAAGTATGCATGTGCAATCGTTGCTTTCACAAAAGTTGAGGGACAAAGGTAGCGTGACGAGGATCCTTCTACTTGTAAATCTCTGTGGAGGCGCTCAGGTCACAATGACCAGCCCTCAACAACCAGGAGATTACAAGGTTTTAGAGTCAGCTTCAGCTACCAAGGATGTCAACGCTTCTGCTTCAATCGTCAAATTTCCTATATGCATATGCACAACATAAATAAAAATATACCTTTATACCTGAGATGTCGCGCCGAGCCTTCACGCCGGGTTCACCAAATGTCGGGAAGTTGCGAACACACGACTGGTGGATCAAGTCAATCGCTAAATCCTTCGGCACACGCAGGGTGTTTGAGACAGCTCAGGTAAATTAACTATATTTTTCTTTACGACTAGGGTAAATGAAGAATATAATTCTAAATATATGAAAATATGAAAAATCTAAGAAATGTCTAATAGGTAAGCTTATCACTCTATACTTCTAAGGACCGTGTGGTTGAGCTGCCCTATACCTATCAATAGCTTCTTGAGATGAAGGTAAAATAAAGGATTCCTCAGTTATGTTTTCTTTAATAATTTCTGCTTATTGGTTTTCAATATGTTGTGGTTGCATACGTCTAATCAGAGGTGGTGTAATGAATCTACACTATCTTGAGGTTCGGAAGATGCAATCGAAAATAACGTTAAAAACCGAGTAAGACAATGATCATAAGATACGTAGATTAAAGATTCGTGCGCAATTTTGTCCTTAATGATTTCTACTTCAACTTCTACAGTTGTCTTACTTTTAGATTCAACTAAATGCTCTGTAGACATCGACAATGAAGATAAATGGAAATAGTAATTGAAATAATGATAATAACAAGAATAGGTGTTTACAATGCTATAGATAAATCTTTCTAAATGATAAAATCTAGCTAAAAGGATGATAAATTCCAGTGATTCCTATACAAAGAATATGGTAAATAGCTTGATCAAAGGTAATCTTCTATGAGTTTTCATAAGATAGATGGATCTCTAGATAATATAATTTTTGAATTCTTCACTATTTCGCAATGCTCTTCGCCCACTTCTTCGTTCAATTCATATTCAGATTGCATAGCAGCCCTCCAATTTTCTGAATTTTGTGCTTCATCAAACGAAACAGGCTCATTCTCATCACAGAGACTAGATGCAGCCATAGCATAGCAATCTGATGCAAAAGAGGCACTATGAGAGCCTGAACGAGTACGATATGACAGAGATGCATCTAATTTGTTGTCATGCAAAGTCTGCACCAACCATTTTGGCATAGTTTTTGCCTGCTCAATATCAGCTCTCTCATCAACTAGTGCATCATGTAAATCTGCATCAAAAATGGAATGATCTGCATCATCACATGAAACCTGCAAAGGCTGAGAAGTTGCCCTCATTAGCACCATCACTAGACTGTCCACCTGTAAAAAGAGGCATCAAAGTATCATACATGTCTTTGGAGCTAACAGATGTCTCCTTAGTACATGAAAGCAATAGTTGAATAGCATCTTCCAAAAAAACAACATTACGGCTAACCAGAATGCGTTTAGTCTATGGATGATACACACGATAGCCTTTACTTTCAGAACTATATCCAACAAAAATACATTTTACTACTTTATCATCTAATTTTCTACGATGTTGTTCAGGCACTAATGCATATGCCAAACAACCTAAAACACACAGATGAGCAACAGATGGCTTGCGATCATGCCAAGCCTCATATGGAGTGATAGACTGTAGTGCTTTAGTGGGACACCTGTTAAGTACATATGCTGCACACCTGAGAGCCTCAAGCCAGAAACTTTGTGGTAAAGCCTGACTCTTGACCATACACCTCGCCATCTCCATGAGTGACCTGTTCTTTCGTTCAACAACTCCATTCTGTTGAGGTGTATATGGCACTGTACATTGGTGTTTTATCCCACATTCAGCCAAAAATGCATTAAAATCAGAAGATATATATTCCCCCCCTCGATCAGAATGGAGGGTGCCCATTTTACATGCTGATAGATTTTCAGCCAAAACCAAAAACTTTTTGAAGCACATGAACACTTCGGACTTTGCCTTCAATGGATATACCCATGCATGCCTGGAAAAATCATCGATGAAAGTCATGAAGTAAAGATAATTCCCAAAAGAAGGTGTCTGCATAGGACCACAAACATCACTATGTACAAGCTGCAATTTTTGAGTAGCCCGAACTGAACCATCTTTTGGAAAGGATGAACGTTGCATTTTGCCCAAAATACAGCCTTCACAAACATGTTTTCTTGGTGCCTCAAGTTTGGGCAACAAGGACACCATTTCAGATTCCTACAGGTGTAGCAAACTAGCAAAATTCAGATGACCAAAGCATGCATGCCAAAGCTTTGCATCTGACATAGCCTGAAAATCATTTACTGCACATGCCAAATCATTTACAGATATTTCATAGTCTATGAGCTCATACAGCCCACGACATAAAATGCCAGAAGCAATAATCACATCGCCATTTGACAGATCATGAACTGTACACCTCTCATCAACAAATTTCACAACCAAGCCAATCTAGGCTAATGCAGAAACTGATAACAGGTTCTTCTTGATCCCCGACACAAATAAAGCATGTGACAAAGTGAAAGAACTACCATCAGCAGTAGTCAAAGTGATCTTACCAACTCCCATAACAGGATAAGAGGAGTTGTTGGCGCATGTAACAGTATTCCCTATAGGGGCAGGCTTGAGTGAAGAGAAGAAACTGCACTGCGAGGTAATATGTTTGGTCGCCCCACTGTCAAAACACTGCAAACATCTGAGTCTTTTGCAGACATGCACTGCTCATGAGAAGATGGGTCAAAACTGTAGACAATAGTAAATGCCCATTCTTCTTCCTGCACAAGATTAGCAGACTCTGTTTTTGGTGTAGAGGCCTCTGCAACAACCATTCCAGCCTCTTTCTTCTTTGCGTCTTTAGCATCCAGTTTTGGACAGTTCTTTATGATATGATCATTCCCTTTAGAGTACTTGCAAAACAATTTCTGCTTTTTTTATTTCTTCTCATCTTTATCTTCCTTCTTCGAATATGCAGAATTAGCAGATTTCTACTTACTAGTTGAAGAGCTCCATTTTCCTTTGCCCTTCTGATTAGCCAGGAAAGCTTGATCTGCAACTCGCATAATGGACCTGTTCTGCTTGGACTGATCTTCATGCAATAGAACTGAGACTAACTCCTCAAATGATAAGGCATTTGGATTGCCTTTCATCATCAAACCAAGAGTAGAAGCAAAACTCTGATATGAATCGGGAAGAACATTCAGAACGGTCTGCAGAAGTGAGTTATCTGGTATAACCTCATCAGCAAAAATCAACTGTTCCTTCAAATCTTTGATCTTCATTAGGAAACTTTCCATAGACTCACCTTCATTAAATTGCTCAATCTCCAACTATTTTTAGAGGTAAGCAACACGAGCTGCATTCCTAGCTTGGTACAATGTGGTAATTGTATCCCAAGCATCCTTAGGTGTTCTGCAAGAGCGAATGTGAGGAATAATGGCATGTTTGATAGGCAAACCTATCAATGCATATGCCTGGGCATCTCTTCCATCCTAGCAAATCTGCTCTACATTAGGTGCAGCAGAAACCACAGCATGAATAGGAATATCCAGAATATCATCATCTTCTACACCTTCTGCATCAGCTTCAGTACCTGCAGTTGTAATAGTTGCAGGTGTGATAGGACGTTTTTCAACACCCTGCACAATGTTCCACAATCCATTTGCAACCAATACATGTTGCATCATATAATCCCACAATGGGTAGTTGGTACCATCCAACTTATCCTCAACAGCCAACATACGGAATACATCACTCCTTTCAGCCATGGCCGATGACTAAAATACCTTGATGCAGAAAATTGACTGTATCTCAAAAACTTGAACAAAATTACCGAGACGAGTTCTGCTAGACCTATAGCAGACTTCGAGACGCTTAAACTGGCAAACAAAAACTGGTATATACCTTTGGCACAAAAAGATGAAATAGCCTGCACAAGCACTACGATAGAGTGTTGGTAGGCCGAAACGAGCTTAGATCGCGATTCGGCACCACAAAGCGAAGATATTTTGATATCGGAAACATGCTGAGTATGCTCACCAAAATTCGTGTGATTCTGAGACTGCAAACAGAGGAGTTTCAACGGTACCCTAGATGAAGAGACGACCTGCTCTGATACCAATTCTTGGAGATAGACGTCTGCGCAAGCACGGGAACAGCACAAGGAAGGAGAAGAAGCTTGGAGCACAACACACAATACTGAATGTATTACTAGAGAATCTACAAAGATAAGTATCCCATTAGGGCAATAGGCGTATATACAAGCCGGAGGGAAAAAACCTCCTAAAGAGGGAAAAAAGTGCCCCAACGGTCCTGGAGTGTTCACACACATCACTACCTAAATATATCAACATAATTTAAAATTCATTCATGATATTCTTCATCATATAATAATTCATAAATTTCTTTATTTCTTTGTTTGAATAATTTAACTCTTTTACAAATTATGTAGTAGAGTTTACGAGATATCGAACCAAAGTATTTACTCGAAATCCTGATCTAAATGTCTTAAAGGAGTTTTTCTTAAGGACCTACGATTACGAGGATGGTTAATACAAAGCGTCATAAATTGGACAGATTTTAAGCCATCACGAGAACGAATTCTTGGGAAAGCACTTCCATCATCAAGTACTTTAGTCTCCATTCTTTGTTCACAAATGAATGGCTGCCCCAAAATAATTGGATACGAGCAATCATCATGAACAAAGAAATTATGTTCCTCTCTAACATCTCCAATAGTGATCGGATTTGCACAAGCTCCAAGTAAATATTCAAAAGCATTATTGACTGCATTCATTTTCCACCCATGGTCTCTATCTATAGGCCATTTTCCTTTGTTATACAACTCCCTCGAGACTACATTGATTTCTGATCCTGAATCTACTAAGGCTACTTGCGGTTTATTATTATTTCCTATCTTAAGCATAGTTTCACTGGTTCCCCTAGTCCAATGTTTCTCAGTATAATGACTATTTGGGTCTCCATTTCCTTTCTCTAAATGTCCAATTACGGGGCCCAAATAATTTCTATGTTCAGAAGATTCACGATATTCAGATTCATTAATTTGAACAATACTAACTTTAGGTTCATCATGTTCTTTCCTTTCTTCCGTTTCTATATCCTCAGTTTTATAGTCTATAGGTTCTCTTTATCTTTTGATAATACTCATAAAATCTTCTTTAACATGTGTTCATGAAAATGCTACACATTCTTCTAATGTCATGGTTACCTCTGTTTTCATAAATTTCTCATCCATAACCTTTCAAATGTCTATTTGTTTCTCTATTTGAGAGATCAATCGAAAAGTAGGCGGTTTCTTTTTTGGTTTTTCTTCCGTAACACTTTCATCACCTATGGGTGAGTTTCATTAGGTTTATCCTGACTTCTATCTTCATTTGTTGTTTTCTTTTCTAAATTTTCTACCACTTTCTTTACTTTTCCCTTGTTTTGAGGTTTCTAATCTTGTTCCAGTTGTTTAATTTCTTGACTAGGCTCTATTCTAGGTGGTTCATTAATTGACTCAGTAGTTTCACCCTCTTTTCTAGCCCTAGTTGTTTGTTTAGACTGCCCCTCTTCATCACGCTTCCTTTTCTCATCTACATTAATTTCATGAGCATAAACAGAGAACATATCTACTGGCTCATTCCACCATGTCTTTGCTCTGATATCCGAGCTCATAGCATATAAGTTCTCAACTGTTAATTTCCCCCTACTAGACATATCATAAACTTGATTCCAAAATTCACAATAAGAGTCATCACTTTCAAGCCTACAAGCATATGTATTTTGACTTGTAGAGGCTTCAAAGAAACTCTTCATACCCCCTTTCCCATAATTTGATGCCAGAGGCCTTTTTGTTACATAGTCACAGATCTTTCGATCAACCTCCGTGACCCAATTCCTATCCTTGGCCTCTTTAAAAAGGTTACATGTCCAGTGTGGGTCGCTACATCATCACACCAGAGACATCTACGGGCTTGGTTAAATGTTCTCCTAGTTGGCATTTGAGTTCTAGGATTCTGCTCTAGCTCTCTCGGTTTCTCCTCATCTCTTAATCTAATCTCTTGCATACTTTTCATAGTTGCCATTTCAGTTGCCAAAGTCTCCATATGTTTGGCAATTGATTCTACTGTTGTTTTCAACATAGTAATTTCTGATTCATCCTTACTAGGGTTATGAGAAGTGTGATCATTTTCTACATTTCCTAGCGTATCTCTTTCATTTATCTTAGGGGTTTGCATTTGATTGCGCTCTTGTCTTTGAGCTAACCTATGGATAGCCGCTCGAACGTTTTCCCAATTTCCAATTAAGCCACTCACAGTCGCTCCATCCTCAAGCATAGGTTCAAGCTCACATCTAAGGGAAGGGTCTAACATGCTTAGAAAACTTCGTAATTTATTCGGTTCTAGAACTGTTCGGTCTGCTTGAGGCATTTGGTTAAATTTTACATCAAACTTAGTCAACCCTTGAGTGTTGATCTAGTTTTGTAGTTCCTACCCATCTCACGAATGTAGCCCTATTACTCTTACTGTAATCTTCATGTGAAAATTCAGTAAGAAGTTGAGTTTTAAAATTTGCCCATCTCATATTTGGTTCAACTACTCAAAGGTGGATTCTTTCTCTAGTAAAACCATGAGAAATATGTATAAATGTGTCTTTCTTATGATCCTCAGGTAACCCATATTGTTTTGTAAGTTGTTCATAATACCTAAGGTTTGTAGTAGCATTTGTCCCATTAAATTCCCCCCTATCCATTTTAATTGAGTCAATTATTTTCCCAATACGTTGTTCTTCAAATTGATTGGCCATATTATATAAATCTAACTTTATTGATAGAAATGAAATATGAGTATGTAGTTCACGTAATAGTACGTCTATTTCTTGTTCTTGATGCGACGCCATCGTAAAAGATACTTTGCAAACAGAAGTAAAGAAAATATACCTGATTAAACTCGATGAAGAGGCTCTTTGTGATTGTGCTCTGTGCAAAGTCTTTACATTAAGGTTGATCAAAGTAATCTAATACATCAAGTCTAAGTATGCATGTGCAATCGTTGCTTTCACAAAAGTTGAGGGACAAAGGTAGCGTGACGAGGATCCTTCTACTTGTAAATCTCTGTGGAGGCGCTCAGGTCACAATGACCAGCCCTCAACAACCAGGAGATTACAAGGTTTTAGAGTCAGCTTCAGCTACCAAGGATGTCAACGCTTCTGCTTCAATCGTCAAATTTCCTATATGCATATGCACAACATAAATAAAAATATACCTTTATACCTGAGATGTCGCACCGAGCCTTCACGCCGGGTTCACCAAATGTCGGGAAGTTGCGAACACACGACTGGTGGATCAAGTCAATCGCTAAATCCTTCGGCACACGCAGGGTGTTTGAGACAGCTCAGGTAAATTAACTATATTTTTCTTTACGACTAGGGTAAATGAAGAATATAATTCTAAATATATGAAAATATGAAAAATCTAAGAAATGTCTAATAGGTAAGCTTATCACTCTATACTTCTAAGGACCGTGTGGTTGAGCTGCCCTATACCTATCAATAGCTTCTTGAGATGAAGGTAAAATAAAGGATTCCTCAGTTATGTTTTCTTTAATAATTTCTGCTTATTGGTTTTCAATATGTTGTGGTTGCATACGTCTAATCAGAGGTGGTGTAATGAATCTACACTATCTTGAGGTTCGGAAGATGCAATCGAAAATAACGTTAAAAACCGAGTAAGACAATGATCATAAGATACGTAGATTAAAGATTCGTGCGCAATTTTGTCCTTAATGATTTCTACTTCAACTTCTACAGTTGTCTTACTTTTAGATTCAACTAAATGCTCTGTAGACATCGACAATGAAGATAAATGGAAATAGTAATTGAAATAATGATAATAACAAGAATAGGTGTTTACAATGCTATAGATAAATCTTTCTAAATGATAAAATCTAGCTAAAAGGATGATAAATTCCAGTGATTCCTATACAAAGAATATGGTAAATAGCTTGATCAAAGGTAATCTTCTATGAGTTTTCATAAGATAGATGGATCTCTAGATAATATAATTTTTGAATTCTTCACTATTTCGCAATGCTCTTCGCCCACTTCTTCGTTCAATTCATATTCAGATTGCATAGCAGCCCTCCAATTTTCTGAATTTTGTGCTTCATCAAACGAAACAGGCTCATTCTCATCACAGAGACTAGATGCAGCCATAGCATAGCAATCTGATGCAAAAGAGGCACTATGAGAGCCTGAACGAGTACGATATGACAGAGATGCATCTAATTTGTTGTCATGCAAAGTCTGCACCAACCATTTTGGCATAGTTTTTGCCTGCTCAATATCAGCTCTCTCATCAACTAGTGCATCATGTAAATCTGCATCAAAAATGGAATGATCTGCATCATCACATGAAACCTGCAAAGGCTGAGAAGTTGCCCTCATTAGCACCATCACTAGACTGTCCACCTGTAAAAAGAGGCATCAAAGTATCATACATGTCTTTGGAGCTAACAGATGTCTCCTTAGTACATGAAAGCAATAGTTGAATAGCATCTTCCAAAAAAACAACATTACGGCTAACCAGAATGCGTTTAGTCTATGGATGATACAGACGATAGCCTTTACTTTCAGAACTATATCCAACAAAAATACATTTTACTACTTTATCATCTAATTTTCTACGATGTTGTTCAGGCACTAATGCATATGCCAAACAACCTAAAACACACAGATGAGCAACAGATGGCTTGCGATCATGCCAAGCCTCATATGGAGTGATAGACTGTAGTGCTTTAGTGGGACACCTGTTAAGTACATATGCTGCACACCTGAGAGCCTCAAGCCAGAAACTTTGTGGTAAAGCCTGACTCTTGACCATACACCTCGCCATCTCCATGAGTGACCTGTTCTTTCGTTCAACAACTCCATTATGTTGAGGTGTATATGGCACTCTACATTGGTGTTTTATCCCACATTCAACCAAAAATGCATTAAAATCAGAAGATATATATTCCCCCCCTCGATCAGAATGGAGGGTGCCCATTTTACATGCTGATAGATTTTCAGCCAAAACCAAAAACTTTTTGAAGCACATGAACACTTCGGACTTTGCCTTCAATGGATATACCCATGCATGCCTGGAAAAATCATCGATGAAAGTCATGAAGTAAAGATAATTCCCAAAAGAAGGTGTCTGCATAGGACCACAAACATCACTATGTACAAGCTGCAATTTTTGAGTAGCCCGAACTGAACCATCTTTTGGAAAGGATGAACGTTGCATTTTGCCCAAAATACAGCCTTCACAAACATGTTTTCTTGGTGCCTCAAGTTTGGGCAACAAGGACACCATTTCAGATTCCTACAGGTGTAGCAAACTAGCAAAATTTAGATGACCAAAGCATGCATGCCAAAGCTTTGCATCTGACATAGCCTGAGAATCATTTACTGCACATGCCAAATCATTTAAAGATATTTCATAGTCTATGAGCTCATACAGCCCACGACATAAAATGCCAGAAGCAATAATCACATCGCCATTTGACAGATCATGAACTGTACACCTCTCATCAACAAATTTCACAACCAAGCCAATCTAGGCTAATGCAGAAACTGATAACAGGTTCTTCTTGATCCCCGACACAAATAAAGCATGTGACAAAGTGAAAGAACTACCATCAGCAGTAGTCAAAGTGATCTTACCAACTCCCATAACAGTATAAGAGGAGTTGTTGGCGCATGTAACAGTATTCCCTATAGGGGCAGGCTTGAGTGAAGAGAAGAAACACTGCGAGGTAATATGTTTGGTCGCCCCACTGTCAAAACACTGCAAACATCTGAGTCTTTTGCAGGCATGCACTGCTCATGAGAAGATGGGTCAAAACTGTAGACAATAGTAAATGCCCATTCTTCTTCCTGCACAAGATTAGCAGACTCTGTTTTTGGTGTAGAGGCCTCTGCAACAACCATTCCAGCCTCTTTCTTCTTTGCGTCTTTAGCATCCAGTTTTGGACAGTTCTTTATGATATGATCATTCCCTTTAGAGTACTTGCAAAACAATTTCTGCTTTTTTGATTTCTTCTCATCTTTATCTTCCTTCTTCGAATATGCAGAATTAGCAGATTTCTACTTACTAGTTGAAGAGCTCCATTTTCCTTTGCCCTTCTGATTAGCCAGGAAAGCTTGATCTGCAAATCGCATAATGGACCTGTTCTGCTTGGACTGATCTTCATGCAATAGAACTGAGACTAACTCCTCAAATGATAAGGCATTTGGATTGCCTTTCATCATCAAACCAAGAGTAGAAGCAAAACTCTGATATGAATCGGGAAGAACATTCAGAACGGTCTGCAGAAGTGAGTTATCTGGTATAACCTCATCAGCAAAAATCAACTGTTCCTTCAAATCTTTGATCTTCATTAGGAAACTTTCCATAGACTCACCTTCATTAAATTGCTCAATCTCCAACTATTTTTAGAGGTAAGCAACACGAGCTGCATTCCTAGCTTGGTACAATGTGGTAATTGTATCCCAAGCATCCTTAGGTGTTCTGCAAGAGCGAATGTGAGGAATAATGGCATGTTTGATAGGCAAACCTATCAATGCACATGCCTGGGCATCTCTTCCATCCTAGCAAATCTGCTCTACATTAGGTGCAGCAGAAACCACAGCATGAATAGGAATATCCAGAATATCATCATCTTCTACACCTTCTGCATCAGCTTCAGTACTTGCAGTTGTAATAGTTGCAGGTGTGATAGGACGTTTTTCAACACCCTGCACAATGTTCCACAATCCATTTGCAACCAATACATGTTGCATCATATAATCCCACAATGGGTAGTTGGTACCATCCAACTTATCCTCAACAGCCAACATACGGAATACATCACTCCTTTCAGCCATGGCCGATGACTAAAATACCTTGATGCAGAAAATTGACTGTATCTCAAAAACTTGAACAAAATTACCGAGACGAGTTCTGCTAGACCTATAGCAGACTTCGAGACGCTTAAACTGGCAAACAAAAACTGGTATATACCTTTGGCACAAAAAGATGAAATAGCCTGCACAAGCACTACGATAGAGTGTTGGTAGGCCGAAACGAGCTTAGATCGCGATTCGGCACCACAAAGCGAAGATATTTTGATATCGGAAACATGCTGAGTATGCTCACCAAAATTCGTGTGATTCTGAGACTGCAAACAGAGGAGTTTCAACGGTACCCTAGATGAAGAGACGACCTGCTCTGATACCAATTCTTGGAGATAGACGTCTGCGCAAGCACGGGAACATCACAAGGAAGGAGAAGAAGCTTGGAGCACAACACACAATACTGAATGTATTACTAGAGAATCTACAAAGATAAGTATCCCATTAGGGCAATAGGCGTATATACAAGCCGGAGGGAAAAAACCTCCTAAAGAGGGAAAAAAGTGCCCCAACGGTCCTGGAGTGTTCACACACATCACTACCTAAATATATCAACATAATTTAAAATTCATTCATGATATTCTTCATCATATAATAATTCATAAATTTCTTTATTTCTTTGTTTGAATAATTTAACTCTTTTACAAATTATGTAGTAGAGTTTACGAGATATCGAACCAAAGTATTTACTCGAAATCCTGATCTAAATGTCTTAAAGGAGTTTTTCTTAAGGACCTACGATTACGAGGATGGTTAATACAAAGCGTCATAAATTGGACAGATTTTAAGCCATCACGAGAACGAATTCTTGGGAAAGCACTTCCATCATCAAGTACTTTAGTCTCCATTCTTTGTTCACAAATGAATGGCTGCCCCAAAATAATTGGATACGAGCAATCATCATGAACAAAGAAATTATGTTCCTCTCTAACATCTCCAATAGTGATCGGATTTGCACAAGCTCCAAGTAAATATTCAAAAGCATTATTGACTGCATTCATTTTCCACCCATGGTCTCTATCTATAGGCCATTTTCCTTTGTTATACAACTCCCTCGAGACTACATTGATTTCTGATCCTGAATCTACTAAGGCTACTTGCGGTTTATTATTATTTCCTATCTTAAGCATAGTTTCACTGGTTCCCCTAGTCCAATGTTTCTCAGTATAATGACTATTTGGGTCTCCATTTCCTTTCTCTAAATGTCCAATTACGGGGCCCAAATAATTTCTATGTTCAGAAGATTCACGATATTCAGATTCATTAATTTGAACAATACTAACTTTAGGTTCATCATGTTCTTTCCTTTCTTCCGTTTCTATATCCTCAGTTTTATAGTCTATAGGTTCTCTTTATCTTTTGATAATACTCATAAAATCTTCTTTAACATGTGTTCATGAAAATGCTACACATTCTTCTAATGTCATGGTTACCTCTGTTTTCATAAATTTCTCATCCATAACCTTTCAAATGTCTATTTGTTTCTCTATTTGAGAGATCAATCGAAAAGTAGGCGGTTTCTTTTTTGGTTTTTCTTCCGTAACACTTTCATCACCTATGGGTGAGTTTCATTAGGTTTATCCTGACTTCTATCTTCATTTGTTGTTTTCTTTTCTAAATTTTCTACCACTTTCTTTACTTTTCCCTTGTTTTGAGGTTTCTAATCTTGTTCCAGTTGTTTAATTTCTTGACTAGGCTCTATTCTAGGTGGTTCATTAATTGACTCAGTAGTTTCACCCTCTTTTCTAGCCCTAGTTGTTTGTTTAGACTGCCCCTCTTCATCACGCTTCCTTTTCTCATCTACATTAATTTCATGAGCATAAACAGAGAACATATCTACTGGCTCATTCCACCATGTCTTTGCTCTGATATCCGAGCTCATAGCATATAAGTTCTCAACTGTTAATTTCCCCCTACTAGACATATCATAAACTTGATTCCAAAATTCACAATAAGAGTCATCACTTTCAAGCCTACAAGCATATGTATTTTGACTTGTAGAGGCTTCAAAGAAACTCTTCATACCCCCTTTCCCATAATTTGATGCCAGAGGCCTTTTTGTTACATAGTCACAGATCTTTCGATCAACCTCCGTGACCCAATTCCTATCCTTGGCCTCTTTAAAAAGGTTACATGTCCAGTGTGGGTCGCTACATCATCACACCAGAGACATCTACGGGCTTGGTTAAATGTTCTCCTAGTTGGCATTTGAGTTCTAGGATTCTGCTCTAGCTCTCTCGGTTTCTCCTCATCTCTTAATCTAATCTCTTGCATACTTTTCATAGTTGCCATTTCAGTTGCCAAAGTCTCCATATGTTTGGCAATTGATTCTACTGTTGTTTTCAACATAGTAATTTCTGATTCATCCTTACTAGGGTTATGAGAAGTGTGATCATTTTCTACATTTCCTAGCGTATCTCTTTCATTTATCTTAGGGGTTTGCATTTGATTGCGCTCTTGTCTTTGAGCTAACCTATGGATAGCCGCTCGAACGTTTTCCCAATTTCCAATTAAGCCACTCACAGTCGCTCCATCCTCAAGCATAGGTTCAAGCTCACATCTAAGGGAAGGGTCTAACATGCTTAGAAAACTTCGTAATTTATTCGGTTCTAGAACTGTTCGGTCTGCTTGAGGCATTTGGTTAAATTTTACATCAAACTTAGTCAACCCTTGAGTGTTGATCTAGTTTTGTAGTTCCTACCCATCTCACGAATGTAGCCCTATTACTCTTACTGTAATCTTCATGTGAAAATTCAGTAAGAAGTTGAGTTTTAAAATTTGCCCATCTCATATTTGGTTCAACTACTCAAAGGTGGATTCTTTCTCTAGTAAAACCATGAGAAATATGTATAAATGTGTCTTTCTTATGATCCTCAGGTAACCCATATTGTTTTGTAAGTTGTTAATAATACCTAAGGTTTGTAGTAGCATTTGTCCCATTAAATTCCCCCCTATCCATTTTAATTGAGTCAATTATTTTCCCAATACGTTGTTCTTCAAATTGATTGGCCATATTATATAAATCTAACTTTATTGATAGAAATGAAATATGAGTATGTAGTTCACGTAATAGTACGTCTATTTCTTGTTCTTGATGCGACGCCATCGTAAAAGATACTTTGCAAACAGAAGTAAAGAAAATATACCTGATTAAACTCGATGAAGAGGCTCTTTGTGATTGTGCTCTGTGCAAAGTCTTTACATTAAGGTTGATCAAAGTAATCTAATACATCAATTCTAAGTATGCATGTGCAATCGTTGCTTTCACAAAAGTTGAGGGACAAAGGTAGCGTGACGAGGATCCTTCTACTTGTAAATCTCTGTGGAGGCGCTCAGGTCACAATGACCAGCCCTCAACAACCAGGAGATTACAAGGTTTTAGAGTCAGCTTCAGCTACCAAGGATGTCAACGCTTCTGCTTCAATCGTCAAATTTCCTATATGCATATGCACAACATAAATAAAAATATACCTTTATACCTGAGATGTCGCGCCGAGCCTTCACGCCGGGTTCACCAAATGTCGGGAAGTTGCGAACACACGACTGGTGGATCAAGTCAATCGCTAAATCCTTCGGCACACGCAGGGTGTTTGAGACAGCTCAGGTAAATTAACTATATTTTTCTTTACGACTAGGGTAAATGAAGAATATAATTCTAAATATATGAAAATATGAAAAATCTAAGAAATGTCTAATAGGTAAGCTTATCACTCTATACTTCTAAGGACCGTGTGGTTGAGCTGCCCTATACCTATCAATAGCTTCTTGAGATGAAGGTAAAATAAAGGATTCCTCAGTTATGTTTTCTTTAATAATTTCTGCTTATTGGTTTTCAATATGTTGTGGTTGCATACGTCTAATCAGAGGTGGTGTAATGAATCTACACTATCTTGAGGTTCGGAAGATGCAATCGAAAATAACGTTAAAAACCGAGTAAGACAATGATCATAAGATACGTAGATTAAAGATTCGTGCGCAATTTTGTCCTTAATGATTTCTACTTCAACTTCTACAGTTGTCTTACTTTTAGATTCAACTAAATGCTCTGTAGACATCGACAATGAAGATAAATGGAAATAGTAATTGAAATAATGATAATAACAAGAATAGGTGTTTACAATGCTATAGATAAATCTTTCTAAATGATAAAATCTAGCTAAAAGGATGATAAATTCCAGTGATTCCTATACAAAGAATATGGTAAATAGCTTGAAGTCTGCACCAACCATTTTGGCATAGTTTTTGCCTGCTCAATATTAGCTCTCTCATCAACTAGTGCATCATGTAAATCTGCATCAAAAATGGAATGATCTGCATCATCACATGAAACCTGCAAAGGCTGAGAAGTTGCCCTCATTAGCACCATCACTAGACTGTCCACCTGTAAAAAGAGGCATCAAAGTATCATACATGTCTTTGGAGCTAACAGATGTCTCCTTAGTACATGAAAGCAATAGTTGAATAGCATCTTCCAAAAAAACAACATTACGGCTAACCAGAATGCGTTTAGTCTATGGATGATACAGACGATAGCCTTTACTTTCAGAACTCTATCCAACAAAAATACATTTTACTACTTTATCATCTAATTTTCTACGATGTTGTTCAGGCACTAATGCATATGCCAAACAACCTAAAACACACAGATGAGCAACAGATGGCTTGCGATCATGCCAAGCCTCATATGGAGTGATAGACTGTAGTGCTTTAGTGGGACACCTGTTAAGTACATATGCTGCACACCTGAGAGCCTCAAGCCAGAAACTTTGTGGTAAAGCCTGACTCTTGACCATACACCTCGCCATCTCCATGAGTGACCTGTTCTTTCGTTCAACAACTCCATTCTGTTGAGGTGTATATGGCACTGTACATTGGTGTTTTATCCCACATTCAGCCAAAAATGCATTAAAATCAGAAGATATATATTCCCCCCCTCGATCAGAATGGAGGGTGCCCATTTTACATGCTGATAGATTTTCAGCCAAAACCAAAAACTTTTTGAAGCACATGAACACTTCGGACTTTGCCTTCAATGGATATACCCATGCATGCCTGGAAAAATCATCGATGAAAGTCATGAAGTAAAGATAATTCCCAAAAGAAGGTGTCTGCATAGGACCACAAACATCACTATGTACAAGCTGCAATTTTTGAGTAGCCCGAACTGAACCATCTTTTGGAAAGGATGAACGTTGCATTTTGCCCAAAATACAGCCTTCACAAACATGTTTTCTTGGTGCCTCAAGTTTGGGCAACAAGGACACCATTTCAGATTCCTACAGGTGTAGCAAACTAGCAAAATTTAGATGACCAAAGCATGCATGCCAAAGCTTTGCATCTGACATAGCCTGAGAATCATTTACTGCACATGCCAAATCATTTACAGATATTTCATAGTCTATGAGCTCATACAGCCCACGACATAAAATGCCAGAAGCAATAATCACATCGCCATTTGACAGATCATGAACTGTACACCTCTCATCAACAAATTTCACAACCAAGCCAATCTAGGCTAATGCAGAAACTGATAACAGGTTCTTCTTGATCCCCGACACAAATAAAGCATGTGACAAAGTGAAAGAACTACCATCAGCAGTAGTCAAAGTGATCTTACCAACTCCCATAACAGGATAAGAGGAGTTGTTGGCGCATGTAACAGTATTCCCTATAGGGGCAGGCTTGAGTGAAGAGAAGAAACTGCACTGCGAGGTAATATGTTTGGTCGCCCCACTGTCAAAACACTGCAAACATCTGAGTCTTTTGCAGGCATGCACTGCTCATGAGAAGATGGGTCAAAACTGTAGACAATAGTAAATGCCCATTCTTCTTCCTGCACAAGATTAGCAGACTCTGTTTTTGGTGTAGAGGCCTCTGCAACAACCATTCCAGCCTCTTTCTTCTTTGCGTCTTTAGCATCCAGTTTTGGACAGTTCTTTATGATATGATCATTCCCTTTAGAGTACTTGCAAAACAATTTCTGCTTTTTTGATTTCTTCTCATCTTTATCTTCCTTCTTCGAATATGCAGAATTAGCAGATTTCTACTTACTAGTTGAAGAGCTCCATTTTCCTTTGCCCTTCTGATTAGCCAGGAAAGCTTGATCTGCAACTCGCATAATGGACCTGTTCTGCTTGGACTGATCTTCATGCAATAGAACTGAGACTAACTCCTCAAATGATAAGGCATTTGGATTGCCTTTCATCATCAAACCAAGAGTAGAAGCAAAACTCTGATATGAATCGGGAAGAACATTCAGAACGGTCTGCAGAAGTGAGTTATCTGGTATAACCTCATCAGCAAAAATCAACTGTTCCTTCAAATCTTTGATCTTCATTAGGAAACTTTCCATAGACTCACCTTCATTAAATTGCTCAATCTCCAACTATTTTTAGAGGTAAGCAACACGAGCTGCATTCCTAGCTTGGTACAATGTGGTAATTGTATCCCAAGCATCCTTAGGTGTTCTGCAAGAGCGAATGTGAGGAATAATGGCATGTTTGATAGGCAAACCTATCAATGCATATGCCTGGGCATCTCTTCCATCCTAGCAAATCTGCTCTACATTAGGTGCAGCAGAAACCACAGCATGAATAGGAATATCCAGAATATCATCATCTTCTACACCTTCTGCATCAGCTTCAGTACCTACAGTTGTAATAGTTGCAGGTGTGATAGGACGTTTTTCAACACCCTGCACAATGTTCCACAATCCATTTGCAACCAATACATGTTGCATCATATAATCCCACAATGGGTAGTTGGTACCATCCAACTTATCCTCAACAGCCAACATACGGAATACATTACTCCTTTCAGCCATGGCCGATGACTAAAATACCTTGATGCAGAAAATTGACTGTATCTCAAAAACTTGAACAAAATTACCGAGACGAGTTCTGCTAGACCTATAGCAGACTTCGAGACGCTTAAACTGGCAAACAAAAACTGGTATATACCTTTGGCACAAAAAGATGAAATAGCCTGCACAAGCACTACGATAGAGTGTTCGAAGGCCGAAACGAGCTTAGATCGCGATTCGGCACCACAAAGCGAAGATATTTTGATATCGGAAACATGCTGAGTATGCTCACCAAAATTCGTGCGATTCTGAGACTGCAAACAGAGGAGTTTCAACGGTACCCTAGATGAAGAGACGACCTGCTCTGATACCAATTCTTGGAGATAGACGTCTGCGCAAGCACGGGAACAGCACAAGGAAGGAGAAGAAGCTTGGAGCACAACACACAATACTGAATGTATTACTAGAGAATTCGTATATACAAGCCGGAGGGAAAAAACCTCCTAAAGAGGGAAAAAAGTGCCCCAACGGTCCTGGAGTGTTCACACACATCACTACCTAAATATATCAACATAATTTAAAATTCATTCATGATATTCTTCATCATATAATAATTCATAAATTTCTTTATTTCTTTGTTTGAATAATTTAACTCTTTTACAAATTATGTAGTAGAGTTTACGAGATATCGAACCAAAGTATTTACTCGAAATCCTGATCTAAATGTCTTAAAGGAGTTTTTCTTAAGGACCTACGATTACGAGGATGGTTAATACAAAGCGTCATAAATTGGACAGATTTTAAGCCATCACGAGAACGAATTCTTGGGAAAGCACTTCCATCATCAAGTACTTTAGTCTCCATTCTTTGTTCACAAATGAATGGCTGCCCCAAAATAATTGGATACGAGCAATCATCATGAACAAAGAAATTATGTTCCTCTCTAACATCTCCAATAGTGATCGGATTTGCACAAGCTCCAAGTAAATATTCAAAAGCATTATTGACTGCATTCATTTTCCACCCATGGTCTCTATCTATAGGCCATTTTCCTTTGTTATACAACTCCCTCGAGACTACATTGATTTCTGATCCTGAATCTACTAAGGCTACTTGCGGTTTATTATTATTTCCTATCTTAAGCATAGTTTCACTGGTTCCCCTAGTCCAATGTTTCTCAGTATAATGACTATTTGGGTCTCCATTTCCCTTCTCTAAATGTCCAATTACGGGGCCCAAATAATTTCTATGTTCAGAAGATTCACGATATTCAGATTCATTAATTTGAACAATACTAACTTTAGGTTCATCATGTTCTTTCCTTTCTTCCGTTTCTATATCCTTAGTTTTATAGTCTATAGGTTCTCTTTATCTTTTGATAATACTCATAAAATCTTCTTTAACATGTGTTCATGAAAATGCTACACATTCTTCTAATGTCATGGTTACCTCTGCTTTCATAAATTTCTCATCCATAACCTTTCAAATGTCTATTTGTTTCTCTATTTGAGAGATCAATCGAAAAGTAGGCGGTTTCTTTTTTGGTTTTTCTTCCGTAACACTTTCATCACCTATGGGTGAGTTTCATTAGGTTTATCCTGACTTCTATCTTCATTTGTTGTTTTCTTTTCTAAATTTTCTACCACTTTCTTTACTTTTCCCTTGTTTTGGGGTTTCTAATCTTGTTCCAGTTGTTTAATTTCTTGACTAGGCTCTATTCTAGGTGGTTCATTAATTGACTCAGTAGTTTCACCCTCTTTTCTAGCCCTAGTTGTTTGTTTAGACTGCCCCTCTTCATCACGCTTCTTTTTCTCATCTACATTAATTTCATGAGCATAAACAGAGAACATATCTACTGGCTCATTCCACCATGTCTTTGCTCTGATATCCGAGCTCATAGCATATAAGTTCTCAACTGTTAATTTCCCCCTACTAGACATATCATAAACTTGATTCCAAAATTCACAATAAGAGTCATCACTTTCAAGCCTACAAGCATATGTATTTTGACTTGTAGAGGCTTCAAAGAAACTCTTCATACCCCCTTTCCCATAATTTGATGCCAGAGGCCTTTTTGTTACATAGTCACAGATCTTTCGATCAACCTCCGTGACCCAATTCCTATCCTTGGCCTCTTTAAAAAGGTTACATGTCCAGTGTGGGTCGCTACATCATCACACCAGAGACATCTACGGGCTTGGTTAAATGTTCTCCTAGTTGGCATTTGAGTTCTAGGATTCTGCTCTAGCTCTCTCGGTTTCTCCTCATCTCTTAATCTAATCTCTTGCATACTTTTCATAGGTGCCATTTCAGTTGCCAAAGTCTCCATATGTTTGGCAATTGATTCTACTGTTGTTTTCAACATAGTAATTTCTGATTCATCCTTACTAGGGTTATGAGAAGTGTGATCATTTTCTACATTTCCTAGCGTATCTCTTTCATTTATCTTAGGGGTTTGCATTTGATTGCGCTCCTGTCTTTGAGCTAACCTATGGATAGCCGCTCGAACGTTTTCCCAATTTCCAATTAAGCCACTCACAGTCGCTCCATCCTCAAGCATAGGTTCAAGCTCACATCTAAGGGAAGGGTCTAACATGCTTAGAAAACTTCGTAATTTATTCGGTTCTAGAACTGTTCGGTCTGCTTGAGGCATTTGGTTAAATTTTACATCAAACTTAGTCAACCCTTGAGTGTTAATCTAGTTTTGTAGTTCCTACCCATCTCACGAATGTAGCCCTATTACTCTTACTGTAATCTTCATGTGAAAATTTAATAAGAAGTTGAGTTTTAAAATTTGCCCATCTCATATTTGGTTCAACTACTCAAAGGTGGATTCTTTCTCTAGTAAAACCATGAGAAATATGTATAAATGTGTCTTTCTTATGATCCTCAGGTAACCCATATTGTTTTGTAAGTTGTTCATAATACCTAAGGTTTGCAGTAGCATTTGTCCAATTAAATTCCCCCCTATCCATTTTAATTGAGTCAATTATTTTCCCAATACGTTGTTCTTCAAATTGATTGGCCATATTATATAAATCTAACTTTATTGATAGAAATGAAATATAAGTATGTAGTTCACGTAATAGTATGTCTATTTCTTGTTCTTGATGCGACGCCATCGTAAAAGATACTTTGCAAACAGAAGTAAAGAAAATATACCTGATTAAACTCGATGAAGAGGCTCTTTGTGATTGTGCTCTGTGCAAAGTCTTTACATTAAGGTTGATCAAAGTAATCTAATACATCAATTCTAAGTATGCATGTGCAATCGTTGCTTTCACAAAAGTTGAGGGACAAAGGTAGCGTGACGAGGATCCTTCTACTTGTAAATCTCTGTGGAGGCGCTCAGGTCACAATGACCAGCCCTCAACAACCAGGAGATTACAAGGTTTTAGAGTCAGCTTCAGCTACCAAGGATGTCAACGCTTCTGCTTCAATCGTCAAATTTCCTATATGCATATGCACAACATAAATAAAAATATACCTTTATACCTGAGATGTCGCGCCGAGCCTTCACGTCGGGTTCACCAAATGTCGGGAAGTTGCGAACACACGACTGGTGGATCAAGTCAATCGCTAAATCCTTCGGCACACGCAGGGTGTTTGAGACAGCTCAGGTAAATTAACTATATTTTTCTTTACGACTAGGGTAAATGAAGAATATAATTCTAAATATATGAAAATATGAAAAATCTAAGAAATGTCTAATAGGTAAGCTTATCACTCTATACTTCTAAGGACCGTGTGGTTGAGCTGCCCTATACCTATCAATAGCTTCTTGAGATGAAGGTAAAATAAAGGATTCCTCAGTTATGTTTTCTTTAATAATTTCTGCTTATTGGTTTTCAATATGTTGTGGTTGCATACGTCTAATCAGAGGTGGTGTAATGAATCTACACTATCTTGAGGTTCGGAAGATGCAATCGAAAATAACGTTAAAAACCGAGTAAGACAATGATCATAAGATACGTAGATTAAAGATTCGTGCGCAATTTTGTCCTTAATGATTTCTACTTCAACTTCTACAGTTGTCTTACTTTTAGATTCAACTAAATGCTCTGTAGACATCGACAATGAAGATAAATGGAAATAGTAATTGAAATAATGATAATAACAAGAATAGGTGTTTACAATGCTATAGATAAATCTTTCTAAATGATAAAATCTAGCTAAAAGGATGATAAATTCCAGTGATTCCTATACAAAGAATATGGTAAATAGCTTGATCAAAGGTAATCTTCTATGAGTTTTCATAAGATAGATGGATCTCTAGATAATATAATTTTTGAATTCTTCACTATTTCGCAATGCTCTTCGCCCACTTCTTCGTTCAATGTCTACAAAAAGCATTCAAAACATAAGTATACTTTAAAAAATCATTTATTCTCAAATATTGATGCGAAAATATTCATACATATGTTACACATGCCTATATATTCATGCTAACATACACTTACTTAAATACTAACACACAGTCTAATGCATGTTAACACATGTTGGGGGACTCTTAGACGGTTTGAGAGTTTGTAGGAGAAAAGGAAAAGACCAGGAGAGGAAATACACCTTGGAAGCTTCTGCGGATTGATTACAGTAAGACAATTACAATGTTTGAACAATACAAACCAATACTTCTGTGCACAATCCCACAGAGTGCTCAATGACAAAATACCAAATACCCCAAAGTCTTCTTGTCGCCAGCCTTCTCTGCACTAGACCTCTACCTGCTTCAAGCTTATCCTTGTGCACACCTTGCACCAAGCTTCCACTAAGGGGGAGGAATGAATACCTTTTGTCGGCACGCGCACACTGCAAGGAGACCTTGAGATCCTTGGGGGACTAGCTTAACACTCTCTCCACAATCCCTTAGTCACTCTCCATGCACTCCTTCAACTCCACTTCTCGGCGTCACACACTAGTGACTCTTGCACTTCCTTCTCTTGCTTCACTTAGACTATGCTTCTCTTGCTTACTCTAGAAAAGCTCCAAGAATAGCCCCTGCCTTGATTTGAGTGTGTGGATCACGTACGTTCCTAACTGCAAGAGTATCTTGGTGCTCACTTTGATGTCCCAAGATTGTCTTCACAAGTGGCAGCCAACGACTCACTGTTTTGTCCTGTAGTGACTTTAGACTAAAACCCAAAATTTTAATTGGGGGGCCATACTTTCCCCTGTGCGTACGCTGCCGCTTCACATACCTTCATATTTCCTTTTAAAGTCTTCACTTTTGCACATAAGAGAGGGTTCACCTGAACCTTCCAAAATACTTTAAAACACTTTGAACCTTAGGGAAATTAGAGAAAATACCTTTGCGACCTGCAACCCACTTTCTCCAATTTACCCTTTGTGGACAATTAATTGTGCACTACTTGTGCACTTTGACACCTGCACTTTAGCACTTTGACTTTGCACCTGTTGACTTTGACCTTGACCTTGTTGACTTTGACTAGTTGACTTTGATCTTTTAACTTTGACTGTAGTTGACTTTGACCACATGACTTTTATGGGCTCAACAGTTGCCCACCACCTAATGTGCTCTCCGTCCCAGAGAGCTATAACCGAAGCTCTGAGCATAGAGGACATCATGAATTGTGAGCTGCAAAATCTTGAAGAGGACACCTGAGCAGCAAACAACTCCACTAGAACAAGCACCAGAGAAGAACCAAAAGTGGGATTTTGGTAATGTAAAAGCAAAGGGTTGCAATGGGAGGGTAGAAAGGGGTGGAGGGGAGGGCTGAGGGGCGGGGATTGAAGGGATAGGGAGGGTTAAGGAAGTGGCTGGGCAGATTTGTAAAGGTAGGGCATGGGGTAGGATGATGGGATCTGGAGAGGGTTAAAATGGTCAAATAGTAGAGCTACAAAGGGTGCATATGGGACATTATGAAACATAAGGAAAGACAAAGGGAGAATAAGCCATGTGAAAAATGTGGGGAAATAAAAACATGTGAGAAATGTGTGTAAAACATGTGGGTTTTGACCAAAAGTCAGAGAAAAGGTGTGATTTTGATAAAATTAATGCAAAAATTGAATGCATAGGGGCCAAAAAACATGAAAGTGACTCCAGTTTTGTAAAAAACGGCCAACCGAGGCACGATCCCGAGCCAAAAGCCTTGAGCCATAAAAAAAATAATAATAATAAGTTTTTAATTTAATTAATTAATAAATTTTTTTTCTTTTCCTCGAACGCCCATTCAGAAAAATAAAAGAAAAAGAAAAATAATAAAAAAAATAAAGAAATTAAATAATAAAATAAATAAAATAATAAATAAAAATAATAAAATAATAAATAAAATAATAAAATAAATAAAAAATAAAAAATAAAAAATAAAAATGGGGGGGAGGTGTGTCAGAACGGGGTGGGGTTGGTCGGTGGGGGGAGGGGGGAAGAGAGAGAGTTATTATTATTTTTTTTTTTTACCCTCAACCCAAAACTCCTGCGGGGCCCTCTTTTTTTTTAAATAACCCAAAAATAGAGAAGAATGAAGGAAAAGTCCAAAAAATGCCAAAAAATTTTAAAAAAATTCTCATGAAATTTTCTACAGGGCTAGGCCTAATTTCCTTCATGAAACCATAGAGAGACTCCTTTTATTCCTCCTATTTGGCAAGAGAATGATATGGGAAAAGGATAAAAAATATTAGAAAGATGCTAAAAATGCTAGAAAAATTTCCAAAAATACCCAAAATTTGTACTTTTGGAGAGGTTATGAAATGCCTTCTAGGTTTGCTAAAAACTCAAGGAACAAGTATGAAATTGATAAAGAAAACTACTAAACCTGAGTAGAATGAGACGAGAAAGCTATGTACAACCTGGACAGATTTTGCAGTTCCAGGTGATGCATACTTCTTCAAGTGTGTTGATGGTAGGCCTTGAGCCTTCAAATGTTGACCAGTGGCAAGGCCTCTCCTTTCAGCGTCTCTAACTCCACAGCACCCCAATTTAGCATTGTTTTGACTCGATAAGGTCCTTCCCAGTGTGGAAGCCATTTTCCTCTCACTTGTGTATGAAGATGAGGTCTATGGAGAAGAACTAACATGCCTGATTCTATGTTGTTGTTCCACAGATGTCGATCATGTGCCTCCTTCCTCTTCATCTGAGTCTCTATCAATTGTTTTGTTGCTAGTAGGCGAATCTCCTCCACTTTATGTAGTGCTCCAAGCCTCTGAGAGACATCACAATCTTTCTTGCCCTGCATGAATGCTATTTTAGGTGATCCATGTAAAAATTCAAAGGGCTCAATGGGCAATATGCCATAAACCAGTTGGAATGGAGAATATCTCGTGGCCTCTTTGTAAGCTAACCTGTATGCCCATAGGATACCTTGATAAGCAATGCCCTAGGAAGTGGGATGTAACATACACTCCTTCCTTAACATTGAGATTAAAACCTTATTGGTCGATTCAGCCTGTCCATTGGCTCTTGGATAGTAGGCACAAGAGGTCCTATGTAAAATTCTATACCTATTGAAAATTTTGTGCAGGACCTTATTGAAAAAATGGGTACCGTGATCTATACAAATTTCAAGTGGACATCCAAACCTGCAAATGATGCTACTGTAAATGAAATCAGCAACAGTTTGGGCAGTGCAGTTGGGGGAGGCAATAGCTTCAGCCCACTTTGTGGCATAATCTGTAGCTATCAAGAGATATTTGTCTCTATTTGGAATCGACGGAGGGTGAATGGGCCCTACAAAATCTAGCCCCCACTTCTCAAATGGTTGCCAGGAAGTGGAAACAATCAAGGGGTTATGCCTCTGCTTTGTTGGCTTAGGTCCACACCTCTGGCAAACGTCACATGTCTTTCCCCATTCATCTGCATCCTTAAATAGTGTAGGCCACCATAGACCAGCATCGAGTATCCTCTGACTCATAATATGTCCTGGAAGGTGCCCACCACCTGTTCCTTCATGTGCAGAGTGAAGGACTTCCCTCACTTCTTCTTCTTCCGAACACTTCCTAAACCTGTATGAAAGATTTTTGACCACTCAGGTGTGATCAAAATAGGAGCAGACACTAACTTTGACCGTAATGTTTGATATGCTTATTCCTCCTCTTCTTCCCATTTAAAAGGTACTTCCTTACCTGTAAGTCTAGCCAGTGGTCTGGCTATCTCTGCATACATTTTTATAAACCTTCTATGGTATCCAGTATGCCCCAAGAACCTCTGCATCTCTTTAGGAGATTTAGGTTTAGGCAACTTTAATATAGAAATGATTTTGTCAGGATCTGGGGCCGTACCTTTAGCCGACACCACATATCCTAAGAGAGTTCCTTCTGTCACAAGGAAATGACATTTGTTTGGATTGAGCTTTAGCTTAGTCTCCCTGCATCTCTTGAAAACATTTTGTAGCTGTCTCAAGTGATGGTCCAAACAATCTAGAGGAGTTTCCTTGTGAGAACCTGAAAACGAAGAGAAGTCATCCATGAAGATTCTAAGTGATTCCAGCAATAGGGGGCCAAAAATGAGATTGACCGTTCTGTTAAAGGTGGCTGGAGCATTTCTGAGCCCAAATGGCATTTTTACATACACATATGTTCCCCAAGGTGTTATAAAAGCAATCTTTTCACGATCCTCTGGGTGTATTGATATTTGATTATAGCCACTAAATCCATCCATAAAGCTATATAATGCATGCCGAGCCACTTCTTCAATGACCTGCTCTGCAAAAGGCATTGGGAAACCATCTGAAATGGTCATCTTGTTGAGTGCTCTAAAGTCAACACAAATTCTGATTTTATTAGTATTCTTCTTTGGTACTATAACCATAGGTGAGAGACACTCTGAGTGTTCCACAGGAATGATGATTCCTGCATCCTCCATCTTCTGTATTTCCACATAGATAGCTTCAACATATTTTGGGTTAAGTCTATAACTCTTCCCTCTTATGGGTTTGGCTCCATCAACCAGAGGGATTCTGTGCTCTCCATAAGTTGCAGGCACTCCTTCTAAGTCTTTATAATGCCAGGCAAAAACATCTGTATAATGGGTCAAGAATGATTTTACCTTTTCAAGGAGCCCTGGGTGACTCCACAACCAAGTGGCCACCAAAACTGGTCGATTATTGTCTTGAGTGCCTAATTGTATTTCTTTGACAAGATTTCTCTCTACCATATTATCTTCGAGCTCATCTCCTTCCTTGTCTTCTTCCACTAGCTTTTTGTGCATTGCTTCATAAGCAGGTGTATTTTGGATTTCAATGTGTTCCTCCTTGTCCTGCATCCATCTTGCAGGGATTTCTTGAATCGGGAAAGAACACTCTTCACTAGAATCTTTTACCTATTTGAGGGGTGTCTTCCTGCCCCTTCTGTGGTCTGTGATGGGATCTCCCAATCCATCAATCTGGAATTTCTCCTCATCTTCATCATAACCTTTAGTTGTGCAAGAATTATTAAGAAAAATTCCAAAACAAGAGGAAGAGTTGCCTACTTGGAGCCAATTTAGAATATCCTTTTCTTCCTCGAAATCTATTTGGGATTGATCCTCGGATTGTGGTTCCATGCATATGCCAACTGTTTGCATCATGCTAGTGTTTCCTTGATTATCTGGGCCCTCTTCTAAATGAATCTGTGTCAGCTCTTGCCCTTTCTTTTGTACCCACATAGTGTCCTTGCCCCAATCATGAATGACACTTGCATGCCTCAGCCATGGTCGTCCAATTAAGAGGGGAAATCCTCCTTCAACTTGGGGTAATCTTAAAACCACAAAATCCAGAATGAATAGATTACCTTGTACTTCAAGTGGAACTTTTGGGATCACTCCCAAGGGCCTTACTTTGCTCTGATCTGCCAAAGTAACAGTGAAATTTGCAGGCCTTGAAGGATGGAGTCCAATCTTTTCCATTGTATGTTCAGGCATCAAGTTAATGCCAGAACCACCATCCACAATAACTCCTTGAAATTCATGACCTTTGATAGATACTGTCAGCCGAGGAGTTTTATAATCTATAAGGGGTGCTTCCCCTACAATTTTTCCTTTATGTAAAACAACAGTCTTTGCCACCAAACTTGTAGTGGAAGCTTCATCAATTATCTGCAATAACTCTGACCTGAATTTCCCATCCATCTTTATTAAATCAAAAATACTAACCTCCTTTTTCATGGACTTGAGTAGTTTTGAAGCCTCTGATTCCTTGAGAGCATGGGCTCCAGTTGACTTATCTAACTCCTCATGAGCCCTGTTGAAGGCATGCTCAATGGCATCACTGGTGCATATGAGATCTCCTTTTTGCCTTGTATCTGCACCTGTGGTCGCTTTATCTTCAGATGGTTCTCTGTCTTGATTCCATTCCTTAATCTTTGATCCTTGTCCTATTTCTGCTTGAACCTTCCCATTGCTTCTTGTCTGCACAGTCAAAGATTCTATTTCCTCTAATTGCACCACCCTGGTAGATGGTGATGGCTCATTGACTTGATCACACACTTCTTCTTTGTGCACAAAAATCATTTGAATATGGGGCCCGGATGAGGAGGCTTGATTCTTAGGACAACAATTTGTATAATGGTCTCTTGCCTCAGGGCAGTTCCTGCAAGGAGGGGCATTTTCTAGTAGGGTGCACCTACTTTGATAGTGCCCACATTCTCCACATCTGAAACAGATGATTGGCCTCCTAGGCCCATTTCCAAAGTTATTCCTCTGTCTAGGATTATAGTTATTACCTTGATTTGGTGCAGCAGCCATCACATTTGCTGGTGTTGGGGGTCCTCCTTGTGTCTAGTATGTCGTTGCAGGCATTCCCCTTGATTGGCATTCATGGGCCTCATGGCCAACTTTCCTGCATAATTGGCAAGTCACACTTAACAGAGGACATTCACTTACTATGTGACCTTGTTTGCTGCACATGGAACACCAAAGTCCACTCTTGATGCCACTCCCTTTGAGTTCCTGCAGCTCCTGTCGCAGCTGAGCCAATTCCTCAACTTGGGCCTCCTCCTCCTTTTGGAGCTTTAGTGCTTCAATCTCCCTTCTCAACTGAGCAACATCATTCTCCTCCCCTTTTTAGGGCTTATTTCTTTTTAAGCCCTCCAGCTCCTTCCTTATCTGGATCACTGGATCCTCCATTTCTGTACCATATGTTGGTTGGGAAGAAGTAGCTCCATATTGGTGGTTATCTGCTCCAGGCGTGTAGCTATGTTGATGAGCTCCTCTATGGAGGCTGTAGGTAACACTAATTCCTTTATTTTGCATTGGGTGGCCACTAGTAGGTGCTTGGCTAACCATTTCTTAACAAAAAAATCATGTGGTGGATCTGGCAATTTAGCCATTAGTGCCTTGGCCCTAGTCACAAACTCTGGGAACTTTTCATCTGGACCCAATCTCAAATTTTCTAGTTCTTCTATGATAATCTCCGCAGTGTTGCCCTGTTGGAATTGATTTTTAAATGCCTCTTTCATCAAATCCCAAGTTGTAAAATTGTTTTCAGCAAACTGGCTGAACCACTTATCTGCTAATCCTTCTAATGTGGCAGGGAAGAGAATCAAGAAGGCATCCTCCCTACCCATTAAGCCTCTAGTCTTACATAGTGCCAAAAACCTTCTAATGTGTTCATCTGGATCCTCCTGAGCTAGGCCTTTGAAAGAAGGAAACTTTATATTTAATCTTGAGAGTAAGGTTTCCAAGTCTACCTGTCCCGCCATGCTCTTGACTGATGAGGTTGAAGATAGTGGACTGGAGGACCTTCTAGCAACCTTCCTTCTTGTTTGCTTGCAAGTGACCCTCAATGTTTTGGACCGGGTTGCGGTCATGAGCAGCTCATAGCCCACTTAATATGAGACACTTGATAAGAATATTTACCTTTTGGTTGATGAAGTAGCACTGTACTAGCACTGTAGACACGTGACCTCTGCTATACTTTGCACTTGGTTTCTCCTAAGCTCAAATCTCCTTGGATGTCCCACCATGCGTGCCAAATTTTGTTGGGGGATTCTTAGACAAGAAGGAGTTTGAGAGTTTGTAGGAGAAAAGGAAAAGACGAGAAGAGGAAATACACCTTGGAAGCTTCTGCCGATTGATTACAGTAAGACAATTACAATGTTTGAAGCACAATACAAACCAATACTTCTGTGCACAATCCCACAGAGTGCTCAATGACAAAATACTAAATACCCCAAAGTCTTCTTGCTGCCAGCCTCCTCTGCACCAGACCTCCACCTGCTTCAAGCTTATCCTTGTGCACACCTTGCATCCAGCTTCCACTAAGGGGGAGGAATGAATACCTTCTGTCGGCACGCGCACACTGCAAGGAGACCTTGAGATCCTTGGGGGACTAGCTTAGCACTCTCTGCACAATCCCTTAGTCACTCTCCATGCACTCCTTCAACTCCACTTCTCTGCGTCGCACACTGGTGACTCTTGCACTTCCTTCTCTTGCTTCACTTAGACTATGCTTCTCTTGCTTACTCTAGAATTCGTCTAGTAATAGTCCTTGCCTTGATTTCAGTGTGTCGATCACGTACGTTCCTAACTGCAAGAGTATCTTGGTGCTCACTTTGATGTCCCAAGATTGTCTTCACAAGTGGCAGCCAACGACTCACTATTTTGTCCTGTAGTGACTTTAGACTAAAACCCAAAATTTTAATTGGGGGGCCATACTTTCCCCTGTGCGTACGCTGCTGCTTCACATACCTTCACATTTCCTTTTAAGTCTTCACTTTTGCACATAAGAGAGGGTTCACCTGAACCTTCCAAAATACTTTAAAAACACTTTGAACCTTAGGGAAATTAGAGAAAATACCTCTGCGACTTGCAACCCACTTTCTCCAATTTACCCTTTGTGGACAATTAATTGTGCACTACTTGTGCACTTTGACACCTGCACTTTAGCACTTTGACTTTGCATTTGTTGACTTTGACCTTGACCTTGTTGACTTTGACTAGTTGACTTTGATCTTTTGATTTTGACTATAGTTGACTTTGACCACATGACTTTTATGGGCTCAACAACATACTTGTTCACACTCTCATGTATATGCAAATATGTTAACACACACACACACACTTTCATGCACATGAAAACATTAGGTTTATGCATACAAACATATGATATTACACATAGTAACCATTTATATACTAACATACGGTTAGAAACGTACACACTAATTCATACATGTATCAATCATACTCATTCTTATGTATAAATGCATCTCTACACTCATGTATTAGCAAAACCAACCTCTTCCATTAATATTGAACTTTTAGTATCGCTATTCTTCATCCATTAATTAAAAAACATCCTAAAAACTCGCTCCGGCAAAAAATTCAAAGTTAAAACAAAAAGCATCGTTGTTTTGATTTGCTATGCCCTGACCATTAGCACCAAAAACCTTCACACATGCATGAAAAAAAAACATCTCTCTCTCTCTCTCTCTATCATCCTAACTCTCTACATTGCCATTATGAAAGCCGTCAGGTAAGCTCTGTGGAGGGAGGAAAAAGCTTCTCTCTCTCTCTCTGTCTTTCTCTAATCTCAACCTCCATGCCTGTTGTGCCACCAAAATCACGATACTCTCTCTCTATCTGAGCGCTATCTATGCGACTGTGCCTCCGAGACCACCGCCAGAGTATACTTCTACTAGCCTTCTCTCTCTAACTAACTTCAGTCGTAACTGTCCTACGCCGATCAGAGAGCTGCCATATACTCTTTCTCTCTCTCATCTCACTAACATCATCTCTGTGCGTGCGCTAGAGGCTGTGGGGAAAAGTCACTATCTAGTTTTATCTGCGTGATGAGCACCATCAGTTAGCCTATGTAGCCACCAGGGAATCTTTTGATTCTCTCTCTTCTCTGGGCGTGCGCTGCGTGCTACACTCGCCGTTAGGGAAGTATCCAGTAGTGAGAGAAGAGTAATTTAATTAAAACTCTTTCTATCTATCCTCAGGTAACATTTGCTTTAGTGGCAGCAGAAGGACTTCGAAAGGAGAGAGAAAAAATAGATAATTCAACTCTTCTTTCTCTCACTATAATCATAGTACACGGTCGTGCTCATCATCATGATATTGTTCTCTCTCTAGAATCAATCTCTCTATTACTGTTATGCAGCAATAGCCTTAGAGCCCCCAGCCACATCCTCTTATCTCTCTAGAGCGTACATCGGCTTCTGCCATCGAAAAAGACACTTTATGTCAGAGCTTTCCTAAGCATGCACATCAGTCAGCAGTAGTGACCGGATCCCTCTCTCCCTATCTTCTTCAACGTTGAAACAATGCCCGTTGGCCTTTTCTCTCTATAGAGGGAAAAAAACAAACATAAACACTCTCTTCAACATACAAAAAAGAGTAAGGAAGAGGAGGAAGTACATACCTGCAAAAAACATTAGTAACTCTGGAGCACAGCACACATATATATACACGCAGAAGTTATGAGGTTACCACTCTTTTTGAGCTTGCTTTAATTCCTCAGCCACACTTTACTTCACTTTCATTCACCACACTTTTATTTCTACTTTAACTACTTTAACCACACAACTAACTCACATCACTCTTTCATCCACTTTCCACACATACCTTTCATTTAAATTTTGACTTCAAACTACTTTAAGTGCATCATCCATTGAGACCACTCCTTAAATCACTTTAATTCCACATCTTATGTGAACCATTCTTTAAATTCATACTCACACACACCACTAATTATTTATCCACTTAAATTATCTTTTTAATTTAATTATTCTATTTTTTCATAATTAAATTATTCATTTAATTTAAGCTTAGTTTAAAGTTTTAATTAATTAAATACCTTAGTATTTATATTCACACACACAACTAAATTAACTAATTATACCATAATTTAATTTTTAATAAATCAATGTTCAATTTATAGATTAATTTAATTAAATGTCAGTTATCTTAGCCCTTAAAACACACTAGCAACCCTTAAAAACCTACTTGAAACTTACCGGAACCCATTGGAAACCCTTTAGAAGCAATTGAAAACCTAGCTTTAACCCTAACATTAACCAAGAATTAATGTTCTTAACTTAAATACACATAATTAAATGTAAACCTAGGGTCTTATACCCATGTTTCAATGTCTCATTGGCTTAATCACACATTATATGAACAGTTTAGGGTAAACCCTAATATGAGCACATGTTTTCTCCATCCATTTGTACCTACAAACACTTAACGAGAAATTAGTTCCAAGAAAAACATTGTAATAAAGGGATTAGAGTTAACCAATAAACATATTTTAATTTTTCTGGATGTCAAGTAGAAGGTGAAAAACTTTCCGACATCGGTAAGTAGGCAAGGAACATTCCATTGGACAAAATGGGAAAATTCTCTATATTGAATTCACTCCCTCTCTAGAACAAGTTGTTCAAGGTCCATTTTTACAGGCACCTCCTGGGAGGTAGAGACCTCCAATTGGGGCACTTGACCAAGGTTGTAAAATATTGCCAAAATTCATGACTCTACTCTTGTGCAAGATGGACATAGTTAATCAAGACGACTTCCACAATTTTATGGATGTAGGGCCAGAAGATACCAAAATTCTGTAGGCACCTAGAAAGCTAATTTCGACCCTCCAAACAAAGAAGACCTCCCCTTTCTAGAGATTGCAAATTTGTATAACTAGGACAACATCATGGAGCATAGGCTTAGTTCTACCCCTCTATACAGTGTTGATGACTTTTCAAATGGAGCTTCTCCTGAAGTGCATGTTTGAGGAGTGAATCTTGGAGATAAAGAAAATCTAGAAGTAGTCAAGCTCAACACATGGTTATGGCACTAACCACTCTTGTTAAAAAAGGGAATATCTCTTCTTTTAACCTATAACAATGCCTTTGAATGCTTGTGCAATCATCTAATAGCTGTCATGGACAAAGAAAACCATCTTGAATGTCAGATTCCATGTGAATCCTATATTTCATGATTGGTTCAGAATTTGGGGAAACTAATGCTTCCATTGCATCTGGAACATGCCAAAACCATACGATCGACTGTCTTCTTGCTTGATTCTGACATCCAGAGACCATGCTTCGAGTCGATGACATCATGATGACATCATCAAGTCACAACCACCCTTGGGAGCTGCCCTTGAAAACCTATATAAGGAGGGGTTGGCTAGATTCATAATCAGTCTTGCCAATACCAATCTTGGGAGCTCAAGGAGTCTTGACCGCCAAGTAAGTACTCTCCAAGTTCTAGTTCATGTTCTTGTCTTGTTCCTTGTTCCAATCCTGTCTAGTCTTGTATCCTGGACATCTTGTCTTGTCCTCTTGTAATCTCGTAGTACGAGATATCATCGAGTTCTTTCTTGTATCTAATTCATCTCCTAGAAGGGAGTTCTTGTAATCTAGAGATCTTGTTTCATACTTACGATTTCCGGTTATGGGATCTCTTGTATTATCTCTAGTCGAGTTGTTCATACCTATCAGTCTCGGGTTGTGGGACATCTTGTATCAGTCACGTATTCTTGTATCGTTTCCCCTTTGTGGGTGATCTTGTAATCAAAAGTATATTTCTAAAATCTTGTCTACTGTAGTCAGAGAGCACAATCTAGTGCTCCTCTAACATTTTGGCAAGACTAGCTTCTATCCAAGATGGAACGCTTATGAACAGATTGTAGAATCACTTCCGAGTCTCCAACAACACGTTGAGGACCTAACTCATCGACAGACACAAGTCGAGATGGGACATCGAGTGCATGTTGGTGCACTCCTCCAAGAATTACAAGAACGAATCGAGAGTCTTCAAGAAAATCAAGGGTGTATTCAAGTGATTCAACGACCTAGTACATCATTTATGAAGGAACCCAAGATTTGCATTCCAGAAAAGTTCGATGGAGATCGCACAAAGTTTCATGGATTTCTCTAGCAAGTTAAATTGTACATCCGTATGCAACCTGATAGATACCCTGAAGAGGCATCCAAGGTCAAGTTTATTGGAACCTTGCTCTGTTGCCAAGCATTATCATGGTTTGCCCCAATCTTGGAGAAGAACATGGCAGTACTTCAGGACTATGAGGGGTTTCTTCGAGAACTCTCCGCCACATTTGGAGATGCAAACACAAGTCGAGTAGCAGAAACAAAACTTTGGAAGTTACATCAAGGTAACCGCCCTGCCTCTACCTATGCATTTGAATTTAGCCAGTTGATATGTGATCTCACTTGGCATGAAGATTATTTCATAAGCCAATTTAGATGGGGTTTAAGAGATGATGTGAAGGACCTTTTGCTCACGATGCCAGAGTTTAGAACATTGAATGAATATATCATGCAAACTATTCAATGTAATAACCGACTTTTCGAAAGGAAACAAGAAAAACAAGTAGAAGGAAGACCTCGCCAGTGGAAAGCTTTCCAACCCACCACTAAAGATGAGTCTATGCGTGAACCTATGCAAATATATGTAACATGGTTTCAGCCTCTAATATTAGAAGAGAAATAGAGAAGGAGAGTTAATAAGTTATGTCTATTGTTGAAACCCAAGACATACTGCAATTAATTGTCTGAACAAGAGAACAAACTCTAGAGTCACAACCACCCTTGTAGAGCAGGGAAACGAGGAAGTCCAGTTGTAAAAGAGACCCTGCACCCGGACCATGATATAAGAAAGGGTCTCATAATTCCAGCTACACCCATAGAAACATGTCTTTCACCTGTCAAGTTAATCATGCCCCTTACAACCCTAGTAGATTAGCAGCTGAACTAGTAGATGGACGACTTCTAGCATATGGGACTATAACCATGGAAACCACACCATTAAGAGTACACCTTGGTGACAATGAATCCCACATATGTTTCAATGTAATATCAAGCCCAGTACATCTAGTTATCATTGGAATGCCCTGGTTAAAGAAGAATAATCCAGACATTAATTAGGAAAACAATAAAATCACCTGCCGAGATATCCAGAAGAACCCAACATATGTCGGAGCCAAAACCTTCATACATGCAGTAAGGAAGGAACCTACATATATGATCTATGCCATATCAGCTCAAGAATCCAAGAAAGATGATCCGGTACAGCTCCCCAATCAGTACAAAGGCTTTGAAGATGTCTTTGAAAAGAAGAATGCAGATATCCTCCCAGAGCATAGACCTTACAATTGCCCCATAGATCTTCAAGAAGGAGCACAACCACCCTTTGGACCAATATATAGACTATCTCCAGAGGAACTTACAGAACAACGCAAGAACATTGATGAAAATCTAGCAAAGGGGTTTATCAAACACCCAAAGTCTCCAACAGGAGCTCCTATTTTATTTGTAAAGAAGAAGGATGGGACTCTCCGGATGTGTGTAGACTATCGTGAATTGATTAAATTCACTGTAAAGGACAAATACCCACTACCACTTATATCATAGCTTTTGGAACGCCTTGGAAAATCAAAATTCTTCACGAAGATTGAGCTTCAAGGAGCTTACAGCCTTGTCAGGTTCAGAGAAGGAGACGAATGGAAGACAATATTTCGGACAAGGTAAGGCCATTTTGAATATGTAGTTATGCCATTTGGTCTTATAAATGCTCCAGTTGTCTTCCAACATATGATGAATGATATCTTTCGAGAATATTTAGATGTTTGTTGTAATATACCTTGATGATACCTTGATATTCTCCAAAAATCTAGAGGATCATGAATGTCATGTAAAGATAGTCCTAGAGAAACTAAGAGGAAAAGGATTATATGAGAAATTGGAGAAGTGCACTTTCCATAAGGCAGAAGTGGAATTTTTAGGGTACATTGTATTAGATAAAGGAATTTTTATGGACCCTAAGAAGCTTCAGACAATCCTTGATTGGCAACCACCTTCATGTGTTTGAGATTTACAATGGTTTTTGGGGTTTGCCAACTTCTATAGGATATTCATCAAAGATTACTCCAAGATAGTGACACATCTTACCAAGCTTACAGGGAACTCCGAATTCTCATGGATCGAAGAAGCTGAAAAAGCATTTTTGACCTTGAAATCAGCATTCACTACTACTAAGCCCTTCTTCCTAGAGACAGATGTATCAGACTTTTCCCAAGGGGCCATTCTCTCACAATATGGAGATGATGGACACCTACATCTAGTTGCATATAATTCAAGGAAATTTTCTCCTCCAGTTTTGAATTAGGAAATTCATGATAAAGAACTTCTTGCCATAGTGGATGCGTTTGATACTTGGCATCACCATTTAGAAGGAGCAGCTCATAAATTTATCATGTATACAGATCCCAAGAACCTAGAGTGTTTTATGACCACCCGCATCCTGAATAGAAGGCAAGCTCGATGGAGTAACTTTTTATCCAGGTTCAACTTTGTCATCACATATCGTCCAGGATGGCAACAGTGTCAGTTAGATGCCTTGTCAAGAAGATCTTACCTTGCACCAAAGAAGGGTGAAGAGGCCTTTGATCAACAAGGGAGTGTATTACCCAAGCCTGAGCTTCTCTAGTTAGCAGCTATCTCTTCAACCCATCCTGAAGATTCAGCCTTGAGTCATTTGATTTGTGATAATCTACCACAAGATGAATTATTTTGTAATGTTAAGCAAAAAACTCAAGAAGGAAAAGTCCAAGAAGTAAATGAATTCTAGGAAAAGGATGGGTTACTATTCTATAAGAACCTATTGTATGTCCCTCCAGAAAAGCCCAAGATCCAAGTACTTCAACAATGTCATGACAACCTTGCAGCAGGACATTTTGGAGTAAATAAAACAATAGAACTCATATCGTGGGATTTTTGGTGGCCTCAAATGTGGAAGGAAGTCAAAGAATATATCCGAACCTGTGACACTTGCAATAGATCTAAGGTACTACGACATAAGCATCATGGCCTCTTGCAACCTTTACCTATTTCAGAAAGGCCATGGGCTTCATTATCTATGGATTTCATCACACATCTACCAAAGTCAGATAAGTATGATGCCATTCTTGTTATTATATATAGATTCACAAAGATGGCACACTTCATTCCAACTACAAAGGCCGTCACAAGTGCAGCCATTGCTAGAATCCTTCTTAGATACATCTTTAGGCTTCATGGATTGCCTCATGATATTGTCAGTGATCAATTTCCATAGTTCATATCCAGCTTTTGGAACAGTCTTTGCAAGCTCCTTGGTGTTCAAGTTAAACTATTTACAACAGATCATCCACACACTGATGGACAAACAGAACGGGTGAATCAAGTCCTAGAGCAATATCTTCGTTGCACTAGCAACTATCACTAAAATGATTGGTTTGAGTTGTTACCCTTTGCAGAGTTTGCCTATAACAATAGTGTTCATGCATCTAGTAAGCAAACTCCCTTCTTTGCAAACTATGGATAACATCCAAGGATGGATATACAACTCTCAAATCATGTCAAGAACCCAGCTGCCAGAGACAAGGCCCAGTACCTGATGCACATTCACAAAGAACTCAAGGAAGAGATCCATAAAGCTCAACAACAATATAAGTACTATGTAGATCAACATCGCGTCCAGAATCCATCGTATCAAATTGGGGATAAAGTATGGTTACTGAGAAATAATTTGCAAACTTCAAGGCCTTGTGCAAAGTTAGATCATCAAAGATTTGGTCCATTTACCATCTTGGCCAAGATTAATCCAGTCACCTTCAAGCTCCAGCTACCAAGTACCATGAGAATACATCGAGTTTTCCATGTATCCATGTTGGAACCATATCAGATTTCACCATTCAGGGGGGGAGAGACCTAGTCCTTCACCATCTATCGAGATTGATGATCATGAAGAATTTGAAGTCAAGCATGTCCTAGATTCGAGAATATCCCGAGGAAGATTAGAGTACCTTATTCATTGGAAAGGGTATGACATCAATGATCATACTTGGGAACCTACAGAAAACCTTCAAAGAGCACCAATCAAGGTTCAAAAATTCCATAAGAAAAATCCAATGAAGTACAGACCAGAGAACATGACCACTCCTCGTGGAACTCGTCACTTGAGGGGGAGGTAATGTCATGGACAAAGGAAACCATCTTGAATCTCAGATTCCATGTGAATCCTATATCTCATGATTGGTTCAGAATTTGGGAAAACTAATGCTTCCATTGCATCTGGAACTTGCCAAAACCCTAAGATCGACTATCTTCTTGCTTGATTCTGACATCCAGAGACCATGCTTCGAGTTGATGACATCATGATGACATCATCAAGTCGCAACCGCCCTTGGGACCCACCCTTGAAGGGGTTGGCCACATTCATAATCAGTCTTGCCAATACCAGTCTTAGGATCTCAAGGAGTTGTTACCACCAAGTAAGAACTCTCCAAGTTTGAGTTCCTGTTCTTGTCTTGTTCCTTGTTCCAATCCTATCTAGTCTTGTATCCTGGACATCTTGTCTTCTCCTCTTGTAATCTCATAGTATGAGATCTCGTCGAGTTCTTTCTTGTATCTAGTTCATCTCCTAGAAGGGAGTTCTTGTAATCTAGAGATCTTGTTTCATACTTATGATTCCGGGTTATGGGATCTCCTGTATCATCTCTAGTCGAGTTGTTCATACCTATCAGTCCTGGGTTGTTGGACATCTTGTAGTAGTCACGTATTCTTGTATCATTTCCCCTTTGTGGGTGATGTTGTAATCAAAAGTGTAGTTCCAAAATCTTGTCTACTATAGTCAAAGAGCACAATCTAGTGCTTCCCTGACAATAGCTATTCCAAAGAAGCTTGTATTACATCAAATAGCCTAAGTAGAGGGAGCTAAGCAAGCCATACCATCTCAATCCCAAATATGCAGAGGTTGTCAAGGTGGAAATAACAAAATTGGGAGAGACAAATTATTATTATTCCCATAGAGAGATGAAAGTCACTTTCATCTATGGTTATTGTACCTAGGAAAAATAATGGAGAAATAAGAGTATGCCTTGATCTTTGCACTTTGAATAAGTTGACAATTCAAGAAGGTTTTCCTCAACCTTTCCTACAGCAAGTACTAGAAGAAGTAATTGGCCACACTTTGTATAGTTCTCTTGGTGGGATTAATAGCTAGAATAAATCTCTTTTTTATCCCAAATATAGAGTCAAAAGGGCATTTATTACTCCATGGAGCACTTTTGTATACACACAATCTCTTTTGGTCTCATAAGTATGCCTCCTTCATAAAATAGAAAAATTTATTTAATGTTGGGGAAATGTTTAACAAAAGTTCTTTGCATTTTCATGGATGACGTTTTAGTATTCTCATGTACAAATAGAAGAGCAGTGACCCAAGGTCTTAACTAGCATTTGGAAAACTTGAAGGAAATTTTGGAATAGTACCTCAAAATAGGTTTCAGATTGAACCATGCTTAATGCCATTTTTTCTTCATTCAAGGTACTTTTCTTGGCCACATAGTTTCTACCAAAGGCATAAATATTGATCGAGCTAAAGTAGCTAGCATTATTTCCATCCACATACTACAGGACTCCAAAGGAAATGCAGCATTTTTTGGACCATGCACGATATCATAGAAGATGTATACGAATATACTCGGAGATAGCTAATCCTTTGGCAACACTTACTAGTCAGAATACCTCTTTCTCTTCACAAATTGAATGAGAATTAGAATCTAGTGAGCTAAAAACTAAGGTTATGTAATGTGCCACTTTTAATTGCTCCTAATTTATAACTAGAGCTCCATGTACATACATATCTCAATCATCATGCAGTTGGAGCATTCTTGGCACAACTAATAGCCCACAAGGTACACCGACTCATTAGTCCAAGTAGTCTACCTAGGTAGAAGCTAAGGCTAATGCTGATTGCACTAGTGTGATATGGAGCACGTTTATGTACAAACAAATTCTTTTCATGATATGGTTACCAAGTAAACGCTAGTAGTGACAGAGGTGCACATTTTGCAAATAATTTGTTACTACTTGGGTGGCCCAAAAGTGTCGGGTTCATGGAATTGGGTGCCACCACCCCCTCTTGAATCTTTAGACATCGCTGAAAGAGGGCATTTGGTTCACTTATTTTTCAAAGAGCTACTTGGGTGATAGTATCAAGTGGCTAGGTGTAAAGTAAATTCTTTGTTAACTTGTGACTAGGGTGCTAAAGTGTGATTAAATGCAAGGAACACCACTGTAAAGCTCTAGTGGTGTGAGAAGATATTATTGGAGCACCTAAAGGTGCTTGGCTACTAGTGCGGAAATTAGCCCAATCCACCAATGTTGTCAGTTCTACACATGCAACAACAAATGTGTGGGTTTGACAAGGCTAGTCCTCTTGGCCTTTGTAGTCTATATAAACGTATACTTGGCACTCATCTTGGCTAAATCCATCTTGAAGTGGGAATATTATCATCCTATAACTAAAGATCATCTTTTGTGAGATTGTTGTCCATTGCTAGATGGAGGTAACTCTTGTTTGCACTCCGCACTCTATTGTGATTTTGCCCACAATGTGTTGAGACCACTCTATGGGGACTATAGAGAGTGCTGGTTTATCAGTTGCAGTGGAGTTAGAATAATAGAGCGATTGAGTGACCATGGCTATTATCTCGTAGTTTGAGTCTATTGCCTTTCTCTTGGAGAGATTACTTGTTGTTTTAGAACTTCTTATTGTTGATTTGTTGTGGCTGCTAGCCCATGGTAATGCTCATTTGGAATATTGTTGACTTACTATAACCATTCTTAGTCCTAAAAAACTGACTTTTTTTATCATCTCTACACTTGCAACTTTTCTATGTGTCTTTACTCTCAACTAGTTTACTTGGACACATACATGTCATAGAGTGCACTTCCTCAAGGGAGAAATCCCCTTGAGTAGTAGGAGTACTAGAAGTATGGTCCTTGTTGCCTCTTCTATATTATCTTAGTAGAGCTTTGATGTCATGATTTACATTTTTATTTGCTATCCTAAAATGGCCTTATCACTATCCGAAAATGCATCTAACACAAGCCATTGACTTATAGTGTAGTATTTGGATTACTATGATGTTAACAAATTTCTACTTATGTTTTCCTTGGAATCATGTTCATCCATGGGGGGCATCGATGAGAGGGCACAAATGGATGGGGGAAGGCCACAAATACAACATTGAAGAGTTAACTTGTGCGTGCTTAGCCTCGGTGGAGTCCATGGGTAGCATTTCATTTCCCCTAAATAATGTTTGACTCTAAGCATGGCATCCCTCTTGGTGTAATTAAAACCAAGCCCATATACTTGCTTAATTAAGTCATGCATTATCCATTATGCAAGGCCTCATATAATCAACCACTTGTCAAAGATTCTTCACATTTACCTTTGTGAAAGTGATACACATCCACGTGGAGTTAGGAAGCTCTAAATCACACATCATTTCGATGATGAATGATGAGGGAATCTATCCTTTACTTTAGGATTCACCTTTTAGGTAGATCTTTAAATTTGAATTTAAACTTTGGCTCCAAGTACAACTATAAAAAGGGGATCAAAGGACCTGCATGTTATCTTGAGCCCATGAGATTATTTTGAGTGATTTTCATTGTGAAATGAGAGCTTATCTCATAGCTCATTCACCTCTCACACATTGAGCACTGTATGATTTCCAATGACATTGTATTTGTATATGATTTAATACATATATGATCACTACATTCTCATTTGAGTTCTCTGTTATAACTTCATCAAAACATTGATCTTCTTAGAGCTTCTTCCCAGTGCATAGTTGATCAGTTGTCATGCTTTAAAGCATGCTAGATCCAACATACTGTCTATTACATGTGTAAAAAATTTCATTAGCATAGCATCTCTGAATCATGAGATATAATCATATCTTTGTTGACTAGTCTATTTACTGTTGCACCCCGTAAAAGTCGGTAGGGTCTTATGATTTGCTAAACATCTTTATCCGTGTGTACTCCATCATTTTTTATGAAATAAATCATTGTTGATAACGTACAACGTTAATTAGAGTTCCCCAAAAGGAATTTATCCAATTGCTATTTGTAACGCCCGCGTACTCTCTCTCTCTCTCTCTCTCTCTCTCTCTCTCTCTCTCTCTCTCCTCCCCTCACCTCACCTCACCACACCACATCTCCCCTCACCACACCTCACCTCACCACACCTCACCTCACCTCACCTCACCTCACCTCCCCTCACCACACCTCAACACACCACACCTCACCACACCTCACCTCACCACACCTCACCACACCACACCACGCCTCACCTCACCACACCACACCTCACCTCACCACACCTCACCTCACCTCACCTCACCATAGCACACCAAGCCTCCCCTCACCTCACCTCATCTCACCACACCTCACCTCACCTCACATCACCTCCCCTCACCACACCTCACCACACCTCAACTGACCTCCCCTCACCACACCACACCTCACCACACCACACCTCCCCTCACCACACCTCACCACACCACTCCTCACCTCACCTCACCTCACCACACCACGCCTCCCCTCACCACACCTCACCTCACCACACCTAACCACACCTCACCTCACCTCACCTCCCCTCACCACACCTCACCACACCTCACCACACCACACCTCCCCTCACCACACCACGCCTCCCCTCACCACGCCTCACCTCACCACACCTCACCTCACCTCACCGCACCTCCCCTCACCACACCTCACCACACCACACCTCACCTCACCACACCACACCACACCCCACCTCACCTCACCTCACCACACCACACCTCCCCTCACCTCACCTCCCCTCAGCTCAGCTCAGCTCACCTCACCTCCCCTCACCACACCTCACCACACCAGGCCTCACCTCACCACACCTCACCTCACCTCACCTCACCACACCACACAACACCTCACTTCACCTCGCCTCACCTCACCATGCCTCACTTCACCTCACCTCACCTCACCTCACCTCACCTCACCTCACCTCACCACATCACCACACCTCACCACACCATGCCTCACCTCACCTCACCTTACCTCACCACACCATGCTTCCCCTCACCACACCTCACCTCACCACACCTCACCTGACCTCACCTGCCCTCACCACACCTCACCACACCAAACCTCCCCTCACCACACCTCACCACACCACGCCTCCCCTCACCACACCTCACCTCACCACACCTCACCACACATCACCACGCCACGCCTCCCCTCACCACACCTCACCTCCCCTCACCACACCTCACCACACCACACCTCACCTCACCACACCACACCACACCCCACCTCACCTCACCTCACCTCACCTCACCTCACCACACCACACCTCCCCTCACCTCACCTCACCTCACCTCACCTCCCCTCACCACACCTCAACACACCACACCCCACCTCACCGTGCCTCACACCACACAACACCTCGCCCAATGGCCTCATTATATTAAGGTTCTGTACTCATCGGCATCACTCGTTTTTGGCCCGCTTTATGAAAAAAAGAATGTTCACGATCAACTTTTCAAAAGCTTTGCCGTTGCGCTTGGTGGGAATCGAACCTAGATCTATACGTTGAGAGGCGGATGGACTATCCAAGGCACCCGTAGACCTTTTATGTATGGAGATATAGGAGAAGATGAAGTAGACAAAGATCTCACCAGCTTTGGATGGTTATTTTGAGGATCATTTTTTAACCAGACACTACAGTGTTATATATCGTTGAAAAGGTCTCGACGAGTAATTTCCAATCGTGCAATAATAATTTTTAAATTCTTGGATTAATTTCGGACCAACCATGACTTCTCCCACCCCTCCCCGCACAACCTTCCACACCCCTCAACCTCCACAACCTCCCCCTATTCCCACCCACAACCTCCCACACCCCTCACAACTTCCCACCACTCCACCCTCACCACCCACCATCCCTCTTACTCAAATTATAAGGGTCAAAAGCTACTACAAAATTATGTGAAGGATGTGCCTCTCAAGATCATTTAAATATCACAGGAAGCACAAAATGAGGATCTCAGTTGCATGCAAAAGTGATAGTCAAAGTGTAAATGGTAAAAGTGAAAGTGGAGAAATGACTGTTGCCGCCAACCATTCATGACGACTACCTATTTTTGAGGATCCAATTCAAGACTGGTTTCATATTTGATCTACCCTCCAATTTTGGGCAATCAATCGGTGCATGATCAGTGGACGTGAGGAATTTGCAAGTCCCTCTTGGCCTATTGGAGCCTATAAAAGCAATGGACTTGTGTAAATTTGGATACACATATACTTACATACATACAGGGGTCCTCTCTTTGCACTCTGTGGTTACAAGCCTACTGTAGGAAGTCACTCTATGGTGCGGATACAGAGCGGGGGCTTCTGAGTGGAGGGCTAATAGCACTATGGTGTGAAGAGAGTGGCTTGGCTTTGTCATTCAGTGTGAGTCAGTGGTATTTTCATGCTCTTTCCCTTAGAGCAAGTCTTCACACTTTACATTGATCAATGCTTGTCTGTTTCTAGTTCTGTTCATTGTACGGATTGGATGAATCCCTTGTATTGATGTTGTTTAGTTCTAGAGTGGCATGTTAGCCTAGAGCATAAACTTTTGAGCATCTCTTTTGCCTATGTTCTAATCATCTGATTCGAACTAAGGAGTGGTTGGTCTTCGATTATTGTCATTTGTCATTAATATTATCCCTAAGTATTCACAACTATGTGCAATTATTGATATGTGCCTGCTCATAGAACTCTTAAAGGGTATATTTCCCTAATGAGAACCTCCCTTGAGTAGGAGAAGTACTGGAGTGCTTGGTGCATGCTCCTGTTAAAAGTAGATACCACAGTACCTCCTCTAGAGTTTGGCATGCACGGTGGGACACTTGCATTCTTGTGAGAGGCCCTGAGGATAGTAAATAGTCCTCTTTTTTAGTATTTTTCCCTATTGCATTTGCAAGTAGGTACATGACCCATACACGAGCAGATAATAAGTCTCTTCATGTACGAAGGAGCCTTAACAAGTCAGCTATATCTTCGACTAGTGAACCTACCTCCCCTCTACCCTCCTTGAATTTATCTATTGATTTGGGTGCGACACCACTCTCAAAGGAGAAGCATAGGAGAACATTAGACTTCTCCTCAGATATGTCAGAAGAAACACCACTGCAAATGGAGGATCTCTCTCATTTACTCTCTAGGCTCAATATCAAGTTCCTTGCCTTCAAGGGACAAGCTTATGAGGATGCTGATGATCATGTGAGGAGGTTCATGTCCTTGTGTGGTGGACGAGGTCTACAGAATAGAGAGGATGAAATGCTGGTACTCTTCCCATCTACATTGGAAGGCCTTGTTGACAAATGGTACAATCAATATGCAGATGGCCATTTTCCTACATGGGAGGCTTTGAAGACGGCGTTCTCACAGACATTGCGACCAACTGACTCCTCCGAAAAAGCTCTAGATCAGCTAGAGAACTTAAGGCAGAGACGAGGTGAATCCTTTCATGAACTTCACACTAGGACAAAAGCACTTGTTGCACGTCTTCCACATGCTCCAGGTGATTTCTTGGTTAAAAAATGGATAGAAAAAGCTTTGCCCAGGTCATCTCAGCAGAAGTTACATGAGTCTCCTAGACTGGATGCAACCCTCAATGATTTTGTTGCAGCAGCATCATGCATTGAAGAAGCTAGGCAACATTTTGAAGGGGATACACAACCGAACTATGTTGCAGAACTAGACCCTATTGGGCAACTGAGGAAGGAGCTAGAAGCATTGAGAATGCAACAAAATCAACAAGAAGAGAAGGTATTGCCACCACTACATCGCACTGATGATGAAGTAGTCCAACTTCGCCGTGAGTTAGAAGATTTGTGGACCACTCAGGATATAAGAAGGCAGATTTGTTGCACAATATGTAACAACAATGGACATTCCAATGCTGATTGTCCTAACAAGGTAAGCTGTCAATTTTGTGGAAAGGATGGCCATGAAGCTAGATACTGTTACTACCTCAAGGGTACACAACAACGAGGTAACCCTCAAGCTTTGGATTCATATTATGCTAGTACTTCAAATGCACCTAATAGAGAGGAGAATCGACCAAGGAAGCCTAGATATAATAGGCCTTTGATGTACTATCGTTGTGCTGAGTATGGCCATATGCAAAATAGGTGTTCCCTTCCAGAAGATGCATCTCCTTGTCAGCATTGTCCAGAGGCTAAGGATCACTACACCAAAGATTGCCCAAGAAGCCGTCCTGCTCCAATCCACATGATTGTAGTCTCTCAGCAAGAAGAAGGTATGACCACTTACTCTTATGCCATTTCATCTTCTTCAGTGCTCATGATGACTAGAGCCAGACAAGCGGCAACAGCCCGTAGAGAGGAACAAGAAGGACTCCAAGATAAAAGAGGAGGAAAAGAAGGTTGGGTGGAAGGACCAAGAAAATATTGAAGGAGCTCATGAAAGGATGGCTACTTCACTAAAGGATCAACCAACAAGTCTGCAAGAAGACACACATGAGGTAAACATTGAGCAGATCTTGACAGGTATTCATCACAAGGTTAGCCTGTACAAACTCATAAAGATGGATTCAAAAATAAGAAGTGACCTATTAAAGATTGTACACTCTACTTACTTGAGCCAACCACCTAGCATAGATGGTTTCATGGTTGATTTTCCCCCTGCACCCTTGGCAGACTACCAAAGCTCAAGATTATCTGTTTGTATAAAGGATGAAGCTCTCACAGGTGTGATCATAGATGGAGGCTCTGGTATCAACTTGATGCTAGATTTCACAATGAAGAAACTGAATTTGAACCCCACCAAGATGGCACCATTCACAGTTACACCAGCAGATCAACATCGGGTTGCACCTCTTGGCATTATTGAAAAGGTACTCATGATAGTACAGGGTTGCCACTTTGTTCTAGATTTTGTTGTTATTGCTCTACACAGAAGACTCCTTACCCTTTACTCTTGGGGAGACCTTGGCTGAGGCAAGCAAAAGCTTTGCAAGATTGAGGGAAAAACAAACTATGGATTTCAACTAGCACGAATAGCCAACTGCAGCTACATTTGGAAGAAGGATTTGACTCAAGGAAAACTACTAGGTATACTATGGACACTCAAGTAATGCCCTCTTTACCCCAAGAAGAAGATACATTATTGAATTGGATGATGGGAAGTGCAGAGTGGTGCACGGTGGAAATCAATGAAATAGAGGAAGAAGTTGTAGATAAAGGAGTTGCCGAAAAAGGCCAGGAAGTTCACAAGGAGTTGGAGAATGAGAGTTTGTAGGAAAATACAAACCTTGAAGAGGCAACAAATATAGAAGTATCCGGGATGGAAAATTATGATCCTGAGTGCAGAGAAGATCTTCCTTTTTGAGATATAAGCTAAAGTCCACTCTTGCATACAGTGGAGATGATTTCTCAAACAAGACTAGTCCTGAAACACTAGTTCAAGAAGTAAATCTAGGGAATGAAGAGAACCCTCAAGTAGTCCACTTGGCCTCTTGGCTATGGTATTATCCTCCTTTACTACAGAACGTAACTTCTTTATTTTTTGCTTACAAAAATGTCTTCGCATGGTCCTACAAAGATCTAACAGGGATACTAGAGGAGCTTGGATTACATCGGATACCCTTAGTTGACGGAGCCGTGCCTGCAAGAAGTAGGTCATATGGACTCAATCCGAAGTATGCAGAGGCGGTAAAATTGGAAATTACAAAACTAGAAGAAGCAGATATAATTGTTCCAGTAGAACATTCCTGGTGGCTTTCTTCTATGGTTATTGTACCCAAGAAAAATAGTGGAAAAATAAGAGTCTGTTGATTTTCGTGCCTTGAATAAGGTAAATGTTCAAGATGGATTTCCTCAACCCTTCACAGAGCAAGTACTTGAGGAAGTAGCCGGTAACACTTTGTATAGCTTCTTGGATGGTTTTAGTGGCTACAATCAGAGAGTGATCCATCCTAATGATAGGGACAAAACAACCTTCGTTACTCCATGGGGCACTTATGTCTATACTCGCATGGCTTTTGGTTTGAAGAATGTGCCAGCTTCATTTAATAGAACAATGTATCTAATATTGGGCAAACAGTTGACAACCTTTCTACACATTTTCATGGATGACTTTTCAGTATTTTCAGGCACATATAGAAGAGCAGCAGTTCAAGATTTCCATGATCATTTGGAAAATCTAAAAGAAATCTTTAAGCAATGTCTCAAAACAGGTTTGAAATTAGATCCTGCTAAATGTCATTTTTTGTTCATCAAGGGCACTCTTCCTGGTCACATAGTATCTGCTGAAGAGATAACAGTTGACCCTGTAAAGGTTACTGCTATTCTCTCTATGCCTATTCCACAAAGCCCAAAGGAAGTGCAAAGTTTTTTGGGCCATGCACGATACCATAGAAGATTCATACGAATGTATTCAGAAATAGCTAAGCCCTTGTCAAGGCTTACCAGTAAAAAGGTCCCTTTCTCATGGAGTGCTTAACCTGAGAAAGCATTTTGTGAACTAAAGTTGAGGCTATGTACTGCTCCACTTTTAAGTGTTCCTAACTAGCCATTAGAGTTTCATATGCATAGAGATGTCAGTCTTCATGCTGTTGGTGTGGTTCTAGCTCAACCATCATCTCACAAGGTTGATAGACCGATCTCCTATGCTAGCAAACTACTTACCAAGGTAGAAAGGAACTATAGTACAAAAGAAAGGGAAGGCTTGGCTATTGTATTTGCTCTTCAGAAGTTTTGGCATTACCTTCTTGGTATACATTTTACAATCATATCTAACCATCAGCCCTTGAAATACTTGATAAATAAACCTAGAGTAGCTGGAAGGGTTTGGAGATGGTTACTCTTGTTTCAAAAATTCAACTTTGATATTCATATTAAGCCAGGAAGAGAACACCACATGGCAGATCAAGTATCCAGAACTACAATGAGCGAAAAGCCAACATGTATTAATGATGAATTGGTGGATAGTAATCTCTTCCTAGTAGCAACTCAAACTGATTGGTATGGAGCAATTCTCAATTTTCTTACTACTGGAAAACTCCCAGAGCATTTGACACCTATAGAAAAGAGGAGATTAATCCTTAAAACCAATTCGTACTCACTCATAAATGGGAATTATATAAATATTGTCAGGATGATATCTTGAAAAAGTGTATTTATCCAGAGGAAGTAACCCTTTTGCTAGAGGTTGCACACTGTAAAGGACATCTAAAGGGGGAAGAATTGGCTCATAGAATCATCCAAAAAGGACTATGGTGGCCTCATATTTACAAGGATGCGATCAAGTTTGCTAAAGAATGCCGCATTTGCCAAAGATGTGCTCCTACGCCAACCAGATTGAATTTTCAACCATTAGTCATATCTACAGGATGGCTCCCATTCGAACGATGAGGTCTTGATTTCATAGGACCAATTAGTCCAACCGGTCAACCTAGGGGAAAGAAGTATATTTTGATGGCCACATGCTATGCAACTAAATGGATAGAGGCTAAAGTTACGGAGGACTGTACAGCTTTAACAGTAGCTAAGTTTTTATATAAACGTATTTTTTCAAGATTTGGGTGCCCACTGGAAATCACTAGTGATAGAGGCACACATTTTGTAAATCAATTGCTCAAATTTATATTTGATAGGTACAAGGTTTTTCATAAAAAGTCATGCGCCTACTATCCAAGGTCGAATGGCCAAGAAAAAAGTGCTAATAAGATTTTGATCAAGTTGCTGTGCAAATTATCCTTTGATCATCATAACTTTTGGCCAGAAGCATGGATCGGTGCAATTTCGGCTTTCAGAACTACAAAGAGGGGAACCACTGGAGAGAGTCCATTTCGCTTAGTATATGGAAAAGAGGCATTGGCACCATTTGAATTTATTATCAAAAAGGAAATGGGACTCAAAACCATTGGAATTGAACCTCCCATTAGGAGACTGGTGGCATTAGAAGAATACGGAGGAGCAATGCAAAAACTTGAGGTAACACAAGAAGAGCGCAAGAGACTGCATGATAGGTGTCTTAGGTCCAATGAGGTACAAGAAGGATCTATGGTTTTAGTGCATCAGGTCCCAGCAATTTCAACCAAATTGGCACCCAAATGGATAGGACCTTACAGGGTGGTAAAGGTATTACCTCATGGAGCAGTACATCTGGAGGATTTGCAGGGTAAGAGGATACCCCTGGTCAATATCTCCAGGGTGAAGAAGTACCTGAATTAAGTTAAATTGGAAGCATTTCATTCATTGTACCTATCGTATTTCATTCAGTAATTGCAGTTTATTAATTTAAATTACAAAAAAAGGTCAATATCTCCAGGGTGAAGAATTACCTGAGTTAAGTGAAGGAGGAAGAACTTTATGTACAGTATTGCACCGAGATAGTGCAAAGCTTGATGTGGGGGTCTGTAGCGCCCGCGTACATGCTCTCTCTCTCTCTCTCTCTCTCTCTCTCTCTCTCTTTCTCTCTCTCACTCTCCCCTCACAGCCTCACCTCACCTCACCTCACCTCCCCTCACCACACCTCACCACATCACACCACGCCTCACCTCACCTCACCTCACCACACCACATCTCGCCTCACCACACCTCACCTCACCACACCTCACCTCACCACACCTCACCTCACCTCCCCTCACCACACCTCACCACACCACACCTCACCTTACCACACCTCACCTCACCTCACCTCACCTCACCACACCACACCACACCTCACCTCACCACACCACACCTCACCTCACTACACCTCACCTCACCTCACCTCACCTCACCTCACCACACCACACCATGCCTCCCCTCACCTCACCTCCTCTCACCACACCTCACCTCACGTCCCCTCACCACACCTCCCCACACCTCACCTCACCTCCCCTCACCACACCTCACCACACCACACCTCCCCTCACCACACCATGCCTCACCTCACCTCACCACACCACGCGTCCCCTCACCACACCTCACCTCACCACACCTCACCTCACCTCACCTCACCTCCCCTCACCACACCTCACCACACCACACCTCCCCTCACCACACCTCACCACACCATGCCTCCCCTCACCACGCCTCACCTCTCCACACCTCACCTCACCTCACCTCACCTCCCCTCACCACACCTCACCACACCACACCTCACCTCACCACACCACACCACACCTCTCCTCACTTCACCTCACCACACCACACCTCCCATCACCTCACCTCCCCTCACCTCACCTCACCTCACCTCCCCTCACCGCACCTCACCACCCCATGTCTCACCTCACCACACCTCACCTCACCACACCTCACCTCACCACACCACACCACACCTCACCTCACCTCACCTCCCCTCACCACGCCTCACCTCACCAGGCCTCACCTCACCTCACCTCACCTCACCTCACCTCACCTCACCTCACCTCCCCTCACCACATCACCTCACCTCCCCTCACCACACCTCACCACACCACACCTCACCTCACCTCACCTCACCTCACCACACCACACCACGCCTCCCCTCACCACACCTCACCTCAACACACCTCACCTCACCTCACCTCACCTCACCTCCCCTCACCACACCACACCTCCCCTCACCACACCTCACCACACCATGCCTCCCCTCAGCACACCTCACCTCACCACACCTCACCACACCATGCCTCCCCTCACCACACCTCACCTCACCATGCCTCACCTCACCTCACCTCACCTCCCCTCACCACACCTCACCACACCACACCTCACCTCACCACACCACACCACACCCCACCTCATCTCACCTCACCTCACCTCCCCTCACCTCACCTCCCCTCACCACACCTCAACACACCACACCTCTCCTCACCTCACCGCGCCTCTCACCACACCACACCGCACCCAATGGCCTTATTATATTAAGGTTGTGTACTCATGGGCATCACTCATTTTTGGCCCGCTTTATGAAAAAAAAGAATGTTCGCGATCAACTTTTCAAAAGCTTTGCCGCTGCGCTTGGTGGGAATTGAACCTAGATCTATATGTTGAGAGGCAGATGGACTATCCAAGGCGCTCATCGCTTTTTTGTATGGAGATATAGGAGAAGATTAAGTAGACAAAGTTCTCACCAGCTTTGGATGGTTATTTTGAGGATCATTTTTTAACCAAACACTATAGTGTTATATATTGTTGGAAAGCTCTCGATGAGTACTTTCCAATAGTGCAATAATAACTTTTAAATTCTTGGACCAATTTTTTACCAACCATGACTTCTCCCACCCCTCGCCCCACAACCTTCCACACCCCCCCTCAACCTCCACAACCTCCCCCTATTCCCACCCACAACCTCCCACACCCCTCACAACTTCCCACCACTCCACCCTCACCACCCACCATCCCTCTTACTCAAATTATAAGGGTCAAACGCTACTACAAAATTATGTGAAGGATGTGCCTCTCATGATCATTCAAATATCATGGGTGGCACAGAATGAGGATCTCAGCTGCATGCAAAAGTGACAGCAAAAGTGTAAATGGTAAAAGTGAAAGTGGAGAAATGACTGTTGCCGCCAACCATTCATGATGACTGCCTATTTTTGAGGATCCAATTCAAGATTGGTGGCATATTTGATCTACCCTCCAATTTTGGGCAATCAATCCGCACATGATCAGTGGATGTGAGGAATTGGCAAGGCCCTCTTGGCCTATTGGAGCCTATAAAAGCAATGGACTTGTGTTCATTGGGATACACATATACTTACATACGTACAGGGGTCCTCTCTTTGCACTGTGTGGTTAGAAGCCTACTGTAGGAAGTCACTCAGTGGTGCAGATACAGAGCATGGGCTTCCCCGTGGAGGGCTAAGAGCACTATGGTGTGAAGAGAGTGGCTTGGCTTTGTCGTTCAGTGTGAGTCAGTGGTATTTTCATGCTCTTTCCGTTAGAACAAGTCTTCACACTTTGTATTGATCAGTGCTAGTCTGCATCTAGTTGTGGTCACTATACGGATTGGATGAATCCCTTGTATTGATGTTGTTTAGTTCTGGAGTCGCATGTTAGCCGAGAGCATAAACTTTTGAGCATCTCTTTTGCCTATGTTGTAATCATCTGATTCAAACTAAGGAGTGGTTGGTCTTCCATTATTGTCATTTTTCATTAATATTATCCCTAAGTATTCACAACTCTGTGCAATTATTGATATCTTCCTGCTCACAGAAGTGTTAAAGGCTATATTTCCCTAAGGAGAACCTCCCTTGATTAGGAGAAGTATTGGAGTGCTTTGGTGCATGCTCTTGTTAAAAGTAGATACCCTAGTACCTCCTCTACACTATTGTGCTCAGAGTACTGTTCAAAACATTGAACAAGTGTAGGAACAAAAATATCAAGTTTTTTACTCTTGGATCAACTCCTACCTATCTGTTTTGATCCATTGATTAGTGGATCATATTCAAAGCAATATATATGTTTATTTGTGATCATTAGCTAACTAAAGAGACACACTACACTCTCCAACAATCATTCATAGCAGGTAAGAAGTAGAATCTAGAAACACCACTTCATCTCTTGTGACTATCCACCATCTCCTCCAACAGTGGTATCAGAGAAACAACAAGAAAGATTGGAGATGGATTTTTATCCTTCATTGACAAATTGGACAGAAAAAAATACTTAGCATGGTCATTTGGGATGCAAGTCTACCATCAAGGGAGAATTCTATATGGATACATGTCAAGAGATGAACAAATGCCAATCTTTAGCAGCAAACATCAACCTACAAGGGAAGAGCAAGAAAGGTTGACCACATGGCGTGCAAAAGATGCTCTTGCCACGTCAGATCTACTAAAATCAATCTCTGATTTCTTGTTACCACATAGTAGGAATTGCAAGTCCTCCCAAGAAACTGGGGAAGTGCTCTCATCATATTTCGCATCAAATACAAGAGCTAGGAAGAATCAATTACGGATGCAAGGAGTGACTCATTATGTAACCCAAATGAAAGATGTAGCTGACCAACTTGCAAGCATTGGAGACGAAATAAAAGAAGAACACATAGTAAGGCAGATCATACATGGAATCAAGGTAGATGATAAATGGGAGTCCTGCAGCATAGCAATGGACCTTTACATGGATATGCAAGTACCTGACCTCAACACCTTGATGGGGAAAATCTTCACCCATGAGGCAAAGCTCAAAAAGAATGGTGAAAACTCTAGAGGTAATCAATCTTCTGCCCTTTATACAGATAAGAATAGCGCCAATGATAAAGGTAAAAGCAAGAAGAATGAAGAAGAGGCTGGTACCTCTCAAGCTAATTATGCAAGAAGATGAAGAGGTGCTAGAGGAAGGGGTAGAGGAGGAATGGAAGGCAGGGTGAGATCCTACAACAATCCACCTTGCAACATTTGTGATCTTACCATCCACACAACAAAAGAATGCTTCAAGAATACTAGAAATGAAAGGGTAAGAGGCTTCCATAGAAGTAGCTATGGACAATCCAAAGGCAGGTACAACAATGTAGGAGGCAACTACAACCATAACTACAATGAAGGCTACAAAAACAACAATTACCAAGGTCGTTTTAGAGAAAGAAGGGAGTACAAAAACTATATTGAAGACTAAGAAGATTCATTACTCATCATGAACATGACATCTAAGCAAGGTAAAGATGATGTGCATCTTTTCTATATTGATTAAGGTTGTTCCAATCATGTGGCTAGAAATGTAGCTCTATTATTTGACCTTGAAGAACCCAAAGCGAAGCATGACATACAGATAGGGGATGATACTAAACACTCAGTCAAGCAAATTGGAAATGTCAAAACATCTTATGGTGACATGAACCTTTTGAGTAAATTTATGTATGCGCCAACTATAACAAAAAACTTAAGTAGTATTGGGCAAATTGTTGAGAAAGGTTTACAGGTCAGATTCACTAAGCATGGACCATATGTGGAAGACCCTCAACAAGGCTTCAAAAGGATTGCTAAAGGTGAGAATTCTTGTAGATTATTCACAGTTGAGATTGAAGACACAAGGAACATAAAACTATTCAATTATAGAGATCATACCTTATCTAAGTTAGCAATATGGCACAAAAGGCTAGGACACATAGGAGAAAGAACTCTGAAGCAAATATGTAGGGATCAAAGTGTGCTTGGCATTCCCGATGTGACCAAGCAACATATGATATACAAACGTGGAGCATGTCAATTTGGAAAAGCTTATAGGCAACCATTCAACAGGAAGGGATACATTCATGACAACTATTTAGAGCTTGTACACATTGATGTGTGGGGTCCTAGCAAAGATCCATTAATCTTAGGTTCAAGGTACTATGTCTCATTTATTGATGACTATAGTATATGGACAATCCTTTATTTCATGAAGCATAAGGATGAGGTATTTACATGTTTCAAAAAGTACTTGGCACTAGTTGAAAACCAAACAAGAAGGATCTTCAAGAGGATCAGATGTGACGGAGGTGGTGAGTACTTTTCACATGAATTTGATTCATTCCTATAGGAAAAAGGCATCAAGAGGGAAGTAACAACAAGATACACTCCTGAATTGAAAAAGTGGTAGAGAGAAGGAAAATGTTAATTGTTGAAACTGCTAGGTCTATGTTTAATGAGAAGAAGCTACTCATTACCTATGGACAGAGGCTGTTTCCACAACTACCTACTTGGTCAATAGGCTTGCATCCGAATCCATGGGTGGTATGAAACCGTATGAAGCATGGACTGGAAGGAGATCCTCATTGGAACATTGCAAAATATTTGGGTGCATTGCTTATGCACACATTCCTTCACAAATTAGAGGGAAGCTTGACCCTAAAGCTGAGAAATGTATATTTTTTGGGTATGATCAAAACCAAAAGGGGCATAGGCTATAGAATCCCACTAACAAAGCATTTATAGTTAGTACGGATGTAGTGTTTGATGAAAATAATTCATGGTTTGAAGATGATTGCAGGAAAATCAAGTTACCATATGAGTTGGAAAATGATTTTCCAACCCTCACTAAAGAAGATCAACCACAAGAAGATATCGATTCAGAGGATGAAGAGCAGATTGAATTCAAGGCTTGGAAGTTTAGGAGCAAGATAAAACTCAAGCAATTAGAAGACATATGAGAGTCTTCAAAACAAGCATTTAAGAGATCACAAAGAGAAGCAAAAATCCCATAAGGTATGGCTATGATACATCATTAGTCACCAAGCATTTTGTGTATATCACGAAAGACTCTATGACAGAAGAGCCTTCTTCTCTGAAGAGGCTAGGAAGAGGAAAGAATGGAGAGAAGCCGTGCAGGTAGAAGTAGAAGCACTTTAGGAAAACCATACTTAGGATCTAGTTCCCAAGAAGCCAGGCAAGAAGGTAATTGGATCGAGGTGGGTATACAAAATAAAAAAGAACTCAGATGCCTCTATAAATAGGTAGAAGGCAAGGTTGGTGGCAAAGGGATTTTCCCAGAATCATGGAGTGGATTATGAAGAAACTTTTTCACTTGTGGCAAAGATTCCATCAATTAGGGGTTTGGTAAGTATAGCTGCCTCTAAAAATTGAAACTTATATCAGTTAGATGGCAAGAATGCATTCTTGAATGGATGGATATCAGAAGAGGTGTATATGGCACAACCACCAGGTTTTGAAGATCAAGATAAAAGAGGTTATGTATGCAAGATAAGTAAGGCACTCTATGATGTCAAGCGAGCTCCTAGAGCTTGGAACCATAGGCTTGTTAGTTCTTTGCAGGACCAAGTCTTTGTGTCTAGCAAGGCAAATTGTTCTTTATTTTTCAAGAAGAACAAATTAGAAGTTATTTACTTATGTGTCTATGTAGATGACATCATCATTAGAGGGAATGATGCTAATGGCATCAAGCAAGTTAAGACTCAACAAATGGGAGAATTTAAAATCAGTGATCTTGGTTTATTAACCTACTTTCTTGGCTTAGTGCTTGTGTACACAAATTCTGGTATATTTATTACTCAAAGGAAGTATATACATGATATGTTGGTAAAGTTCAGGATGGAGAACACTAAAAGTGCACGTACTCCTATGGAACTCAACCAGAAGCTGATTTCTCATGAAGGAGAACTACTTGATGATGTTATAGGTTATCAACAACTTGTGGGAATTCTCAATTATGCTACTCTCACAAGAGTAGACATCGCCTATGGAGTAAGTACATTGAGTGAGTTTATGCATGCACCAAGGAAGCCTGATATGGGAGCTGCAAAAAGGGTGCTTAAGTATCTAAAGCATACAATAAATGAAGGGTTGCTCTATCCCTTCACTTCTCACATAGATATAAAGATGTATTCTGATGCAGATTGGGCTAGCTCCAAGGATGATAGGAGGAGCACTTGAGGGTACCTATCCTTTGTAGGTTCAAAGCTTATATCATTTTCATCTAAGAGGCAACCAACTGTGGCATTATCTTCCATAGAAGTAGAATATAGAGGTTTGGCAAATGCAACTCAAGAGGCTATGTGGCTTAAGTAACTATATGCAAATTTGGAGATACACTCTTACACTCCAATAATCTTTGGAGACAACACTAGATCACTTCATTTGGTTGCTAATCATGTATATCATGCAAAGGCTAATCACAGTGAAGTGCACTATCACTATGTAAGGGAGAAATTTCTTAGCAAGTATATTCAACTATCCTATGTTGTATGGAACATTGATGAACATGTTCAAATTGATGATTACTTTGTAGGAAGTCAGGGGGTAATGAAGACCAAGCATGTTACGCTTTACGGGGAGCTTTTGGTGCAATTAAAACCAAGCCCACATACTTAATTAATTAGCTCATACATGATCCATTATGCAAGGCCTCATATGATCAACCACCTGTAAAAGGTTCTTCACATTTACCTTTGTAAAAGTGATACACATCCAGATGTAGTTAGGAAGCTCTAACTCACGAATCATTTGTTTTTTGAATGATAAGGGAAACTATCATATACTTTAGGATTAACCTTTTAGGTAGATCTTTGAATTTGAATTTAAACTTTGGCTCCAAGTACAACTATAAAAAGGGGATCAAAAGACCTGTGTGTTATCTAGAGCCCACGAGATCATTTTGAGTGAGTTTCATTGTGACATGAGAGCTTATCTCATAGCTCATTCACCTCTTACACATTGAGCAATATATGATTGCCAATGCCATTGTATTTGTATATGATTTAATACATAAATGATGATTACATTTTCAGTTGACTTCTCTGTTATAACTTCATGACAACAGTGATCTTTGAGAGCTTGTTCTCATTTCTTAGTTGCTCATTTCTCATGATTTAAAGTATGGTAGATCTTGCATACTGACTATTACATGCCTATAAAATCTCATTAGCATAGTTTCTTGGGATCCTGAGATATTAACATATCTTTGCTCACTAGTCTGTTGATTGGTGCACCCCGTAAAAGTCTGGATGGTCTTATGATCTGCTAAACATCTTTCTTTGTGTATAGTCCATCATTTTTTATGAAATCAATCATGATTGATAGCTTACAGAGTTAGTTAGAGATCCCCAAAATGAACTAAGCCGATTGTTGCTGAGCTCAGAGAACTGTTCAAAACATTGAACAGGTGTATGAACAAGCATAGCTAGTTTTTTACTCTTGGATCAAATCCTACCTATCTGTTTTGATCCATTGATTAGTGGATCATATTTCAAGGAACATATATGATTATTTGTGATCATTAGATAACTAAAGAGGCCCACTACACTCTCCCACAATCATTCTTTGTAGGTGAGAAGCAAGATCTAGCAATAGCACTTCATCTCTTGTGACTATCCACCATCTCCTCCAACAATCCCAACACTGAAGGATAGGTTTTATTTTATGTAATCCAAATGGAAAGTCTTGAAAACTCCCATTACCTTCACTAATGGGGTTTTCATCACAAGAGAACACTTGAAGTTGGCATGTTGCTTTGAGTGCATTGCAAAGAAAAATTTGAGAATTGTTTTTAACAAAAACGACAACTCGTATGATCCAAACCTGGCTTTGAGCTTTTTTTCTTTTTGCGCATGGGAACTCCTATGTCAATGCACTATGCATTCTCATCCCACCCATGATGGATAATAGAGTTATTGCTCTTATGCATGACGAAGCAGTCCAAGTCACCATGGCTGTGAGGCCAAGTTATGGGAGTAGGACTGAACCTAAACAGGTAAGGGGAATCCGTCCATCATTGGCCGAATCCTAGGCGCATTGTCCTGAAATTCCATTTTCTATTGCGATTCAAGGCAAGGTGGCCCTCTATTGCCCCATATGTCGAAAGCCCCCCTACATGAGCACACAACTACATGAGCACACAAAATGTTTATAGTCTCCAAACTTCTTTTTCATTGATACATCGCACTGTTTGCTCGGCGTCTAGAATCTCTCATCAAAACACACGATAGCATCACTTCGTAAGATCCAGGAAACACGGAACACGGGTGGTCGGTGTAGATGATGATTTCTAAGACGGTGGTCGGTGTAGATAATGATTTCCTTGGTGCATTGAACACCCGTGCAGATCATCATTTCTCACAATATGTCGATGATCTGTAATACTAATCTGTTTTGCGTCCTTTGCATGGATCCAAAATGTATTTGGCATCTTTGAAAAATTTCATAGGCTCGCATTAAATTCACAGTTATTTCTACTCCCTATATAATTTGTTGCAGTGTCCTCACAGAAATCACTTATTCGAATTCGGTGGAGGAACTCGCGTGTGCCCTAGCTGCATGAAGTGGTACTCCGCATCGTAGTTCTAGCCTGAGTCGCCCTTCGGGGTGCGGGCCGCCTTTAGTGCCCCTCTCCCCCTCGTTACGAGGGGGGCCTTGGCTCTCTCGTCTTCTCAGTTACGGGGGCTCCCCTGTGGAGCTCATTTGGTCTGCTTCAGTCGGGGCGCTGCCCTAGGTTTTCGTCATGTCGATGCACGACGCCCTCAGGAATGGGATGGCGGGTCCATCCTCTCTGCTGACAGAATCGTGTGGTTTGCAGACAGCGTTCAACCCAATATTTGACAGTGGTGAATCTCTTGATCGTTCTGGTTCTGTGATTTCCGCAGGAGGTCATCAGACCGACAGCGTGCAGGTATTTACTAAACTTTTGGCTGCCCAACAAAGCACCAATGCATTATCGTACGCCGGTGCTCTACAAGCTCCTCAGCAAAATCACCTATCAATGTTCAGCTTGCTTGGATACTCAGGTATGTCTCCTCCTCAGTCGTCTGGTAGAGACATTAAAGGAAAAGGTAAATTGGATGTGGGCTTGGAGGAGGTTGATACCTTGCCTAGCTCTTGTCCAGAACATCAATTGAATCTGGATCCCGAGGTTGATGACAGAGATGACGCCACTCTTGTCATTGATAGCACGGCTCTGGAAAAATGGAATAACCATTTGTCTGAGAAAGTTGTCATAGGTTTATGTCATGGTCTTAGACCTGCTCAGGACATTTTAAAGAATTGGATGAAGGTTAATTGGGAAAGTAGAGGTTTATTTGCTAAACACATTCAATATCTTCCAAATAACTATTTTCTTTTCTTTTTTGAGGATGGAAATAATGCCATGCAAGTGATAGCTGAAGGTCATTGGTTAATCAGAAATACTCCTATATCTTTTTTTAAATGGTACCCTGGATTCAACCCTAGGGGCCCAAAGCCAACTAAGGTGCCTGTTTGGGTTGAACTTCCTGATTTGCCTGTGGAATTTTTTCCTTGGATAGACAAACTTGGGGGACTTTTAGGTAAAGTTCTTGGACAAAAACCAAGAAATGGCTTTAACCCCAAGTGGGATCCTCTGTTGCTAGTTGAAGTAGATATCTCTAAAAGCATTAAACCGTCTCTGGTTCTTAAAAATTCTGAAGGGTGTAAGCTACATGAACAAAGAGTTTTTTACAGAAATTTACCAAATGCTTGCTTTCATTGTTATAAGCAGGGGCATTTGATCAAGGGCTGTCCTTCTCTTGAGATCAAGCAAGAAAAGGAGAAAAGAGAGGACAAATCAGGAATTCTAGGTCCTGAGGGTAAGAAAGTTGAGAGCTCCAAGGAAGATGGGGTCTTCAGAAGACAGGTAGGTAAAAACAGAAGGAAGGCCTTTCAGGTCGGTCTCAAACCAGAAACTCTTGTTAAGGTTATTAACAATCCTTTTCAGGTTCTTGATGAGTCTTTTATTGATGCGACTGAGAACTTAGAAGCTGCAGGTTTAAAAAATAATAATGTTCCTTTGCCTGATCAGTCGGAAGAAAGTCTTCCAGGAAATGAGGAGGGATGGACAGTGGTTGGTAAGAAAAATAGTGTTAAACCCCAGTCCCCTATTTCTTTCTCCCCTGGGAAGAGTCATTTAGAAGAAGGTAACGTTTATTCATCACATAAATCCAAGGACCTGTTTGTGGAACAACTGAACAGAAGTGATGAAGAAGGTATGGCTCAAGCAGGAATTATAGAAGAAAATGTGGAAAATATGATTATAGATAAGGTATCAAGTCCTGTAGTCAATGATAAATCTAAGTCCAAAAGAAAAGACGTGATTAGGTCATCCATTTCAGCTATTAAACCGATTAAGAATCTCAAAAAATAATTCTTTCCTATGGATTTTATCAACTTCATTTCTTTAAATACTAAAGGTTTGTCTGATCCAGTTCGAAGTAAGATTATTAATAATTGGATTAAAGATTCCTCTCTTGCTCCTGATTTTATCTGTCTGCAGGAACTCAAAATTGGTGGTGATCAACTTATTGCCAATCTTAAGGTTGTTTCCAATAATTCCATTTGGTTTTCCACTAATCACAGTGGAAAAGGTGGAGCAGCTATTGGTATTAAGGCTAGTCTCAGTCAGCTTGTTGAAAAATTATTGATTAGTGATACCAATCAGTGGATTGGTCTTAAGTGTAAAGACCCCTTCAATTTCACTATCATTTCTGTTTATGCTGCTAACAATCCCTTAGACAGGTCTAAGTGCTGGGAGGAGATTGGTAAGATGGATGGTGATCTTATATTAACTGGTGATTTTAATATGGTCACTAATTCAACCGACAGAATTGGTAATTGTAATAATGTGATTGCAGGAAGTGAAAAAAATAAATGGTTTAGACTTGTGAATCTACATAATTTAGTTGATATTTCTTCAAGTACTGGCCATACCTGGAACAATAAATGTGCTAATAATAGGCTGTCGGCCAGATTGGATAGAATTTATATGAACTCTTCCAGATTTCAGGATTTGTGGAATTGTAGTTGTTCCATTGATTCCTCCCTGCAGATGTCTGACCATGTTCCTTTGATAGTTAAGTTGGCTAGTAATAATCCGTCGTACAGAGCTGGATGGCCTCACGTAGATAATTCTTTATTCCGGGTGCCTTTGATTAAGTTGGAAATCAAGAATATTTTTAAAAATCATTTTTTCCAAGGGTGTTCCCCTTTCAAGGCCTGGGAGGCTGCTATTAAAGATGTTCAATCTGTTCTCGTTTTTTACAAGAAAAGAAGAATGATGCATCTTAAAGAGATAGACACAACTGAAAGTTCTAATCTTAGTAGTAATGTTAAGATTCAGAAGATCATGGAGCTTCAGGAAAAAGTGAGGTATGAAGACTACCTTCTGGCTAGTGGTGCCCTTGCCACATCCAGAGAATTCTGGGCTGGGAAAGTTGATAAACCTAATAAGCACATGTATGAGATTATGAGAAAAAAAAAAGCTAAGGATTTCATTCCTCTCTTAAGGAAAAGCAATGGTGGGGTTGCCTCTAATATCAAGGAGAATTTGCAGGAGGCTGTTTCCTTCTTTACCAATGTTTTCTCTATGCCTCCCAAGAGAGGGGACCACATCTGGAGTGCAAGAGCTGCCATTGCCCTTTGTAGGAAAAAAATGGTTCCTCAGGGCATGGTCTCCCTCCTAGATCTCCCCCTTTCTGCTGGTGAGGTTAGAGAAACCATTAGTAAGTTGAAGCCCGGTAAATCCCCTGGTCATGATGGTATTCCTAATGAGTTTTTTCAGGAGTTCAAAGAAATTTTGGTCCCCATTATTCTCTGGATCTGGCAAGAAGCCATTAGTAGAGGGTCTCTGTCTACCTACATTAATACTGGAATTATTAAATTAATTCATAAAAGAGGATCTAAGGATGATCTTAATAATTGGAGACCGATCTCTTGTCTGACTTCTTTGTACAAAATTTATGCCTCCTCCCTTGCTAGAAGGTTGAGTCCTTTGATGGATTCCATTATTCTTCCCGAGCAGAAAGGTTTTATAAAAGGAAGATTTATTCTTGATGCTATTATTTCTATTTGGGAAGGGATGGATTATGCCAAGGATAATAACACTGACACCTTCTTTTTTAAAATTGATTTTGACAAGGCCTATGATAGAATTGAATGGGATTTTATTCTGCAGTCTCTTCATGATATAGGTGCTGGGAAGAATTTTATTAAGTACACTAGCATTTTGTTTGGTAATGCTCAGTCCAAAATTTCTATGAATGGTCACCTTTCTTCCCCTTTTAAACTGTGTAGATCTGTGAGACAAGGTTGTCCTTTAGCCCCTTTACTGTTTGCCATTACTAGTGATGCTCTTGGCTGGCTTGTCAAAGACTGTATTAATAAAGGTCTTTTAAAAGGTATAGTTATTCCTCAAGCTACTAATATGCTCTGTTTGCAGATGTTTGCTGATGACACTAATCTTATGATGGAAGCTGATCCTATGTCTGCTAACTCCTTTTTAAACTGTCTTAAGACCTTTTGTTTGGCCAGTGGTTCTGTTGTTAATCATCATAAAACAGGTTTTTTTGCCTCTAATGATTTGGTCCCGGATTGTGTTCTTGAGGTTGGGTGTGACATCATTAAAAAAGGTACTGTTTTCAGATTATTGGGTATCCCTATGGGATTTAATATTACCTTTCAGCAGAGATGGGAATGGGTTTTGGACAAGTTTAGAGCTAAGATTTTTAAATGGATTGATTTGCAGGCCAATATTTCCCAAAGAGTGTTTGTGCTGAAGCATTATATTCTCCCTGGCCTAACATATTTCCTTGCTTGTTGGCAGCCTACCAAGAAACAGTTGGCTCAAGTCATTGCTCTTTCCAGGAGATTTTTATGGGGCAGCTCCAAAATTCCTAAAGTTGCTTGGAAGATCTGTTGTTTGAAGAAGTCAGAGGGAGGCCTTGGGCTAATATGTCCCTTAAGGATGGCTACTCAAATGGCAGCAAAATGGGTTCTAAGGGCCATCTCTTCTTCTGACTTCTGGGCTTGTTTGATTAAAAGAAATATTAAATTATTTTGCCTGAGTAATAACAAAAGTTGGAATAACTTTTCTCTTTGGGACATTGTGTCTTCCCCTGCCATATTCATCCCTAAAGGGAGTCAGTTGGTTTGTAACTTCTGGAGGGCCTGGATGTCTATCAAGGAAGGTTACAAGCTTCCCATATGGTTTGCCAAGAATCATTCCTTTCTTTTACAGGATTCTTTATGGATTGGTTGGTTTTGCAGTAATAGTGATATCTCCCTTCCTATAAGATGGCATAAATGTAAAAACTTTGGTTTCAATAAATGGGAGGACTTGTTGAGAAATGGGCAAGTGATTGAGGATAGCTACATAATGAATGCTAATGGCCTGTCTGTGTCTTGCAAACAGATAATTAGAGAAAGGAAACTTCAACTGCTGAATTTCAGGACAGAAAATCTTTGGGACAAAATTACTACCTTGGATGTGGTGGCTCAGGATATGTATAACTGCTACAAGTCTTCCTACATCAGCATCTCGAGCATTTGTGGTCGACTGAATAAAAAGTGGGACTTGTCCTGGAATTCTCATCAGTGGAAATACAGATTTCAAAGTCTCTGGGCCTATCCTATGGCTAACAAACATTCTTGTCTTCTGTGGCTGATTCTGCACAGAGGAGTCTGGACTGGGAGCAGAGCTAGAAAGTATAATATTGATGCAGGATTGTGCAAATCGTGTGGTAAAGTTGAAGATATGGAACACTTGTTCTTCAAGTGTAAAGATAGTATGGTCTTTTGGGAAATCGTTCATCTCTATTGCCAGACTTCTGGGGGTTATAATTTGGGAGCCAAGGAGCTGCTTATTGGTGTAACTTACAGGATGGACATCGCTTTATGGCAGATTGTGAGGGCTCATATCCTTTGGTACGTGTGGAAAAGCAGAAACAGCAAGATTTTTGATAAAAAAGGAAAAAATTTTCTTTTTTCCTGTCTTGTTGGAATCAGAAGAATCGCTTTTATGTGTAACAATATTCCCCTCAATGAGAAATTACAAGATAAAAACCCCTTGTATATAGTCAAAAAGTACCCTTGTAACTCTTGGAAGAGCAAATTGCTTCAGATCTACTCTAGAGACAGGAACAATATGATCAGTTTCTTTAACTGGTATATTAGAAACTATGTGATGTAAGGGGTTGCTGGATTGGGCTCTCTTGGCCCTTGTCTTTGATCCAGTGTTTCTAAGTTTTTTTTGCCTCCCAGTAAACCTGGTGAGTGCCTCTCTTGTATTTTACTTTCCTGCATCAATATTATACTTTCTGTTCGTGTTCAAAAAAAAGAAATCACTTATTCTGTGCTTGCGATTACTTTCTGCTTCGCCATGCGCTCTTTTCTCCTTCTTTCCGCTTTTATTCTTCTCAACTTCCACAACGGTATGCATATCATTAAAGTTATCTTCCCTTTGGTTCAATTCCTTTTTGCTTCTGCGTTTTCTGTTGTTCTTTTCCGTTGTTTCTGCAATGATACGTAGAAAGCTTATCAGACTTCCATCGCAGGATGCTCACTTGTTTCCGCAGCTTGCGCAACGTATACAGTGAAGTCGGGCGATACGTGCTATGCAATATCCCAAAGCCGTGGGATCTCGCTATCTAATTTTCAGAGCTGGAACCCCGGCATCAACTGTAATAACCTCCAAATTGGTCAGGTTGTCTGTGTCTCCGGCTCTTGCACAACATATACAGTCAAGTCTGGGGACACCTGTTACGCCATATCCCAGGCGAATAAGATATCTCTCTCAAATTTCCAGAGCTGGAACTCCGGAATCAACTGCAATAATCTTCAAATAGGCCAGAAGTCGGGCGATACGTGCTATGCAATATCCCAAAGCCGTGGGATCTCGCTATCTAATTTTCAGAGCTGGAACCCCGGCATCAACTGTAATAACCTCCAAATTGGTCAGGTTGTCTGTGTCTCCGGCTCTTGCACAACATATACAGTCAAGTCTGGGGACACCTGTTACGCCATATCCCAGGCGAATAAGATATCTCTCTCAAATTTCCAGAGCTGGAACTCCGGAATCAACTGCAATAATCTTCAAATAGGCCAGAAAGTCTGCATTTCCCAGCCTTCGGGATTGCCCTCGTCAAGTTACAATGGAAAAATCTTTAGAGAGTATATTGGTGCGCTTTACAATGGAGTGAAGTTCACCAACGTGCCTATAAATACCGGGGCCAATTTCCACTTTATTCTCTCCTTCGCCATCGACTACACCTCGTCGGCGTCACCTACCAACGGTCTGTTCAATATCTACTGGCAGAATTCCGTGCTCACCCCAGCGGCAGTTCAAGCCGTTAAATCGCAGTATAAGAATGTGAAGGTTATGGTGAGCTTGGGTGGAGATACCATCTCCGGCCATCCAGTACAATTTAGGGCAACTTCTGTAAATTCATGGGTATCTAACGCAGTTTCCTCCCTCACTAGGTTGATATCCCAATACCATCTGGATGGGATCGACATGGACTACGAACATTTCGACAGTGTGTCTACCAGCACATTCGTTTCCTGCATAGGTCAACTCATCCAAAAACTAAAATCTTCAGGAGTGATATCTGTTGCATCCATAGCTCCTTTGATGAAGTGCGAACACAATACAAAGCTCTGTGGGATCAATACAATAACGTGATCGATCTCGTCAACTTTCAATTCTATTCGTATCCCTCAAGCACGTCTGCATCACAATTTGTGAGCTACTACAATACAGTAGCGGCTACATACGGTGGTGGTGCCAAGATGCTTGCGAGCTTCAGCACTGGAGGTGTAGGCCCGGCACCGTCCACAGTGCTTTCAGCTTGCCAGCAGGTCAAGTCTAATGGTAAGTTGCCAGGAATCTTCATCTTCA
>CM035419.1:128049365-128209365 GCA_020310875.1 Ceratopteris richardii
AATATTTGTACATGGATCTACTGTATGTTCTTTTCTGGTGTCTCTTTCTGTGTCTTTTTCTCCCTCTCTCTCCCTCCCACTCCCTCTCTCTTTACAACCACACACACACACACATATATATATATATATATCTATATATATATATATATATATATATATATATATATATATATATATATATATATATATAAAAGAGACAGAGAGCGATAAAAAGAGACATGCATGCATACACATATATATACACACATGCACACAGGAAAAATTCAGTAAATGCATATCATGCAGGACATGCACGCATTCATACTTACATACACACGCGCACACACACACACACACACATATATATATATATATATATATATATATATATATATATATATATATATATATATATATATATATATATATATATATATATATATATATATATATAAACAGACACATGCAAACAAACAAAAACTCTCTGCATACATACGTTTACATGTGTGCATCCGTGTTTGCCGTAAAAAGATGAAATTCGAAAATATTTTGGAACCCCAAAGTATTTTATCCATAGAATCGAGGACCGATAACCTTATCAAAACTTGTATAGTTATCACATATGTTTGATTGTTGGTACAATCTTAACTACGAAAATGAGCAAACAATCATAGTGATGTATATATCAGCTTCCAAACGTGTTTATATTTTAAAAACACAATCCATAGAGCTAACACTATCAGCTCTATCAAACATTCACCAATACTGTCAATAATTAATATATATATATATATATATATATATATATATATATATATATATATATATATATATATATATATATATATATATATATATATATATATATATATATATATATATATATGAGAAATCAAATAAGCTAAAAACCTCTGAAGCCAAACTGTGAGCTCCTTATATCTTTATCGGGCTGCATTATTCATTATTTGATAATTTGGTTATTTGTGAATAATTAAGGAATTATATGCTAGATCCTTATTATTCGATAGAATTGTTCAGTAACATGAGAGTGAACAGTTTTTGCATGAAAATTTGGCGCTATTTTTATCAAAAATGTTTTCCAGTGAAAAGATTTTAATAAAAAATATTTTCAATGGAAAAGATTTCGATTGAAAACTTTTTACATTCGATTGAAAAATACTCATTTGAATAATGTTTTATAAATGAATGCCTCCAAAAGTATACCTCATCATAGTTACTTTGTTTTTTATGAACTTAGAGTGTCGTATGAAGAACAATGTATAAGCTCTTGTTAAAATATTTAGTGTTTTGCTATTAGAAAAATAAAAAAATATATTTTTGTTTGTTTAAAATTATGAGATGAAGAATATTGTGATTTTTTGACTCAACATTGATCCTTACTTCACAATAGTATATGTATGTGTGAGAATGATTATGAGTAAAAATCAACTGTGATTGTTTTAATCAATATTGTTTCTTACTTTGCAATATTATGTGTATGTGTATGTGCTTGATTGTGAGTGAAAATCTATTTTGATTATTTGAATCAACAGTGATGCTTACTTCACAATAGTATGTGTATGTGTATATGTGTGTGTATGATTGTATTGTGATTGTTTGAATCAATATTTATTCTTATTTCACAATAGTGTGTGTATGTATATGTGAATGTATGATTGTGAGTCAAAATCTATTGTGATTGTTTGACCGAACATTGATTCTTACTTCCTTATAATATGTGCATGTGTATGTGTGTGTTGGAAAAGATTTTATGTTCTTTTTATAATTCAAGGTTTGAGAAGGTGTTAATAAGTAAACTAGGGCTTTTTAAGTCTCTAGATGGCTTTTTCTTGTAGACTTATTAACACCTTCACAGATGCCTTGAATCATAAAGGAATCCAAGGAAGTTTCATCCGATTGAGAAAAGATGTTTTATGTGAAATCATCATCACAATAGTATGTGTATGTGCATATGCACGGGTGTATAACTGTGAATGAAAATATATTGTGATTGGCTAGATCAACATTGAATCTTACTTCACAACAGTATGTTCGTGTATGGGTGTATGATAGAGAATTAAAATCTATTGTGATTGTCTGAGTCAACATTGAATCTTACCTCACAATAGTATAAATGTTTGTGTGTGTATGCTTAGGCATTCAAATCTATTATGATTGTCTAACGAAACATTGATTCTTACTTCCTAATAGTATATGTAAGTGTATGTGCTTGCATGGTTATGAGTTAAAATCAATCTATTTATATAAATAGGTAGAAATATAAATCGATAGGTACATAAATAGATATATTGATACATTTAAAAACTTTAAGAGAGACTCACTGTAGTTTGTATATATATTTTAAGATATATACTAGTGGAATGTATATCATATTTGATATTCATTTATGTTTTCTGTTTGTAGATATAAATTCTTCATTAAGCAAGCATCATGGGAAAGGGAAAAGAATGATGATATGTTATTATTCATCAAGAGGGTAAAACGGTCTTGACAATACAATTCAAATGTTGTGGACATCCTTATGTAGGCAATGCAACTCGGATGAAAGAGCATCTTTTCAGAACAAATACGAATGTGGTCGGATGCTCTAATCTAGATAGTGATCTATGGGTACACTTTTCAAGTTATGCAAACAAATTAAATCTTAGGTTATCACATCAAATAGATTTGAGAGCATGAGTAGTTCATCATACTTTCGAAGTAGTCTAGGTGTGGAGCAAGAACAAGTAGATGTATCAATGACAATTCGGGATTCTCATGATATTTCTATTCAAATATCATGAACTATTTTCAATCATAATCAAGATACATCTACTCCATTTTCTCCATCTATGTGAAGAAGGATTCGACCTAGTGGATGTAATAGAAATGGTAGATCTAATCATGTTTCACTATGCTTTGTTCATACTAAATCACATAACACAATACCTATAGATTTTGAAAAGATTCTTTTGAGGTTCATCTTAAATGGACTCATACATTGTTAGCATGTGGGATCTTTCTCAATGTTGTTCCTAATCCTAATTTCAAAGATTCTTTGATGTCAACTGCATACAAAAGTCATATTTTTATGTGAGCAACCTACATCACTACATACTTGTTTTTGCATTTTCTTTCTTGATTTTTGCATCTTGCGAGTGGATACATGATCCACACTCAAGTAGACAAAGAGCCTTTTCATGTACAATGTAGCATCAAGAAGTCATCTTTACCCTTGCCTAGTCAACCTAGTTCCCCTCTACCCTTAAACTTGTCTATTGATTTGGCTTTAGCTCCATTCTCAAAGGAGAAACCTAAAAGGACATTGGATTTCTCTTTAGATACTTTAGCATAAGCACAATTGCCAATGGAGGACCGATCCAACCTACTCTCAAGGTTGAACATTAAGTTCCCTACCTTTAAGGGATCAGCATATGAAGATCCAGATGACCATATGAGGAGATTTATCTCCTTATGTTGTAGTTGTGGCCATCAAAATCAAGAGGATGTCATGTTGGTGCTATTCCCTTCCACATTAGAAGATCTTGTAGAAAAAAGGTATTGCCAATATGCAGACAACCATTTCATCACTTGGGAAGCCTTGAAGACTTTATTCTCTCAGAGATTCCAACCCAGCAACTCCTCAGAGCAGGCCCTGGATTAGCTCAAGAATCTCACATTATGCCTAGTTGAATGATTTCATGAATCACATACTCATACTAAGGGACTTGTCTCCCCATTACTGCATGCACTAGTTTCTTGGTCAAAAAGTAGATAGAAAAGGCTCTTCCTAGGTCATCTCAGCAAAATCTTCGCAAATCGTTTAGGCTCAATGCCACTCTAAAGGACTTTGTAACAGCTGGATCTCACATGGAGGAGGCTAGCATGCACTTTGAAGGAGGGACTCAAGAAAATTATGCGATGAATCTAGACCCAATCCAACAACTTAGAAGGGAATTAGAAGGGCTAAGGATGCAACAAAGTCACATCCTTAGCCCTTTTAATTCCATCTCACACCCTCTCACCTCTAATATTCCTCCATCCTGCATCCCCTCACCTCCACGATTCCTCCATCCCACACCTTCTCACCTCCATCATCCCTCCATTTGGCACCCCCTCAAGGGTCTCAGTTGTTTGCTTGTTACTTAGATTCCTTATTCTCAAAAGCACGATTTGGGGTAGGCAAATTTGGCATACTTGCCCAAGATCATGAAGAGATCGAGCTGCATCTCCATAATGTGGTACTGTGTAGGAAACACTCAAGAATGGTTGCTGGGGTAGTGGAAGAAATTAATCTGCCCTCGCTTCTATAGGAGGACGATGAAACCGATGTACCATTGTCTACCATTTGCAGAAAGGAGGAAGCGGCGCATAGATTGAAAGTTGTTTCGCCACTTCTAGCGATTGAGAGTAGGAATCCAATGCGAGAGAGGATCTCGGGTGGATATAAGCCAATGCCTCTACCCAAAAAGACAAAGAAGAAGGTGGCTTTGCTAGCTAATCTGGACGTGAACCACAAAAGTTTGCCAATTTTAGCTGTGGGAAGGCATTTCAAAGATAAAATCTCCTAGATTTGGGTGAAAAGACTAACTCTAGGGGATCCTCTACAAATCACACTCAGAATTTCCTCATACTACTATCATTTACTTACAAAAAACTTGTAGATATGACCCATTTTCTTGTATCACTACGAAACAAGCTCCATTATAGCACGTTGTCGGGTCGTGAGGGATGCTCAGATGGTGGATCAAGTCATCCGCCTAAATCGTTCGGCACACGCAGGGTGTCTGTAGCAGACTCAGGCTTATGGAAATAAGGGTTCTAATGATAAAATAATTTAAATTACCTATTTCTATGATTGGAAATAAGGTTATTCTATAAAATGTACATAGTTTAAATAGCTATGGACCGTAAGGACGGGCAGCCTCGTACCTAGCAACAGCTTCCTGATATGAGATTAAAACTAGTGACTCTTCCGTTACGCGTTCCATCATGGTTTCTTCTACTAAACTATCAGGTAAGCTAGAGGGTTTTGGTCTGTCTAGAGTTGACGGGACATTCTCAATAGTTGGAATAATGGAGTTTTCATTAGTACTATTATCTTTAATACGTTCTTCTGATACTAATCCTATGGATTTGGTTGTAGTTTCAATTTGACTTTGCTCAAATTCATGGTTTAAATCGGAAGACATGAAAGAAAATAATGGAAACAATCTGATGCTAAATTGGTTTGACTAAATGAATTAATAAGCTAATACAAATGTAAAGTCTAGATAATTGGATAAATGTCTAAACAAATGGGTATTTTGACTAAATCGGGAAGACAAGGTTTAATTGGATCTTTAAGCTGCCGCTTCACTTCAATTGTCTTCACTTCAATTAATTGTAATCTTCAATGTTTCTGCAAAAAACATTAAGAGAAACTTGAGCTCAACACTCATTTAAATACAAACGCAAGTCATTTCTAAACCACTCTTTTTAGTTTTAACTTTTAATCTACAACCACACTTTAATCTCCTTACTTCCACCACACTTTCCAGTTTAACTTTTCTACTTTAATTACACTTAATTTCTACTCCTCTCTTTTCATCTTCACTAATTCTCTCCACTCTTTCTCTTAACCCACTTTTTTCACTTTAAGTGCATCTTCTATTGAGACGACTCCTTAAATCTCTTTAGTTACACAACTTATATAAGCCATTCTTTTCCCTAGCACTCATATAGTCCACTAGTTATTTATCCATTTAATTAATCATTTTAATCTAATTAGCCTACATTTCTCAATTAAATAAGTCCATTAAATTAAGCTTAGGTTAAGCTTTTAATTAATTAGAACCTTAGTTTTAAATGCACATACATGATTAAATAATTAATTAAACCATATTTTAATTTTTGTTATTGAACCAATGTTTAGTTATAGATTAATTTCCTTGAATATTAATTATTTTAACCCTTAAAACATTCTAAAACCCTAGAAACCTACTTAAAACCCATCAAAACCCTATTAAAACCCTTTGGAAATCATTGATAACCCATTAAAATCTTTCTGATCCCTTGTAAACCCTAACATGAACCCATTAGAATCTTTTGAGACCCTTCAGATGAACCTAATTGACATAAAATCATATGAACTTAGAAAACCCTAGGGTTAAATACCCATGAATCAAGCATGTATAAATATGAAATGCTCATTAATTGAGTAATTAGGATAAACCCTAATTTGAACATATTTTCTTCATCATTTCTTGTACCTACAAACACTTCAAAAGTAGTTAATTCAATCCAGAACAATTGTTCAACAGTGAAAAAGAGGTTTAGAATTCACCAATTAAGTTGTTTTCATTTTCTCTGGTCATCAACTGGAAGATGTAAATCTTCCCGACATCCACCGCCACCAAACCTGCACATCGTCCTCGATGGGCCAACTTGCAGATTGAGGGAAGCAGCATGTTCAATGATTATCCTGAAATTAAATCATAGAACAACATCAAATTCTTTTATAAACATATTTTTAATTATCAAATTTTTAATCTTTTCAACATGCACATGAAGTTTGTTATATCTGGCAATGAAAACATATTAAAGTATAAATGTAAACTATTAACCTCTTCAGTCAACAAACATTAGTTTACATTTTATCCATTTATAAACTATGTAAAGATTAGTATAAAACAGAATTCATTTTCATTCATTCAAATGCAGGTTTCGTCATATATATGCATTCACATATGAACAATCAAGCATGCCAAAGAATCTACTAAATCTACTTGGACAGACAGCCGCCTTGTATGCCCAATTTTAATCACTAGATGTATTTTTTTTTCACAACTAGTTTCTTCATATAAATATGATATAAACTTCATATCGATAATAAATGTAAATACCTTTTTGGGGTGGAAGAAGGTATAACTTCCATGTCAATATTCTTTTTTTTTTTTTTTGCTACTTTTTTGTTTTAAAGGGGAAAGGCTTAACCCCTTAATCCGAGCTAAGGATCTAGCTGCATGGACAAGAAAGATCTAGGTTTTCACAGACATGTATCATGCAACAATATGCTCCTACATATATACAACTACTTTCGTTATCTAAATGAACTACAAATCCTTCTATTTTTAACAAATCTCACTTAATCTATAAATGTAGAAATATAAATTATGTCTATTTTCCTAATATGGTTAAATAGAGTCCTTTATAAATTAATATTCTTCATTCCAAATTTTATCAATTAATTTTATATGAATGCAAATAAAATACGTAAAACAAAATTTTAAGACAAAGAAAAATACGACCTAAAATCAATTTTATCTTCAATCTGCTTCATCTTCAATCTGCTCATCTTTATGCATCTTAATTTGTTCTTCAAAGACCTGTTAGAACTCAGCCAGCAACAGCTAGACACGCAAAATTATTAAATTTCATATTCAAATCTTCTCTTGGTTTTCCTGCAAAAGAAACCCACACTAAAGAAATTCATTCATACATAATTAATCATGCTCATCATCAAACATTACTTCATACATTTCATCATCTCTTTGTTTAAATAATTTAATTCTTTTGCCAGCAATTAAGTTTTTAAGAGGCGTGCCATCTAATTCGTGTAAGGCATACGTTCCATTATCATAGGTTTTGACTACCACATAAGGTCCAAACCAACGTCTTTTAAGTTTCCTACGGGCATCATACTGAGAATCAAACGTACTATCATACAGTAAAACCCAATCATTAACTTGAACCGGCTTTGGCCTTAACCTATGTGATTTATCAAAATACTTCTTATTTTTTAGTCGAGAATCTTTTAGTTTAACTATAGCCTCTTCTAAACGTTCATTCCCTTGCTCTAACTGCTGGATTCGCAGAGCTAATAAATCTTCTGTCGACAGATTATCTTCCCATGATAAAGTAGTCCAAGTAACAATTTGTGTATGCACAGGGAATATCGGTTTCTGGCAATACATCAACTCTGCCGGCATATACCCCGTTGTTCTAGTGCAGGTCATTCTATCAGCCCACAACGCAAATGGCAGATAAGTTGGCCAATTCTTAATTTCTCCATTACAAGCTTTGGAAATTGCTTTAATAATAGGAGAATGCCCTCGCTCAATCTTCCCATTAGCTTCAGGGTTGTAAGCAGTAGTAAGGGCTAAGCGAATTCCATGCCTAGCAAAGAATTCTCTAGCCTCCTGCGCATCTAACTCTCCCCTATCAGCCACTACCTTTTTTACATAACCAAATCGTGAAATGACATCCTCAAGAAGAAATTTGCATACATTCAAGGTTGTCTTAGATCTTAAAGCTCGGCCTTCTACATGATTCGTAAGATCTTCACGTGCCAAGGCTATATATCTCATCTTATTGATACCTTTGGGCATGGTAACTAAGTCTACAACCCATTTATAATGGATGCATGGTGGATAGGTAGGATGCAACGGATCCCTATGTTTGACTGAGGAATGAATCTGACATACGTCACATGAATTCACATAATTTTTAACAGTAACATAAATCCCTGGCCACCAGTATCCTTCTCTAATTTTTTCATATGTAGCTACAAAACCTTTATGTCCTGCCCATAAAGTATCATGCATACTCTTCATGACTTGTAACTGAAGATCCTTAGTACCTAGTACTCGTTTTGGCAATCTAATTTTTCCCCTAGCATGTCTCCAAATTAAACCTTCTTTTAGAAAAAAGTTGTAAGCTCTTTTCCTAATATTCCGAAATCTATTTGAAGACCATGAAGGTGCCCTAACCAAAGTACTTAAATACTTTCCAATATCCTGCCACTCTCCTTCGTATTCTTCAATATTAAACTGTTCATATGCGTATGCTTTAGAATCATAATTAATTGCATTTATTTCTAATTCTGTTTCTTCCTCATTATCAAATCTAGCTCGAGAAAGCATATCAGCCACAGGATTAGATTTACCTGCAATATGTATCAAAACAGGATTTATAAACTTGATGTATGAAATCCATCTAAGCATGGCAATGTCGGGTGATGAACAGTTTGTAATCATTCCAATCAGAGGTAGACAATCTGTCTCAACTATTACATTTGCACCTATAAAATATTCTTTATCGAATTTTAATGTCGTGACTAAACCCCATAGTTCTCGTTTAATTTGCGGATAATTTCTTTGCGTATCGTGTAAAATCTTTGCTCCAAATCTCACAGCATACCTATTGCCCTCTTCATCGTCCTGACCAATAACCCATCCTATTCCTATAGGGCTCGTATCAACAGTTAAAATGATAGGCTTTTGATCAGTATAATCTACTCGCTTTAAAATAGGAGCTTCAAGAAGTAATTTCTTTAACTTTTTCATAGCTTTTGAGTGTTCTTCAGTCCAAAGAAACTTTCGATTCTTCCTTAGTAAAGCATAAAGACAGTTTGCAACATGTGCATAGTGTGGGATCCAGATGGCATAAAACACACAAGCACCAAGGAATCGTCTTACCTCACTAATATTACTACAGGTTTCAGAAATCTTATTTATAGCGTCGACTTTAGGTGGATATGGCCTCCGACCGTAATGTCCACATAAATGCCCAACTATAAGTACCTCATTGACACCAAAAACAGATTTCTCAATGGAGAATGTGAGACCAACCTCTTCAAATCTCTGGAAAATCCTTTCACAGTCAGAGATATGATCTACTACAAACTTCCTGCAGCCAGAGGAATCTAAAGTTTCATCTTTCGCATTCTCAATACATCCTTTAATAGGAATGTCATCAATAAATGGCATGGCTATATTAGGAATGAAGTCATGTAATACTGAATTCATGGTGTTCATCATATGCGCTACTAAATTAGTAGCTCCTTGCGGCAAAGTGCACATGCGAACTAAGCCTAAAGGAGTTTTCATGGTCGTAATGTCTCTACTTTCAATAGCAAGCTGAAATTGATCGTAGCCAGAATACAAGTCTCCCATTGAGTAAATGGCATGACCAGCGAAGGCTTCAGCGAATTCTCCTACAATGGGCCCAGTACCTACATTCCTAATAGTAACCTTGTTAACAGGTTGTAAATCTTGAATGAACCGTAACTTGCCATTTTTCTTTGGAACAGTAAACCACCTATTTGAGTAGGGTGTAGACGATGGCTCTAAAATTCGCATGTGAATCTTTTCCTTAAGAAGCCGCATTAACTCTAGTAAATGGGCTTTCGGAACAGGTATGGGTCGAAGATTCCATGGAATGTGAGGCACTGTAAAGATGATCATTGGTGGTACAATTTGTGGGTCTGCACAACCTATCTCATGGGAATATAAAGAAAATGCCTTTCCATGCTTTCTAATCACTCTTTGAAATAGTTCACGTTCCTCGGGTAACAAAAAATTTTCATCATTTCCTATCTTGATTAGCTTTAAAGTTTCTTCTGTGAAGGTATGACCTATATTTGTGCGCTCTCTTAAATAAGGATCATTGGTAACTTTCCTAAACTTCTCTTCACTCTCTCGTGGTAATGATTGGGCAATCGGTTTAATTTTTTTATCAACGGTTTTGTATTTTGTATTTACTTTTGCTTCCTTTTCATTACTCATGACAAATTTAATAATCAAATCATATTCTTCAATAGAATTTAAAAGTACAAATCTAAAATTTTCTTTTTCATGCAAAATATTTTGAAGTTCTTCAATCAATGAGTTTGAAGATAAAGTTTCAATTACGGTTTCAATGTGTTCATCAGATGAAATGAATCCTTTCTCTTTATAAAATTTTTCATAATGTTTTATAATTTTTTTAGGAATTTGTTTATAATGACTGAATTGCAAATATGATGAAGGGAAATATAAAGAAAAACTATCTAAAGTATCTACAGATGGGTGCAAGACATCAAACCAAGAACCATCGTTGTCTCGCTCAACAGTGGCATCTAGGCAAAATTTTGATCATAATAAGTTCCAAACTCACGAAGAGGCATATGATCTTCACGTATCTTTTCATGAGAACGGATGGGCGTCTTCCTAATTTGCTCCCTATTTCGTACATGGTTTGGGCTGACTATCATAACTTGGAGCGATTGTAGATCATCTTTTGATCTAATTCTTGCGTATGCTGAGCCGTCATCTATTACTTTAGTCTCCATTCTGGCTTCACATATAAATGGTTGACCTAAGATAATTTCATAAGAGCAGTTGTCCTGAATGAAAAAGTGGAATGTCTCAGAGATTCCACCTATCATTAGAGGTATGTTGGCACATGCTCCTAGGAGTGATCCACAACCATTGTCCGCGGTTCGCATTATCCAGCCGTGATTTTTATCAATAGGCCATTTAAACTTATCATATAATCCTTTCGAAATCACATTGATTTCAGACCCAGAGTCAATTAGGGCTAAAGCAGAATATGATCTCTTCTGATCTCCTAAGTTAACTTTAATCTCCGGTGTGCCTCTCGCCCAAAAACTTTTTCTAAAATCACTCTCTGAGTTTTTTGTTTCGTCATCTGGTACAATCGGGCCTAAGAAATTTTTGTTCACATTACAGGTATTATCTTCTTCATCTTCTGAGTCTAAAAGAGATTCATGAATCAAGTGAGTTACATCGGCAACATCTTGCATCTCTACCTCTTGTAACAGAGGGAATCTCTTCCTTTTAATTAGTTTAATAAAATTTTCCTTAAATTCAATTTTTGCTATTGAGAAGATTTGTTCTAAAGTCATTGTTACTGCACTTTTTAATAAGATGTCATACAATATTTCTTTCAAATCAACTTTTTGTTCAAGTTCAGAAATAAGAATAGCTTTCGGTACTCGTTTTGGTTTCTTTTCTGGTTTCTCTTCAGGTTTTGTTTCAGTTCTAGGAATTTGCTCTACTTTGTCTAATGTTTGAATTGGCTCACTAAACACAGGTTGTTTACCCTCCCTAATTTCTTTTCTTCGCTCCTCATTTGTTTTAGAACTTTCGCCTTGTTCAAACTGAACTTTCTTAGGCTTCGGCTCATCTCTCATCTTACTTCTAGTCATTCGTCTACGTGAATCATTTATATCTTGCTCATCATCTCTCTTTCTTTTCTCTTCAACATTCGCAATATGCGAATATATCGAGAATTGATCGACAAGAGAGTTCCACGCAGTTTTCTGCATAATATCATCTCTCACCTTTATCAAAGCTTCAATTGAGTAGTTCCTCGTTTCCCTTGTTTGTTTGGAATCAGAGTCACTATCAACATATTCTAGTTTAACAGCAAAAGCAGATTTCGAAGACTCAGAAAGGTTTTCATACAGCTTCTGCATCCCTCCCTTTCCCCAATTGGTAGCTAAGGGTAAATGTGTTCTATAGTCGCACAATCACTTGTCAATATCAATTACAAGTCTTTTCTCCTTCGCATCTTTCAATGCTTCACATGTGTAAGTCAAATGATCTGTGGCATCGCACCAGATACATCTCCTCACATTGGCATTTCTCCTTTCATTGAAATTTCTTTGGTTAAATGCTTGAGGAATCGGTTGAGGAATTGGTTGGGGTACAACTGGAGGATTAGGAGGTATAAAAGGTGGATTAGGAGGTACTAATGGATGATTCGGAGCTACTAATTTGGTGGATTTGGAGCATTTACTGGTTGAGGATAAATAGTCGGATGAGCTTGCATTGTAGGTTTATCTTGTAGGTTTAAAGCATACACCACATTCTACAAAGCTGCTACCTCTTTAGACATATTCTCGTGCATATGCATCATATTGTCCAACTTGTTAAACAAAATCTCAAATTTTAACTCGGTTGGTACTCTAGATGTGGATGTTGTAGGCTCAACTTTTGAATCTATATGTGTATTCCTAGTTGCCTAAATCGGAGGAAAACTGGAAGATGGTTGAGACATCGAATCATAAAGGAGTGTTTTACGTTGGTTCATGTGAGCAACCGCCTCAACTACAGTTTTCACTACACCCCAGTCATCTGTAAGCCCATATTTCTTTCCCGGTTCTTCAAGCCTACGCTCAACCTCTACCCTTATATCAGGAGTCAAGATTTTAAGGAAATATAAAATGATATCTGGGGTAAGGGCAACTCTATCCTGTTCAGGTAATTGAGAGAATCTTTTCATAAATTCGCCATGGAGTTGAGTTAAAGAAATGTGAGGCTTAGGAGAACTAATCCATTTCATAAATCCCTCTCTACTGTGTTGACTATAGTCCTCTAAATAAAATTCTTTATGTAGCTCTTTTCTAAACTCATCCCATTCCTTATTGTCATGTAGATCCATAATAGCTTTCACTGTACTTATGGCAAGTCGTCCAAGATAGGATTTCCACTTTGTATCAGGCAAGCCGTGTAACTTGGCTAATTCCTCAAACGTGTCTAAATAATTTGTAACATTCATACCAGTAAATTTCCCTTTATCCTTTAATAACGTTTCAACTACTTTTTGTCCTTGCATCTCGTGCATCATAGTTTGAAATAGCTCGTCCATTTTTGAAGTTTGTTTTGACCTAGCTTGAATAATTCTAACTATATCCTGAACTTCTTTTGTTACTCTTTCCTTATGTTCAGCTACTAATTCTGAAATTCTGTTAGAGTCCAGTTTGATAAGTTTATACTATGCCAATATGCTTCAAGTAAAGCTATGATTAACGCTTAACCTATGATTAACAAACAATTGCCTTTAACCTATACCAATAATTTAACCTTAAATAAAATTATGTATGCAAGAATGTAAGAGTAAAGAAATTATACCAGCGGCTCGAAGATGAGGCTCAAACAGTGCTTTCTGTGAAATTCAATACATTTATTGATTTGAATCAAAACCTAAATACATAGTTTGCTAAAAAAGGGTGCAAAGGTTTTGTGCTTCAATTGTTGATGAAAGGGGTGGCGCGACAAGGTTCTCCTACTTGCCAATCTTTGTGGAGGCGCTCAGGTCACCAGACCAGCCTTCGACACCAAGAAGATTGCAAGCTCACATAAATGCCACGGCTTCCAGGGATGAAGACGCAACTGCACTGATGTAAAATCGTATGAATGTATATGCAATGCAAAATTTAAAATTTATACCTGAGCTGCAACGCCGTTTGTTCACGTCGGGTTCACCAATGTCGGGTCGTGAGGGATGCTCGGATGGTGGATCAAGTCATCCGCCTAAATCGTTCGGCACACGCAGGGTGTCTGTAGCAGACTTAGGCTTATGGAAATAAGGGTTGTAATGATAAAATAATTTAAATTACCTATTTCTATGATTGGAAATAAGGTTATTCTATAAAATGTACATAGTTTAAATAGCTATGGACCGTAAGGACGGGCAGCCTCGTACCTAGCAACAGCTTCCTGATATGAGATTAAAACTAGTGACTCTTCCGTTACGCGTTCCATCATGGTTTCTTCTACTAAACTATCAGGTAAGCTAGAGGGTTTTGGTCTGTCTAGAGTTGACGGGATATTCTCAATGGTTGGAATAATGGAGTTTTCATTAGTACTATTATCTTTAATATGTTCTTCTCATACTAATCCTATGGATTCGGTTGTAGTTTCAATTTGACTTTGCTCAAATTCATGGTTTAAATCGGAAGACATGAAAGAAAATAATGGAAACAATCTGATGCTAAATTGGTTTGACTAAATGAATTAATAAGCTAATACAAATATAAAGTCTAGATAATTGGATAAATGTCTAAACAAATGGGTATTTTGACTAAATCGGGAAGATAAGGTTTAATTGGATCTTTAAGCTGCCGCTTCACTTCAATTGTCTTCACTTCAATTAATTGTAATCTTCAATGTTTCTGCAAAAAACATTAAGAGAAACTTGAGCTCAACACTCATTTAAATACAAACGCAAGTCGTTTCTAAACCACTCTTTTTAGTTTTAACTTTTAATCTACAACCACACTTTAATCTCCTTACTTCCACCACACTTTCCAGTTTAACTTTTCTACTTTAATTACACTTAATTTCTACTCCTCTCTTTTCATCTTCACTAATTCTCTTCACTCTTTCTCTTTAGTTACACAACTTATATAAGCCATTCTTTTCCCTAGCACTCATATAGTCCACTAGTTATTTATCCATTTAATTAATCATTTTAATCTAATTAGCCTACATTTCTCAATTAAATAAATCCATTAAATTAAGCTTAGGTTAAGCTTTTAATTAATTAGAACCTTAGTTTTAAATGCACATACATGATTAAATAATTAATTAAACCATATTTTAATTTTTGTTATTGAACCAATGTTTAGTTATAGATTAATTTCCTTAAATATTAATTATTTTAACCCTTAAAACATTCTAAAACCCTAGAAACCTACTTAAAACCCATCAAAACCCTATTAAAACCCTTTGGAAATCATTGATAACCCATTAAAATCTTTCTGATCCCTTGTAAACCCTAACATGAACCCATTAGAATCTTTTGAGACCCTTCAGATGAACCTAATTGACATAAAATCATATGAACTTAGAAAACCCTAGGGTTAAATACCCATGAATCAAGCATGTATAAATATGAAATACTCATTAATTGAGTAATTAGGATAAACCCTAATTTGAACATATTTTCTTCATCATTTCTTGTACCTGCAAACACTTCAAAAGTAGTTAATTCAATCCAGAACAATTGTTCAACAGTGAAAAAGAGGTTTAGAATTCACCAATTAAGTTGTATTCATTTTCTCTGGTCATCAACTGGAAGATGTAAATCTTCCCGACAACGTTACATAGATTCCATGTCTCCACGAGTACTACTTGCTTGGATTCTTGAGGGTGGAGGGGTTGGCTTTTCCATCTTGGATGACCCAACTGCATAGAAAAATGGTCATATCATCCTCATGTTGAATGGTCATGGTGATTTCCACATACAGGCCTTCTTATCACGGACCATATGTTTGAATTGCCTCTACAAAGATATGCAGCTCTCAATGTTATTTATCTTAGTTCTGTTGGGCAAATGCCTCATCAAGAGACTTTTGTCATTGATGTTAAGAATGATACGTTCTTGATAAAAAATTGCCAATGATCTAAGGCATTCTTGAAGGTACACATGATTGGTAGAAAGACTTTGATAATTCAGACATTTTGACTTGCAGGTCCTCACCTACAAAGTTTGGTTCTAAAGTGGACCATGGCACACTCGAAAGATCTTTCTCCAATGATGAGGTAAAGGCATTTGAATAGAAATTTCATGTCAAGAAGTCAATGATCCTCTACACACCTTTACAATATGTGCATACAAAAATGCAAGGAATATTTCTGCCAAGCCCTCGTGGTGTCAGGAGCTAATTTTAGGACCTCATTAAGAAGCTAATTTGAGAGGTGAATTAGATTTGGCTACCAAAACCATATTTACCATTATCAATGAAAGAAGTAAAAAAGTTATGTCCAAATCATTTTATTGGCGATGTTATCTTTTCAAGTGATAGGAAGGGCAAAAGAAACAACACAATTAAAGCTTTTTGAATTACAGATAAAGGATAAGCAAAAACTTTACTTCAATGCTTTGTTCAATTTGAAGATCATGATCAAATAATAATCAAAAAACACTTTATTTGATTCAGAAAGGTTTTGTACTCTACAGGAAGTACTGGGATATCCCACTTCGGCAAAGTGCCAAACAACAGAGGAAACTATAATTTTGCACTTCCAGTACTTCTTTTACTCAAGGGAGGTTCTTCCTTAGGGAAGTATACCCTATAATATTTTTGTATGCAACTACACTCACTAACAAACGAGAAATTGTATAGTCACCAAGAAAAGAAAATGCTGATTGCACATATGAGAGCGAACCCCAACTTCACTTCTTTTGCTCACTAAATGATTATAGAGGCCAAAATCCTCCAAATGAAAAATAAATAGGGATAGCATGAGATTCCAAAAACTAGACACAATCAACACAAGAATAGTGATCAAATCGAGGCTTTCTCCAAGAGAAACTCAACAAAATTACACCAGAGGACTATATCCAAACCACTAAATCACTTTATAATGCTAATAGCCAACTCCACTAGGAGGCCCTTGCTTTGTATAATCACCATAGAGTGATCCCCAACAATGTGCAAGTAGCAACAAAATGCAGAGAGTGGTCCACTAAATGATACTAGATCACTAGTAAACTTTATGATGATTGCATTTTCCTTTGTGTGTGTCTTCATGGAACAAAAACAATAATTCCCATTGTGCAAATTGAGCATTCTATTCAGGAAAAAATCGTTTGAGATTCAGCATGATCAAGCTCATTATTCACATCTAACATTCTTGCCATGTTTTACTTTCACATCGACAAAAAAAATAACAATACTTTTTAATCATTCAATTCCCATCATTGAGATCATTTAGTCCACATAACTCAAATGTATCCACATCCTTTAATCCACAGCATTCAATTCACATTATTGAGATCGTTTTATCCATATAACTCAAATGAGTCCACATCATTCAAATGAATCCACATCATTGATGTTATTCAATCCACATAACTCTAAATATCCACATCAATTAATCCGTATAATTCAAATGAATCCACCTCAATTAATCCACGTAATTCAAATGAATCCACATCGTTGAGATCATTTAAACCACCTCATCCAAATATATGTATATAGATAAAATCAATAATTAGATACATAAATAGATAGATAGATATGGTGATAAATATATAAATCGATTATTAGTTACGTAGATATGGTGATAAATAAATAAATACAATGATGGATATTTGAATAGAAATATAGATTGATTGATTGATGGATAGATACATATATCAATAGATAAATATATAGATTATGATAATAATCCACATCATAACACTTTATTTTATATCCATCATAATTACTTCAGGTACATATCACTCATAATTACTTCATATCTGAATCCATCATAATCACTTCATATTAGATTAACATTATCACTTCATGTATCATAACATTAAATAAACAATTGAATGTGACACGATGATAAAAAATATGTTTGATTAATAAACGTGTTCCTTAATAAAAATCCATTTCAATATGTTCTTTATCCATCACTACTAGATATCTTCAAACCATAATGAGCAAGTTTCGAGAATTCTCTAAGCAACTCATGTGTGTCTACCCTTTTTGATACATCTTTACACATGTTAGTTCTAATGCATACTTCAACTTATAAACTCCATTTTTATCAATGGGTGAACTATCTATATCCACATATTTCAAAAGTTTTGAAAGAAGTATCACAATCATATAGGTCTTCCAACATCTATTGAATGGTACAGGACAAGTGGATATGCATCCTTGCACACTCCACAAATACTTTCAACTCCAGCCACTTTTGCTTTTGTTAACCTCTCTTCCCTCATTTCTGGTTAAAGATAGGAGTAGGTCAATGGAAGATTCTTTTTTTTTTTAATAAAGGAAGTTCGGCCTTAGCCTACTCTCCGAGACTTGTATTAATTAAAAGAAAAGTACAAGTGAAGGGGGCTAGTGAACACGGGATCCGCCAAATCCCAGAGAGCAGCAATAGATTTTACAGAGTTTAGATGGCATTACAAAGAGGGTTAATCACCCTCTCATCATGCTTGTGTAGGGCCTACTTAGGTTTAGGCTTGTTGTTGATTAGAAGGAGCAATTGATGATGCCTGAAGGGGGGACCGGGGGGGGGGGGTTCTTATAGCTAGCAATTCTTTTGTCGAGGAGGACAAGTGATTTCTCAATCGACCACTCTTTGGGAAAATCACCAAAGTTATACGCACATCTTTCCTACCAGATCTTCCATAGGACTTCCCTCTGATGGCATTCTAGAGAGTTTCACACCAGTCGATCACTTCTCCCCACAAACCTTGTTTCCAATTGATATGCTTCTGAAGTCTAATTTTCTTTCCAACATCTACGAGATCCTCTTGGAGTTGGGACAAGTAAAGAAGATGTGAGCGACATATTCAATGGACCAGTAATAGCATTTGCACCATGGAGGAACCACACAAATTTTGCTAGCCTTTAGGTTGGTCGAGATTCCTCGATGAAGAATTTTCCATAAGAGGATAGACTTTTTGATTTCTATGAGAGGGTCCCAGATAGCCATGAACATCATATCCCACCAAAGCTGGGTCAACAATAGGCACCACTACATGTTGAGGTTGACCACATAATCAATGATTTCCTTGATGCTCGGGATTTCTGTTAGGCAAATACCATTGTGCCATTTGAGACCAAGAATGCATGGTGGGTTGTACTCCATGAGAAGACAAAATTTAGAGCTATCCCATGCAAGATGTCTACTTTTTAAAGTATTCCATTCTTCATAGGTAATGTTGATGCTAGGGTCAATATCCTTGAAGTTGATCCACTCATTGGTGTCTTGTTTCTAGAGATGTTTCCATTTTTTGAAGCCCTTGTTCCATAGCCTCTTGTTGTTTTGAATGTTCCAAGATTCCACGTTCTGGTTGCCTTGGATTGGAAACCAGATAGAGTCATTCTGTTTGATACTAGCTGCCCACTTCCAATCTTCACTGATTCTAATTAAGCTTTTGACTTTATTCCAACTCTTCCATAACGAGCACACTAGATTTGAGCCTTTCCAGAAAACTCGGATCGGATAAAACCAAAGGGTGAGAATGTCAAGATTCTTTGAATTGGGGAATCCCATGAAAGTGAACTCATTCTTATTTCTGAAGATCAACTTGGCCCACGAGGCCTCTCCGTTGCACCATGCCTTACATCCATTTTGTCGAAAGTTTATCACCCATGCTCCCAATGTCCAGAATGCCAAGGCCCCTAAGGGCTTGGAACCCCATATCTTCATTCTGAAAGACTATCAACATAAGACTAGCTGGTAAGAACCGACACTTGCTAACAATCAACCTGTAGGGAAACCACTCTTTTCGAAGCCACTCGCGCATGGTTTAGAGCAGAGGCCTAGGGCCAAACACTTGTCCAACGAGAAAAACTTTCTTGGGATCTTCTTGTTTTGATAGAATTGCAGCTCTACTAAGAGAGAACAATGGAGGCTCAACACCCTCGCACGCCCCAATAGCGACACAAGATCCCCCCTCTAAAACAGGGGCCAGATTACCAATCACCCCTTGAGTCGGGGTGAGGTTGCTTTTCACGAGCGAGGGGGCCAATGAAGCGACGAATCAGACCCAGAATGGTGCTTTGAAGATGAATTTCCGTTATCCCCCTCCCTGGCCATAATGAACTAGAAACCAATTGAAGATGCAATAGAGAAGCCCGAATCTCGAAGGCAACCAATGGCAACACTCGGAACTCCTAAGCTGTCAGTGTCAAAATTGCATCGCTCCCAAAACATCTTGTTGTCTTCATCCTGCAATCCCCAAAGAACCAAGAATGAAGAAGGCAATAGTCGAAAGACATGTTCAACAAGTTTTCGTAGCTATCCTGGCAGATGCATTCATAGAAGAGGTCGGATTGAGACATTATGCATTTTCCATGCCCACAAACAGGATATCTGCAAAACTGAATCTTAACGCAAAGCTTCTTGTTTCAATAAGAAATCATGAGCTAGTGTCACTTTTCCGGAGTCCTTTACCAGAAATCTCTGTAATCTCTTCTTGAAGTTTTGCTGCCTTGGGGTAGGAGCACAATCAAACGTCCCGGTGCAATAGATCCACGGACGCCTTTTCAAAGACTTAGTAAGGATTCAATAAAGCCTTCTTACACCACGCGATGCACGAGGTGCAACCACCGAGGCAACGACTTCCTATCAATCACAAAAAAGAGCTCGCGACGGACAAGGACTTCCTATCAATCGTGAAAAAGAGCTCGCGACGGACGGGGAACCACCCACGGACTTGGACAATCAATAAGTAACGGGGCGGAGCGTTGTGAAAATCCCGATGGACAACAAACTTGCACGATGGACATCGAACTTGGCAACTGCGATGCGCAAACAGCCACCCCGACGGACAGCTTCTTGACGGACAATGGACCTTATCTTTGATCAGTTTTCAATTTGCATCTTCATCGTTATTACAGCTGCACATCATCATCCTGAATCAACTTTTAGTTCCTCGTTGATCTTCAAAACCTCGTAGCATTTTTAGTTCCAGTTGATCTCCAAGGTCCTTTGCAATGCAAGTCCTCGAGTCCTTCACCAAACACTCGAGGTGGAAGAAATTGTAGCGTTCGAATCTCGAACCATTAAGGACATTGTCGAGGCTACTGGTTTGTTTCTGTACAACGATCTGATTCGAGTTATGATGATGTAATGCTCGCATTTCTGAACTTATTCACATTTTATACTTCACGTTTTCAGCTGTTCGAGGTGCTGATGAAATAATCGAACATGCTTTCTTTCAGGATTGGACATGGACTGGAAAATATCGACATTGTATCGTCAAGAAAATTCAATGAAAGATTCTTGGGTAGCATAATTTAGGTGACTCTAAATTCCTTATTTTATGCTTCACTCTCAATATTATCCAACATACCAAGTAGAATGTCATAGTAGTCAATCACCCGACAACTAAACAAGTAAACTCTGCGACTTGCGATACTTTTACATAAACTTTGGATTACATAGGTACTTATACACCCGACTATGACTATCTTAACTGAAAAATTATGTATTAAAATAAACACAATATACAGTGAATCATCTATGCAAAGTTCATTGAAACATAGATGCTTGCAACACTTATGGCTAAGAGTCCCGCATGAAACGCACTTGTCTTATGGAAGATAGATCCCTCCTATTCAAGGAAGTAGTTGATGGCATATTTGTGTCATGGGAAACGCTATTCCATTGTAATGCAAGAAAGGGGTTCAACTCCGGAGACACCATTGATGGGCACAAAAAATTGCTACTCAACATCGGTTGCAGTGGTACAAACTTCTGTTCTATTCACTAGAACCATCCATATTGCTGCAAAAGCAGGCTTTGTAGCAATGGACCATGTAGTATTTTTGGCTGGAGGGTGCCCAACACCAACATTCTAGTATAGGAGGACAAAGTGGGAAAGACAATGGATGGTCAAACAATGATTGGCCTCATCATAGAATACGGTTGATAGGGGTTCGATAGGTATGAGTGCTTCCATGAATACAACATGCACAATGAGAGGTTAACAAGAGCACACTATGGATGTAAAATGCATAATATAGTAGTAGGTGGAATCTAGTGCAAAAATTTATAAGCGCAAGATAGGGAGGATGCCATCATAGAGGCGAAGACAATTAGAAAGGATGGACATGATTCAAGGGATGGCGCAATAATCACCATTCCATTTCATGTAATCATGGGTGCGGATTAATGATAACACACGTGGGTGAGGATAAAAATGGTAGTAAAATTGACCAGTTGATCGGATTTCTAATCAGTTCTTTGGCACATGTTTACAACGAAAAGGTTGTCAATTCTAGTCAATTCAAACCCCAAACCACCCAACTTTAAATTTTCCAGTACTCCGATCCAAAGAGGAATAACTATTCTACTTTAAAAATAAGGGTTTTATGAAATGGATCATGTGTGTGAGCCTTCGGAATTTGTGATTCTTGAAAGAGGAAACTTTCAAAGCGCTACTAATCAAATGACTAGAGTTTATCAAGAAAGAAATACAATTAGTCTTTTAGAAAAATCTATCGAGCAATGGCCACTCACAAAATAGGATTTACAATCTCCTTAGTGGCAAGATCCTTCAAGCCATAAGCTATTTTGAAAGGAGTATAACCAATGCTTACTTCATAGCTAGTTTGATAAGTCCATAAAACCATAGGTAATAACTATTCCCATTGTTGAGTTCAATCCATGATTAATTTCTTAAGCATATTCAATGGTGTTTTATTGGTACTCTTGGCCAATCCATTTGCTTGAGGATAGTAAGGTGTGCTAAATTTATGTGTGATATGAAATAACTTAGTAAGATCCTGAATGAGATCATTAGCAAAGTGTGATTCTTGATAAAAAAACAATGTCCAATGGCAGATGGAATGGTAGGAAAACATCTTGAGTCAAACATCATGCAACTACCAAAGTAATGGCTTATTTAAAAGCCCAGTTTCCTATCCAACAAGTAGCATAATCCATACAGCTGAGAATGTAGCATCTATTGGTGAGGACAATAGTGGGGTGATGTGTGTAACAAAATCCGATCCCCACTTCACGAATGGTTCCACAGGGAGAACCATTTGAAGAGGAAAATGGTATCAAGGTAATCACAAGATAGTTGTCTCATAGGGATCAAAAGCCATGACATACTCATTAGCACCCCAATATATTGTTGGTGATCAGTTTTCACTCTACAAAAATTTTCTATAGGTCAAATTTGGAAGAAAAGAGATCATTGGTTCAATGAGAATAGGCCAGTGCCAATACAAAAGGAACCTCATGGATGATGATGCATCAAAGCTATGCTCTAGAAGGATTAGAATAGTATAATTGGCCCATTATTATGCAAAAGTGATGGCTATACAAGGCTAACTTTTGATGTGCAATAGTGGGGACCGAGTGTGGGAGACAACTAATGTTTAAAAAGTCAATAACATATCTTAATAAGAATTGCCTAGATCCTAAGTGACGAGGGAGTATTCAGTTATGTTTAGTAGATGGGATGTGAGGAATCATCCACGCCGATCATAGCTTCACCCAATTCAAGTCAAGAGAGGAAGTCAACTACTACATGAGAAGATCCATGCCAAATGGACAATGTCCTAGTCAAATTCATGAGGAAGGAGAACCCATTGAGCTAATCGACCACCCAAATTTCTCTCGCACACTGAGTAGTTCAATAGTGAGTGATCCACATGAGAATAAAATTTATAGCCCAAAAGGTAGTGGAAAAATTTTTTGCTAGAATAAATAATACTGAGTAAATAAGACTGAGACACTCACATTCACTGATGGAGTAAATCCTGTTCGTGTGTGCTAGTTGCCTATTAGAATAATACACTAGATGGTACTATTTCTTGTATAAATTCATAAGCATAGTACCAATAGCAATGTTAGAGGCATCAATATAACATGAATGGGTAAATTTCAGTGCGGTGCTTGGAAGATAGGGGCCTACATCAATTACTATTTTAGACTAAGAGAACTTTCTTGACATTTAGTAGTCCACTGGAACTGCAAAAGGAGCTATCCTAGTGAGGCTAGTGAGGGGAATAGTTAAGTGGGTGAGCCAACATAGATGGCAACCATGCCATCTAATTTATCCTAGGATCTCGGATGTGGGATGTGGAGTGTAGCTTGCACTTTATTGTGGTGCACTTGCATAGCTCAACCAACTACTTCAGCCAGCATACTTATCTAAAAATGGTAGTAGAAAAAGATCGGGCGACGGGAACAGTGGCTACATTTAGTTTTTGGTATTCCCTAGATATTATAAGTTACTTATTCTTCTTTGGAACTATGGAAATTGGAGAAATACAATCCACATGTTCAATGGGGACAATAAAAAATACTCGAAGTAGCCGTTCAATTTCCTCATTCATGTTTTCGGCAAATTTGAGGTTCAATCTATAAATCTATTGTTTGGTCGGATAAACATATGTTTTGAGTACACTCCATGTTTATAAATTCTAGGATCTAATCCCTTCACATTTTTATAATCCTAATTAAACAGGTGGATGAATATAGTCAATATTGAAAGTAAGTCATGTGGGAAGGATTCTTCCAGATTATCTTAAATCTTGTTAGGTATGGGACTATTATCATCACTGAGATGACACATGATCAATTCATCCTTGAGGAGGTAAGTTTTGTGGCCAACATGATCATTGAATCTTGTAGACACTTTCTGTTGCAACTTAGAGAGATCCAATACACCCTCAAGATAGCCTCTAGTTTCCTTAGAACTTGGTTGAACTTCAGAGGATTTTGTTGACGAGTGATCCAACACATGTTGCAAGTCCACTATTCCTAATGATAATAAATTTTCATTGGCTGACAGAAATTCCATTTCTTCCTCATCAAAAAATCCATCCAACATATGAGTAGGCTCTGCTACGTAAGGGGGAGTGTGTATCTCAGAAGGAGTAAATTCATCAAGGAGGACAATATGTTTCTGATGATTACATTTAAAGATCAGTTCATGTGATGACCAATCCTGCAAGACTTTCGCTTGCTTCGACCAAGGTCTACCAAACAGCAAGTTATAGTCTAAACTGCACTTGAATAAGTCAAGGACCAAAAAGTTCATATGGAAGACTACACATTGTAGTGTGATTTGAATATTGTGAACCAACCCTATGAGGTGCTCTGAGATTGATCAACCATGCAAATGAAAAAATGTAACCGATTCAATATGACTCCATTCTAATTTCTTACACAAGGTAGCAATAGCTATGTTGACTATTGACCTACCATCAATTAAGACCTTCATGATTGGATGATTTTTATATGATATTGTGATGAGAGGGACCACATGGTCTATGGTAGTATGTGGCTCTATTTGTATGGTTGTTGTAGATGGTATCAAAATCTGGTGAGCTCCTACCTCTAGTTCAAACTTTTGTCCAATCCCAGGTACTAAGGTAAACAATTGCCCCAATGGTATGGTGATAGGGGCTTGCAATAAAATATCCCATGCCATACTACCGGTAGAATCTTTCAATGGTTTGTCCTATTTTGATGATGATTCAGGTGCGCTCTTCGGTGGTAAATCAAATACAGGAGCATTAGCTTATTGTGGTGTGGGTAAGACTAGGGCTTCATGTCGAGCCCATTGTGCAACCTTTGCTACCATTATATGTTGCTATTTGAAACATAATTCAACAACTTTTATAGCTAGCTTTAGCATCTTTTATTATCGTGTTTCTACATTGGTCACCTATGCTTCCATGCATCTTTAGAATGCCCTCTATTATGCCCCATTTCTCAAGAAAAATGACAACAAAAATATAGTACCCAATTAGCGGAGTTGGCAGATCCTTGAGTCTATCACGATGGATTATAATTTCCTTGTCTTTGCATTTCAAAACTAGAATATGGTTGGTATGTTGTATTATGGAGATAGGATGGAACATAGTTCGCTGAAGATTCTTTAGGTTCTTCTATAATTGCATTGACTTTAACATGACTCTGGTTTTACTTTTATATAGCCAAGTCTTCATAGAGTGACTCTTGTTTTCACATATAGCACATATAGTTGTTTCATGCACAATTAGTGGAAACACCACCTGGATATTTACATTTAATGTAGAAGAATTATTTCAAAACTTCCTATCAATTATTCTTGTTCTTTCTCATCTAATCTAGATCTTCAATGAAGCCTCCGACTTTATATTTCAATAGTAAGGCCATTTCTATGATGACACCCAAATCCATACCTCCAATGCATCTAATTATCATGATCTGGAAAATGACACATTTAATCCATCAATAAATAACTATGTAATAACATGTATGGGTAAATTTGCATCTGCTGTAGACAATTGCCTGAGGTGAGTCCAAAATATTTTTGCATATTCATGCACTTGTTGCTTCGGTTTTTACTTGTTATTTTGCAAGAAGTCAAAGATTTAAATCAAAGTCTCTTAACCACCTTGCTGCATCATTCACCAAGGTTGATTAAAACACTTGAGCCTTGAGCGCATTGTGATACTCATTATCCACTACACTATAATTAATTTCAAAAGTGTATACATGTGCATTTAGATCATCGCTTGGAGATCCGCCAAATGTGGTGTAGGTCATTCTAGTGAGATAGTGTCTCAACTTCAATCCTTACAAATTAGCCATAGGTCTTGAAGTGAGCTCCTCAAGTTCATCTACTTCTCCTCACAATCTAAGCTAGTGGGTGATGTCTATGTTGTAGATTGTATTGTCTATCTTCGAAGTTTCAAATTCAATAGTAGTATGGATTCTGGTTCTTTGGTGAAAAAAACCATTCTACTACTCCAAAATTTTGGAAACAATATGGAAATTCCTCCCTCAATTGTTGTCCTCTAATCTTCCCTATTACTAGCTCGTTTGGAAAGAGGCTTATCTCTAATTTTGATGATATCCATGACTATTTCTTGTCAAAGTTTCATCTGAAGAGATTGCTTGCTCGGCTTTCTTGCTCTATCAATCACCATCTCTCAAGTGATTGAACTTTCAACAGATAGTGAAATTTGACTTGGAGGTGCCAAAGGAGTTTTCGGTATATCCCATACATTGGAAACTAAAGATTTTGTTAGTTAAAAAACTTCCTCGCTTGACTCCATGCAAGTCATTGTAACTTCCATTTCTGATATTGTGGTTCCTTTCGGTCTATCGTGCAATGCCCCTAGCACATTATTCATTCTTATAGGATTTTTATCATTTTTATGTTCATCCCAAATAGAATTGCAATCATTGTTGGAATGATTTTCACATTTAAATTAACATTGAAAAAAATAAAACCATTTTGTTTTTAGGATGGTTAACTTTTAACTCTCTCAAATCTTTTTTATAAAGTTCTTTAACTTGACTAAGCTCTCTTTAGTACATGTAGGCAACAAAACTCTAAAGATCTGGATTGTTCAAAGATCTCATCATCTAAATTCCTTATGTTTATGAAGTCTTATGTAGTTGAATACAATCAAGCCTTGTGAATAAGTATTCTATAATCATGCTTATGTGTGTGTTATGCATGGGTATGTGCCATATGTATGCATGTGCTTTGAAGCGTGTGCATGGGTATGTGCCATAAGTATGCATGTGCATTAATGTTGGTGCATGGGTACGAATGTATTGAGATGTTTATGTGGCTCTACGTATGTGTGATTGTGTGATTACATGTATTTTGGGCAAAATGCAGCATTCCTCCTTTCCAAAAGATGGTTCAATTTGGGCCACTCAAAAATTGCAGCTTGTACATAGTGATGTGTGTGGTCCTATGTAGACACCTTCTTTTGGAAATTATCTTTACTTCGTGACTTTCATCGATGATTTTTCCAAGCATGCATGGGTATATCCATAAAAGGCAAAATCCGAAGTGTTCATGTGCTTCAAATAGTTTTTGGTTTCGGCTGAAAATCTATCAACATGTAAAATGGGCACCCTCCATTTTGATCGGGGGAGGGGGGATATATGACTTTTGATTTTAATGCATTTGTGGCTGAACGTGGGATAAAACACCAGTGTACAATGCCGTATACACCTCAACAGGATGGAGTTGCTATATGAAAGAATAGGTCACTCATGGAGATGGCGAGGTGTATGGTCAAGAGTCAGGCATGGGTATATCCACTAAAGGCAAAGTCCGACGTGTTCATGTGCTTCAAACAGTTTTTGGTTTTGGCTAAGAATTTATCAACATGTAAAATAGGCACCCTCCGTCCTAATCGAGGGGGGGAATATATGACTTCTGATTTTAATGCATTTTTGGCTGAACATCGGATAAAACACCAGTGTATAGTGCCGTATACACCTCAACAGAATGGAGTTGCTAAATGAAAGAATAGGTCACTCATGGAGATGGGGAGCCCCATACTCCTCTACAGGCATACAGTCATCATGGTCATGAGAGTTAATGGATCTCTTTGTTATATTCTTTTTGTTTCTTGAGTGATTTGGGCACACTATCATAACTTGCAAAGAATGAAGACCAGATCTTGAACGGATTCAAGCATAGCGAGACCCATCATCCATTGCCTTAGTTTCCATTCACACTTTAGCTATAAAGGGCTACCCAAGGATAGCTTCATACAAATAGTGGTCCTGGACGAAGAAGTGAAATTCCTCAAAAATCCCTCCTATCGTTATAGGTACAAAGTCGCATGCCCGAAGTAGTAGTCCAAAGCCATTATCTATCCTCCTCATCCTCCATCCATGGTCTTTATCTATTGACCACCTAAACTGATCATATAACTTCTTGGAGATCACATTTATTTCTGACCCTGAGTTAATCTAGGCTAGAGCAAAACATGAATCCTCATTGCTTCCTAATTTCACCTTCATTTCAGGTGTCCCTCTTGCCCAAAAAGTCTTAGTGTACTCACTTTCTCTCCTTCTCATCTCGTCATCAAGTGTAATAGGACCTAAGGAATTCTTATGGCACCTTGCAACCTCATCATCTTCATCATCAAAAGTATCACTCAATGTAAGTGCTTCATTTGTCACTTGGGTATCTTCAGTCACCTTTTCCATCTCTACATCTTCAGGTAATGGAAACCTCTTCCTCTTTATCAACTTTATATAGCTCTCCTTGAATTCAGGCTTCGCTATGCAGAAGACCTGCTCTAAGGACATCGTCACTTTGCTCTTCAACAGAATATCAATTAATATCTCTTTTTAATCATCTTTCTTTTCCATTTCAGAAATCAATACAACCTTTGGGGTCTTTTTGTTCTTCTTATTCTTCTCTTTATCTTTCTCTTGAATATTCCCTTGAGTTTCATCAGTCTTTTGAATGGGCTCTTGTTCTTTCTCTTTCTCTTTACTTGGCTCTTGAATCTTAATTGGCCCTACTAGCCTCTTTCCTTCCTTTATTTGCTTCTTCTTAGCCTCTTCCTTTGAAACAATAGGCTATTTAAATTGTACTTTCTTCTTGGACTCTTTAGCCTTCTCTCCAGCCTCTTGACTTTGCTTCCTTGTCACTCTTCTCTCTGGCTCAGCCTCTTCTTGGCTGTCATCCCTCTTCCTCTTTTCTTCTACATTGGCCATATGTGAATAGACCCAGAGTTGATCAACAAGAGACTTCCAGGCAGTCTTCTGCATAATTGCATCTCTGGCTTTCATTAAAGCTTCAATAGAATAGTTTCTTTGAGGTTGAGGCCTAGGCTCATCTTCATCTCCCTTCTCTACCGGTTGTAGCTCTGCGGTCTATGTGCTTGCAGTATTACATGATAAATTCTCATAAAGTTTCTTCATCCACCCCTTTCCCCAATTCACAAGCCTTGCATATTCAAAATGGGCAGAGTACCTCTCTATATTGCATTTGCATAACTAGTACTTGCCTGAGGAGGATTGGGGTCCTGATAACCCATAGAATAGACTTTATTATGAATGCTATCCATTTCTTTAGACATGAAGTCTTGCATCGTCATAAGATTTTCTATTTGTTGACTCTGAATCTCAAGTTGTAGCTCCATTGGTGATCGCGAAGTGGATGCAACATTAGCAAAAGATGATGCTATAGGCATGTTCGTAATCGCTGGAAGTGGAGCTTCCCTAGGTGGTTGTTGAGCTACTACTGCAAGTCTATCATAGAATACCGCTTTGGCGTTGCCTCATCTGGGCAACTGCTTCCACTTCTCTCTTCACTACCGCCCACTCTTCTGTCAACCCAAACATCTTCCCGGGCTCTTCTATCCTCCTCTCGACCTCATTCTTGGCTTCAGGACTTAGCATCTCAAGGAATGAAATGACTAGGTCACGCTTCAATGCATCCAAATCAGCCTAGGATAACTCGACATATCTTCTTATGAATTCATTCAATAGATGAGTTAGGGAAGCAGTGGGTTTCGAGGAGTTTACCCACCACAGGAACCCCTCTCTGCTATGTTGCGAAAAATCTTATAGATAAGATACCTTATGTAACTCTTTTCTGAATTCGGCCCAGGGCTTTGCTATGTGCGCTCTAATAGATGCTAGGATAGATCTTGAAACTATTCGTATGAAGTAATGTGCAAAAACTATTTCAGGTAGACCATGGATCTGTGCCTCGTCCTCAAATACATCTAGGTATTTAATCACGTTAAGACCCATAAACTTGTGTTTCTTTCTCAAAACCACTTGGACTACATGAGCCCCCTGTTTCTCTATCACTAATTCCTTGAAGAATTCCTTCATCTCTCTTCTCTGGTCTGTCTTAGAGCTCAGAACAATTTCTAGTGTGAGTGGCTCTACTACCTCTCTTAGCTCATAGTACAGACCAGAGAAGAAACTCGATGGGTCATGACCCGAGAGGTGGAGGTCAATCCAAATGCTCTCTGCCTAAGCCAAATCTAGTATAACTCCTCTCTCTTTAATTCCCAAAATTTCAATATGTTTTTCCCCTCTTTCTTATGATGTTTTCCTAATGTTTCTAAATTTCTGTCTAAGATATGAAAGCATCAAATCCCTAGTCTAAGCAAGAAAATGTTGATATATTTAGGAAGTGATGTGTGTGAACACTCTAGGACCGTCGGGGCACTTTCTTCCCTCTTTAGGAGGTTTTTTCCCCCCGGTTTGAATATACGCCTATTGCCCTAATGGGTTACTTATCTTTCTACATTCTCTAGTAATACATTCACTATTGTGTGTTGTGCTCCAAGCTTCTTCTTCTTCCTTGTGTTCGTGCTTTCGTAGACGTTTAACTCCAAAAATTGGTATCAGAGCAGATCCTCGCTTCATCTAAGGCATCATCTACACCTCTCCGGTTGTAGTTTCAGATTCGCACAAAAGTTGGTGGTTGTTTTAGAGATCAAAACAGCTTAGTTCTATTGTGCTGAAAACGCGATCTGAGCTCGTTTCGGCCTTCAAACGCACCATCACAGCGCTTGTGTAGGCTATTTTGTCTTTTTGTGCCAAAGCTATATACGAGTTTTGGTTCGCCAATATAAGCGTCTTGAAGTCTACTACAGGCTTAGCAGAATTTGTCTGGGCAATTATGTTCAACTTTTTGATATATAGTCAATTTTCTACATCAAGGTATATTAGTCACCGGCCATGGTTGAAAGCAATGATGTATTCCGTATGTTGGCCTTTGAGGATAAGTTGGATGGTACCAACTACCCATTATGGGCTTATATGATGTGACATGTATTGGTTGCAAAAGGATTATGGAACATTGTGCAGGGTGCTGAAAAGCGTTCTATTACACCTGCAACGGTTACAACTGCAGGTACTGAAGCTGATGCAAAAGGTGTGAGAAGATGATGATATTCTCCATATTCCTATCCGTGCTATAGTTTTTGTTGCACCTAGTGCAGAGCAGATTTGTTGGGATGGCAGAGATGCCCAAGCATATGCATTGATAGCTTTGTCTGTCAAACGTGCCATTATTCCTCACATTCGCTCTTGCAGAACAGCTAAGGATGCTTGGGATACACTTACCACATTGTAGCAAGCTAGGAATGAGGCTCGTGTTGCTTACCTCCAAAAACAGTTGGAGAATGAGCACATGAATGAAGATGATTCTATGGAAAATTTTCTAACAAAGAGCAAAGACTTGAAGGAACAATTGATTTATGTTGATGATGTTATACCAGATAGCTCACTTGTGTAGACCGTTCTAAATGGTATTCGTGAATAATATCAGAGTTTTGCTTTTACTCTTCGGTTGATGATGAAAGACAATCCAATTGCCTTGTTATTTGAGGAGTTAGTCTCAGTTTTGTTGCAAGAAGATGAGTCCAGGCAAAACAAGTCCATTATGCGTATTGGAGATCAAGCTTTCCTGGCTAGTCAGAAGAGCAATGGAAAATGGAGCTCTTCTACTATTAAGCAGAAATCTGCAAGTGTTGCACCTTTGAAGAACCAAGATAAAGATGAGAAAAAATCAAAAAAGCAGAAATTGTTTTGCAAGTACTCTAAAGGGAATGATCATATCATAAAGAACTATCCAAAATTGGCTGCAAAAGAGGCAAAGAAAAAGGAGGCTGGAATGGTTGTTGCAGAGGCCTCTACACCAAAAATAGAGTCTGCTAATCTTGTGTAGAATAAAGAATGAGTGTTTACAACTGTTTGTAGTTTTGACCCATCTTCTCATGAGCAGTGCATGTCTGTAGTAGACTCAGATGTTTGGTACTTTAACAGCGGGGCAACCAAACATATTCTCTTGGTGCAATTCACAAGCCTACACGTTTGGCTTGTAATCCATACACATATGAAGATGCATAGGAATCAATGCTAGTGGTTAATTACCACTTTGCTACATGCTATCAAAATTTGAAGGATTTCTATTCAGCCATTTCAGATAAAAGTCCGTTGAAGTGATCACTGGTCCTAAAATATCAGGGGTAAAGGTTTACTTGCTAAATTGATTCCTCTGAGCATAGTTAAACTTTTTAAGTGATCTCACTTGAAATCATTAGCTTACTAAGCTAATTAGATACCCATAAAAGGATTTTTTCCAATTCCTACTGTGTTGGTCATACTGAGCAAAAGATACAGCAGGTGTATGGTAAAAAATAGAAGGTTTTCTTGAAGACTTGAAGTCCAAAGTTATCTGTTTTAGTTCATTTTTTTCATACATCATTTCCAAAGTACATAGGCCATTTTATGGTGTCATTGGATAGCTAAGAAGGTCCACTTATCAACTCTGAGCATCAAAGGGCTGGTACAAAGTAGGATTTGGCAGTACCTACTTATTCTGTTGAAGTGTCCATCCATCTTTCCCAACATTGGTATCAGAGCAAGTTAAGGTAAAATGGGAGATGGTTTTCCTTCATTTATTGATAAATTGGACAGGAACAACTATCAGACACGGTCTCTAAGGATGAAGACATACCTACAAGGAAGGAGCCTTTATGGATACATCTCAGGAGATGAGGAATTGCCCTCATTCAAAACCAGTGGACTACCAACAAAGGAAGAACATGAGAAGCTCAACACATGGTGTGCCAAGGATGCATTAGCAAGGTCTTACTTACTCAACTCCATCTCTGATTTTCTTTTGCCACGTATTAGAAATTGTAAGACATCCCAAGAGACTTGGGAAACCTTGTCATCCTATTTCTCTTCCAACACAAGGGCCAGAAAAAATCAATTATGGATTAAATTAACCACACTAAGGAAGCAACCCAATCAGGCTATTTCAGAGTTTGTGACTTAGATTAAAGATGTAGAAGATCAGTAAGCAAGCATAGGAGAAGAGATTGAATAAGAGCAGATACTAAGGCAAGTGATCAATGGGATTAAAGCTGATGACAAATGGGAAAGCTTCACCACTGCCATCGACCTATACATGGACATGCAAATTCCTGATCTTACCACTCTCATGGGTCAATTGTTCACACATGAAGCCAAGCTCAACAAGAATGGAGACTCATCCAAAGGTAATAGCTCTTCTGCCCTATACACTAATAAAAGTAAGTCTAAAGATAAAGGCAAGAACAAGAAAGGAGAGGATGAAGGCACTACCTCCCAAGCCAACTATGCAGGGAGAGGTAGATCATCAAGAGGAAGGGGCAGAGGAGGTAAGCAAGGTAGGGGGAGATCCTATAACTCCTCACCATGCAACATTTGTGGTTTATCAAATCATACTACATATCAGTGTTTTAAGAACAACAAGAATCAGAGAGGAAGAGGATATCAAGGAGGTGGATACTCACAGTCAAGAGGTAGATTCAACCATCATCAAGGGTACGACAACAACTACAATGGCAACTACCAAGGAGGATTCAAAACCAGAAAGGACTACAACAACTATACAAAAGAGCAAGTTGATTCTCTTCTGATTATGAACATGACTTCAAAACCAGGTACAAATGATGACCATCTCTTCCACATTGACTCAGGATGCTGAAATCATGTGGCTGGCAATGTAGCCCTACTCTCTGATCTTGAAGAACTAAGAGGTAAGCATCAAGTACAAACAGGTGATGACACCAAGCACTCAGTAGTTAAAGTTGGAAATGTTAAGACTTGTGATGGAAATCAAAACTTGTTGAGTAGGATACTGTTATGAATTATGGAATGTGTTGAACAAGTAATTGTTGGAGTGTTAAATTATTAATGTATTAATGTGTTCTTGATGTTTTTGATATAATAGCTGAAGGTTCGTGAGGAGCGTGCAAGGCGTGAAAGGACGGACAGTAATAATCCGAATAATTATTACTTAGCTTGTAAATAAACCTGCGTAGAAGGTCTATTGTTAGAAATAGTTAGAAAAGTAATGGTTAGAATAAGGGTCGTTGTAGACCGTAGTTTCTGTTATTGAAAGCAATGGCTTTCTAGAAAAGTTACCAACTTTTAGTTTCACGCTTGCTTTTTGAAGCCGCTCTCATGTAACCACACTTTTTGACATAAATAATACATGCACTTTGTGGACTATCAAAATAGAGTGCATGGGGGGAGATTGCACCAAATACTGCGTTCTATCTCATCTCTTGTTGCATCTATTCTTTTGTGTGTTTTCTGCATTCGTACCCTCTGTTTGCGCATGAGCAAGATCCTGACAACAGTGGTATCAGAGCTCTGCACGCGTCAATACAGAGGGTTCTGTTCTTTGTTTGTGATTCCGATTCTGATTCCGTCTTTGTCTTTGGTTTCAACTCTTGCTCCTGTTCCAATTCCAGTTCCTGTTTCTGTTCCAGTTCCAATTCCATAACCAGAACCTACGTTTGCTCCTACGTTTACATCTACGTTTACTCCAAGGTGTCGACTAAGGCAAAGAACTTAGGCAATAACTTAGGCAATACATTGGCAACATTGGCACCCAAGGCTCCCTTGGCGACCATTGGAAGCTATTGGCTACACGCGAGGCAATTTTAATTTTGAGTGGCAATAGAAAGATTTAGATTCCCTAAGGTAGGAGGATTTGAACCCACAACCTCCTACTTACAAGGAAAGTACTTTTACCACTACACTCTTTTTTGGAGTTGTCACTCAAGTTCTTACTTTTCAAGGCGGCACGGTGCGAGGCGACGTGGCACGTCTCAGGGTACATCCTGTCAGGGTACACTTCTCACGGTACACCAAGGTACATCTAGACAGGGTACATCCTGTTAGGGTACATCCTCTCAGGGTACATCAGGGTACATCCAGATAGGGTACATCCTGTCAGGGTACATCAGCGTACATCTAGACACGGTGCGTTCTGCTAGGGTACATTTCCTAAGGGTATATCCCGAGAGGAAAGCACTAGGTTGATAATTAGGTTCAAGAAAATAAGGTTGAGAGCAAGGAAAGTTCGTAGCAAGAAGGTTTTGTTCTTTTGATACTCATGGGCCCTACACTATGTCAAGCATCACATGGTTAATCTTAATAATTTAATGCCTCCATGAACATTTCCATGGATGTGTTTTTACATGGAACATGCTTTTTGTTTTTTTGTTCAGTGATGGAACATGTGATTGGCTATCTATGTTTATTATTTTATCAACTGAGGCTAGTTGTCTTTTCAACTGAGGGGCATGTTATGAATTATGGAATGTGTTGAACAAGTAATTGTTGGAGTGTTAAATTATTAATGTATTAATGTGTTTTTCATGTTTTTGATATAGCAACTGAAGGTTCGTGAGGAGCGTACAAGGCGTGAAAGGACGGACATCAATAATTTGAATAATTATCATTTAGCTTGTAAATAAACTTGCGTAGAAGGTTCTATTATTAGAAATACTTAGAAAAGTAATGGTTAGAATAAGGGTCGTTGTAGACCGCAGTTCTGTTATTGAAAGCAATGGCTTTCTAGAAAAGTTACCAACTTTTAGTTTCACGCTTACTTTTCGAAGCCGCTCTCATGTAACCACACTTTTTGATGTAATCAAAAGTTCCTATAAATACATGCACTTTGTGGACTGTCGAAACAGAGTTCATGGGGGCAGATTGCACCCGATTCTACGTTCTGTCTTGTCTCTTGTTGCATCTATTCTTCTATGTGTTTTCTGCATTGGTAACCTTTGTTTGCGTGTGAGCAACATCCTTATAACAGGTACTATATGTACCAACCATTACAAAAATCTTGATGAGTGTTGGACAGATTGTGGAAAAAGTTTTGTAGGTTAGGTTCAACCAATTTGGAGCATTTGTGGAGGATCCCAAGCACGGGTTCAAGAGAATTGCTAAAGGAGAAAAGACAGGTAGACTTTTTACTTTTGAGCTAGAAGACAAAGAATATTGCACTCTACAGTTATAAAGATCAAACACTTGCAGAGCTAGAGATTTGGCATAAAAGGTTAGGGCATGTAGGAGAAAGAACCTTGAAACAAATATGCAGGGATCAATGTGTAATTGGAATACCAAATGTTTCCAAACAACACATGATATATAAATGTGGTGCTTGTTAGTTTAGAAAGTCTCACAGGTTACCCTTCTCAAGGAAAGGCTACATGCATGAGGACTACCTAGAGCTTGTCCATATAGATGTATGGGGACCAAGCAAAGACCTCTCAATCTCAGGATCAAGGTACTATGTATCTTTTATTGATGATTATAGCATATGGACTGTATTGTACTTTATGAAGCACAAAGATGAAGTGTTCAATTGTTTTAAAAAGTATCTTGCACTTGTTGAGAATCAGACACGAAGAAACCTAAAGAGGCTAAGGTGAGATGGAGGAGGTGAGTACTTCTCCAATGAGTTTGAAGCCTTCTTGCAAGACAGAGGAATCAAGAGAGCAATCACCACAAGGTATACTCTTGAACAGAATGGGGTAGCTAAGAGAAGAAATAGATTGATTGTTGAAACAGCTAGGTCAATGTTGAATGAAAAAAAGTTACCAAACTATTTATGGGCAGAGAGTGTATCTACTGCCACTTATCTCATAAATAGGTTACCATCTAAATCCCTTGATGGGATGACTCCTTATGAAGCATGGAATGGGAAGAGACCCTCACTTGTTCATTGTAGGAAATTTGGATGTGTAGCATATGTACACATTCCTTCTCAGATAAGAGGTAAGCTAGACCCTAACGCTGAGAAGTGTATCTTTATTGGATATGATCTAAATCAGAAGGGATACAGGTTCTACAACGCTTCCAATAAGGGATTCATGGTTAGTAGAGATGTTATTTTTTATGAAAATGATTCTTGGTATGAGAATGAATGTAGGAAGTTTAAACTACCCTATGACTTAGAGAAGGAGTTTCCAAGTCTTGCTAAGGAGGAACCTACTCAGAATGAAGACACCACTTCAGATGATGAAGACATTATCAATCTTGAATAATTCAAGGCATGGAAGTCCAAGGGCAAACTCAAGATGAAGAAACTTGAAGACATACCTGAATCTCCAAATCAATCAATCAGAAGGTCACAAAGGGAGAGCAAAAAACCTATCAAATATGGGTATGATACATCTCTTATTACTAAAAATTCTATTTATCTTGCCAAAGACTTGTCAATTGAAGAACTAGGATCATATGAAGAAGCAAAGACCAAGACAGAATGGAAGGAAGCTATGGATGAGGAGATTGAAGCACTCCATGAAGGTAATTGGATCCATATGGATCTATAAACTCAAAAGAAATTCTGATGGGTCAATAAACATGTACAAAGCCAGATTGGTGGCCAAGGGTTTACCACAAACCCAAGGCATTGACTATGAGGAAACATTCTCACTTGTGGCCAAGATGCCAACCATCAGGGTGTTGGTGAGTGTGGCTGCATCAAAAAATTGGAACATGTATCAATTGGATGTAAAAAATGCCTTCTTAAATGGATGGATTTCAGAGGAGGTATATATGTCACAACCTCCTGGCTATGAGGATCCAAACAAGGTAACATATCTGTGCAAATTGAATAAAGCTCTTTATGGATTGAAGCAGGCACCTAGGGCATGGAATCACAGGCTGACCACATACCTTCAAGACCAAGGTTTTGTCATGAGCAAGGCATACACTTCTCTATTCATCAAGAGAAGTAATTCACAGGTAATATACCTATGCGTATATGTTGATGATATCATACTTATAGGTAATGATGTCAATGGAATCAGACAAATGAAGAACCAGATGATGAAGGAGTTCAAGATCAATGATCTTGGTTTACTAAAGTATTTTCTTGGACTTGAGATAGTTTATCTAACTCTAGAATCTATATTACTCAAAAAATACATAGAGGATATGTTGAAGAAGTTTCATCTACAGGATGCCAAAGTTGCAAATAATCCAATGGAGGTAAACCTAAAACTAAGTGCCCATGAAGGTGATGAAATTGATGATATTACAGGATACCAAAGCATAGTGGGAAGCTTGAACTATGCTACCTTAATAAGGATAGATATTGCTTATGGAGTTAGTGTGCTAAGTTAGTTTATGCACAAGCCAAGGGTACCTCACTTAGAAGCTGCCAAAAGAATTCTAAAGTACCTCAAGAGTACTCAACATCATGGTTTGTATTTTCCTTACACATCAGACTTAGACATTAAGATCTATTCAGAAGCAGATTGGGCAGGATCTAAGGATGATAGGAGAAGCACTTCAGGATACATTTCATTTGCAGGTGATAAACCAATATCATGGTCTTCAAAGAAGCAACCTACTGTAGCTTTATCTTCAAGAGAGGGAGAGTATAGATGATTGGCAAATGCCACCCAAGAAGCCATATGGAGCAAGTTATTGTATATAGAATTGGGTCTATATACTAGGTCACCATTGATATTTGGAGATAATACAAGCTCACTTCACCTTGCAGCTAATCCTATTTATCATGCTAGGACCAAGCATATAGAGGTCCATTACCATTATGTGAGAGAGAAGCTATTAAGCAAGGACATTCAACTAACTTATGTATCAACCAACATGCAGTGTGCAGATTGTTAACTAAAGCTTTGGATGGAAACAAACTTTGCAGGTTCAAATCAATGATTGGATTGCAAGATATACATGAAGATTGAAGATGAAGACCAAGCCAAAATGTTTGGCTTGAGGGGGATCTGTTGGTGCAATTCACAAGCCTACACATTTGGCTTGTAATCCATACACATATGAAGATGCATAGGAATCAATGCTAGTGGTTAATTACCACTTTATCCTTTTGTAAAAGTCACATTTGACTTGGAATCTTTTTAAACACCTACCAAAAAGGACTCATGGAAAAGTTAGCTTTGATTGATGGAATATCTCCTAGGATGTAGGAGCATGATTATAGAGAGCCAAAGTTTGAATTCAAATTCAAACTTTGAACTCAATCACCATAAAAGATCAACTCAAAAAGTCGCGGTTAGATAAGTCACTTTTCGAGCTTCTCTTTCTCATTTCTGAGTGTGTGTGAGGCCTATACTCTAGCCCACACCTATCTACACCATCAGGCAATGATCTTCATGCCTATGGTATTGTACAACATTGTTCATTAATACACATATCTACATATCTACATTGTTTATTTCTGAGTTCTCTGTCATAGTGTCTAAAAGTCTGTCAACTTGTGGAGATCATATCTCACTCATTTCTTCGGCACATTCAAAGATCTATAGCTTGTTGGAACTAGCTCAAAGGTCTCTACGTGCTCAAAAAATTTGGAGGATTTCTATCCAGCCATTTCAGAATAAAGTCCACCGAGATGATCATTGGTCGAAGTCTGCAATAGTCCTAAAATATAGGGGGTAAAGGTTTACTTGCTAAATTGATTTCTCTTAGCATAGCTAATCTTTTTAAGTGATTTCACTTGAAATCATTAGCTTAATCAGCTGATTAGATACCCCTAAAAGTAATTTTTCCAATTCCTATTGTGCTGCTCATACTGAGCAAAAGATACAGCAAGTGTATGGTAAAAAATAGAAGGTTTTCTTGAAGACTTGAAGTCCAAAGTTATCTCTTTTGGTTCATTCTTTTCATACATCATTTCCAAAGTACATAGGCCATTTTATGGTGTCATTGGATAGCTAAGAAGGTCGACTTATCAACTCTGAACCATCAAAGTGCTGGTACAAAGCAGGATTTGGTAGTACCTACTTATTCTCTTGAAGTGTCCATCCATCTTTCCCTACAATTACCTTGCAGCGCAGTTTCTTCTCTTCACTTGAGCCTGTCCCTACAGGGAATACTGTTACATGTGCCAACAACTCCTTTTATCCTGTTATGGGAGTTGGAAAGATCATTTTGACTACTGCTGATGGTAGTTCTTTCATTTTTGTCAGATGCTTTGTTTGTGCCAGGGATCAAGAAAAATCTGTCATCAAGTTCTACATTAGCCAAGATTGGCTTGGTTATGAAATTTGTTGATGATAGATGTCAGTTCATGATCTCTCAGATGGTGATGTGATTATTGCTTCTGGCATTTTATGTCATGGAGTCTATAAGCTCATAGACTATGAAAGATCCGTAAATGATTTGGCATGTGCAGTACATGATTCTGAGGCTATGTCAGATGCAAAGCTTTGGCATGCACGCTTTGGTCATATGAATTTTGCTAGTTTGCTACATCGGTAGAAATTTGAAATGGTTTCCTCTTTGCCCAAGCTTTAGGCACCTAGAAAACATGTTTGTGAAGGATGTGTTTTGGGAAAAATGTAGCATTCCTCCTTTCCAAAAGATGGTTCAGTTCGGGCCACTCAAAAATTGCAGCTTGTACATAGTGATGTCTGTGGTCCTATGTAGACACCTTCTTTTGGAGATTATCTTTACTTCCTGACTTTCATTGATGATTTTTCCAAGCATGCATGGGTATATCCATTAAAGGCAAAGTCCGAAGTGTTCATGTGCTTCAAATAGTTTTTGGTTTCGGCTAAAAGACTATCAACATGTAAAATGGACACCCTCTGTTCTGATCGAGGGGGGGAATATATGACTTTTGATTTTAATGCATTTCTGGCTGAACATGGGATAAAAAACGAGTGTACAGTGTCGTATACACCTCAACAGAATGGAGTTGCTAAAAGAAAGAATAGGTCACTCATGGAGTTCCTTGTGGGGTATCAATAGTGGAGGAAGGTTGGGAAGATCATTTGGTTAAGCACTACTGCACAGACCATCAAAGAAGAGTGAAGGCGAGTAGCAAGGACTAGTTGGAGTATGTGAGAGTGAGTATTTGGGAGAGGAAGAGGTAGAAGGCAAGGAGGACAGCGGGAGGTCTAAATAAGATGAGCAACTTTGGTAACTAGTTCAAGATGAGGGGAAGGGGGAGGGATAGGTACTACATCTATAATTGTTCGATCGGGTGGAAGATAATGAGTGGACAACAATGGAGATTGAGGGGATGCTTGGTGGAGCATGAAGCAGAATGAAATGAGTCTTTAGATGAGGATGATGGAAAAATTATTTTTTGTGGGGTGCTTAGTTTGGTACATCCTACAGTCGAGAAGTTGATGGCCAACGATCATGTTTTCGGCTATTCATTCCGCCTTAGAGGAGCAAGAACTACACACTTTCCTCGTTCCTTGGGCATTTTGGAAGATCATTTTGACACTTCTATCATCCTTAGTAGTCACTATTGGTGGGGGGATAAAAATGTGATGGATGAGGAGAATGCGCACTTGAATGGGAAATTAACTCGAATAAAGAATACAAAGTAGGTAGGGCATATGGGTTTTGGTTATGCGAGTTTTCTATAACTAGCAAACTATCTGTTGGCATTTCCTATGAGTATGGTTAAAATGAATGCCCAATCGACTCGTTGATGGGTAGGTGTGGAAATAAAAGAATAAAATTGTCTGGAATTTCCATAAGGTGATGCTTCAAGTCGATCATGACTACCAAGAATTGGAAGATAGATCTCTCCTATTCAAGAGGAAGTAGTTGATGGCATATTTGTGTCATGGGAAACGCTATTCCATTGTAATGCAAGAGAGGGGTTCAACTCGAGAGACACCATCGATGGGCACAAAAACTTGCTACCCAACCTCGGTTGTAGTGGTGCAAACTTCTATTCTATTCACTAGAACAATCCATATTGCTGCAAAAGCAGGCTTTGTAGCAATGGACCATGTAGTGTTTTTGGTTGGAGGGTGCCCAACACCAACATTCTAGTATAGGAGGACAAAGTGAGAAAGACAATGGATGGTCAAACAATGATTGGCCTCATCATAGAATATGGTCGATAGGGGTTCGATAGGTAATGAGTGCTTCCATGAATACAACATGCACAATGAGAGTTTCACAAGAGCACACTATGGGTGTAAAATGCATAATATAGTAGGAGGTGGAATCTACTGCAAAAATTTATAAGTCCAACATAGGGAGGATGGCATCATAGAGGCAAAGACAATTAGAAAGGATGGACATGATACAAGGGATGGTGCAATAATCACCATTCCATTTCATGCAATCATGGGTGTGGTTTAATGATTACACATGTGGGTGAGGATAAAAATGGTAGTAAAATTGACCAGTAGATCGGATTTCTAATCAGTTCTTTGGCAAATTTTTACAACGAAAAGGTTATCAAACCTAGTCAATTCAAAACCCAAACCACCCAACTTTAAATTTTCCAGTACTCCGATCCAAAGAGGAATAACTATTCTAATTTAAAAATAAGGGTTTTATGAAATGGATCATGTGTGTGAGCCTTTGAAATTTGTGATTCTTGAAAGAGGAAACTTTCAAAGCGCTACTAAATGAGTAGAGTTTATCAAGGTAGACAATTAGTCTTTTAGAAAAAGCTATCGAGCAATGGCCACTCACGAAATAGGATTTACGATCTCCTTAGTGGCAAGAGCCTTCAAGCCATAAGCTATTTTCAAAGAAGTATAACTAATGCTTACTTCATAGATAGTTTGATAAGTCCATAAAACCATAGATAATAACTATTCCCATTGTTGAGTCCAACCCATGATTAATTTCTTAAGCATATTCAATGGTGTTTTATTGGTACTCTTGGCCAATCCGTTTGCTCGAGGATAGTAAGGTGTGCTAAATTTATGTGTGATATAAAATAACTTAGTAAGATCCAGAATGAGATCATTAGCAAAGTGTGATTCTTGATAAAAAGAACAATGTCCAATGGTAGATGGAACGGTGGGAAAACATCTTGAGTCAAACATCATGCAACTACCAATGTAATGGCTTATTTAAAAGCCCAGTTTTCTACCCAACAAGTAGCAAAATCCATACAAGTGAGAATGTAGCATCTATTGGTGAGGACAACAGTGGGGAGATGGGTGTAACAAAATCCAATCCCCACTTCACGAATGGTTCCACAAGGAGAACCGTTTGAAGGCGAAAATGGTATCAAGGTAACCACAAGATAGTTGTCTCATAGGGAGCAAAAGCCATGACATACTCATTAGCACCCCACTATATTATTGGTGATCAGATTTCACTCTACAAAAATTCTCTATAGGTCAAATTTGGAAGAAAAGTGATCAACAGTTCGATGAGAATAGGCTAGTGCCAATACAAAAGGAACCTCGTGGATGATGATGCATCAAAGCTATGCTCTAGAAGGATTACAATATTATAATTGGCCCATTATTTTGAAAAAGTGATGGCTATGCAAGGCTAACTTTTGATGTGCAGTAGTGGGGAGCGAGTGTGGGAGACAACTAATGTTTAAAAAGTCACTAACATATCGTAATAAGAGTTGGCTAGATCCTAAGTGACCAGGGAGTACTCAGTCATGTTTAGTAGATGGGATGTGAGGAATCATCCATGCCAATCCGAGCTTCACCCAATTCAAGTCAAGAGAGGAAGTCATCTACTACATGAGAAGATCCATGCCAAATGGACAATGTCCTAGTCGAATTCATGAACAAGGAGAACCCATTGAGCTAATCGACCACCCAAATTTCTCTCACATACTAAATAGTTCAATAGTGAGTGATCCACATGAAAATAAAATTTATAGCCTAAAGATAGTGGCAAAACTTTTTGATAGAATATATAATACTGAGTAAATAAGACTGAGACACTCACATTCACTGATGGATTAAATCCTCTCTATGTGTGCTAGTTGCCTATTAGCATAATAGAGTGGATGGTACTACTTCTCGTATAATTTCATAAGCATAGTACCAATAGCAATCTTAGAGGCGTCAATATAACATGAATGGGTAAATCTCATTGCGGTGCTTGGAAGATAGGGGCCTATATCAATCACTATTTTAGACTGAGAGAACTTTCTTGACATTTAGTAGTCCACAGGAACTCCAAAAGAAGCTATCCTAGTCAGGCTAGTGAGGGGAATAGTTAAGTGGGTGAGCCAACATAGATGGCAACCATGCCATCTAATTTATCCTAGGAAACAAAGGACTTCTTTATAGGATCTCAGAAGTGGGGTGTGGAGTGCACTTGCACTTTATTGTGGTGCACTCTCAAGTGATTGAACTTTCAACAGATAGTGAAATTTGACTTGGAGGTGCCAAAGGGGTTTTCGGTATATCCCATACATTGGAAACTAAAGATTTTGTTAGTTAAAAAACTTCCTCGCTTGACTCCATGCAAGTCATTGTAACTTTCATTTCTGATATTGTGGTTCCTTTTGGTCTATCGTGCAATGCCCCTAGCACATTATTCATTCTTATAGGATTTTTATCATTTTTATGTTCATCCCAAATAGAATTGCAATCATTGTCGGAATGATTTTCACATTTAAATTAACATTGAAAAAATAAAACCATTTTGTTTTTAGGATGGTTAAATTTTAACTCTCTCAAACCTTTTTTAGAAATTTAACTTGACTAAGCTCTCTTTAGTACATGTAGGCAACAAAACTCTAAAGATCTAGACTGATCAAAGATCTCATCATCTAAATTCCTTATGTTTATGAAGTCTTATGTAGTGAATACAATCAAGCCTTGTGAATAAGTATTTTATAATCATGCTTATGTGTGTGTTATGCATGGGTATGTGCCATATGTATGCATGTGCTTTGATGCGTGTGCATGGGTATGTGCCATAAGTATGCATGTGCATTAATGTTGGTGCATGGGTACGAATGTATTGAGATGTTTATGTGGCTCTACATATGTGTGATTGTGTGATTACATGTATTTTGGGCAAAATGCAGCATTCCTCCTTTCCAAAAGATGGTTCAATTTGGGCCACTCAAAAATTGCAGCTTCTACATAGTGATGTGTGTGGTCCTATGTAGACACCTTCTTTTGGAAATTATCTTTACTTCGTGACTTTCATCGATGATTTTTCCAAGAATGCATGGGTATATCCATAAAAGGCAAAGTCCGAAGTGTTCATGTGCTTCAAATAGTTTTTGGTTTCGGCTGAAAATCTATCAACATGTAAAATGGGCACCCTCCATTTTGATCGCGGAGGGGGGGGGGGGGATATATGACTTTTGATTTTAATGCATTTGTGGCTGAACGTGGGATAAAACACCAGTGTACAATGCCGTATACACCTCAACAGGATGGAGTTGCTATATGAAAGAATAGGTCACTCATGGAGATGGCGAGGTGTATGCTCAAGAGTCAAGCATGGGTATATCCACTAAAGGCAAAGTCCGACGTGTTCATGTGCTTCAAACAGTTTTTGGTTTTGGCTAAGAATCTATCAACATGTAAAATGGGCACCCTCCGTCCTAATCGAGGGGGGGAATATATGACTTCTGATTTTAATGCATTTCTGGCTGAACGTCGGATAAAACACCAGTGTACAGTGCCGTATACACCTCAACAGAATGGAGTTGCTAAATGAAAGAATAGGTCACTCATGGAGATGGGGAGCCCCATACTCCTCTACAGGCATACAGTCATCATGGTCATGAGAGTTAATGGATCTCTTTGTTATATTCTTTTTGTTTCTTGAGTGATTTGGGCACACTGTCATAACTTGCAAAGAATGAAGACCAGATCTTGAACGGATTCAAGCATAGCGAGACCCCTCATCCATTTCCTTAGTTTCCATTCACACTTCAGCTATAAAGGGCTACCCAAGGATAGCTTCATACAAATAGTGGTCCTGGACGAAGAAGTGAAATTCCTCAAAAATCCCTCCTATCGTTATAGGTACAAAGTCGCATGCCCGAAGTAGTAGTCCAAAGCCATTATCTGTCCTCCTCATCCTCCATCCATGGTCTTTATCTATTGACCACCTAAACTGATCATATAACTTCTTGGAGATCACATTTATTTCTGACCCTAAGTCAATCTAGGCTAGAGCAAAACATGAATCCTCATTGCTTCCTAATTTCACCTTCATTTCAGGTGTCCCTCTTGCCCAAAAAGTCTTTCGGCCTTCGAACGCACTATCACAGCGCTTGTGTAGGCTATTTTGTCTTTTTGTGCCAAAGCTATATACGAGTTTTGGTTCGCCAATATAAGCGTCTTGAAGTCTACTACAGGTTTAGCAGAATTTGTCTATGAAATTATGTTCAACTTTTTGAGATATAGTCAATTTTCTACATCAAGGTATATTAGTCACCGGCCATGGTTGAAAGCAATGATGTATTCCGTATGTTGGCTTTTGAGGATAAGTTGGATGGTACCAGCTACCCATTATGGGCTTATATGATGTGACATGTATTGGTTGCAAAAAGACTGTGGAACATTGTGCAGGGTGCTGAAAAGCGTTCTATTACACCTGCAACGGTTATAGCTGCAGGTACTGAAGCTAATGCAAAAGGTGTGAGAAGATGATGATATTCTCCATATTCCTATTCGTGCTATAGTTTTTGTTGCACCTAGTGCAGAGCAGATTTGTTGCGATGGAAGAGATGCCCAAGCATATGCATTGATAGCTTTGTCTGTCAAACGTGCCATTATTCCTCACATTCGCTCTTGCAGAACAGCTAAGGATGCTTTGGATACACTTACCACATTGTAGCAAGCTAGGAATGAGGCTCGTGTTGCTTACCTCCAAAAACAGTTGGAGAATGAGCACATGAATGAAGATGATTCTATGGAAAATTTTCTAACAAAGAGCAAAGACTTGAAGGAACAATTGATTTATGTTGATGATGTTATACCAGATAGCTCACTTGTGTAGACCATTCTAAATGGTATTCCTGAATCATATCAGAGTTTTGCTTTTACTCTTCGGTTGATGATGAAAGACAATCCAAATGCCTTGTTATTTGAGGAGTTAGTCTCAGTTTTGTTGCAGGAAGATGAGTCCAGGTAAAACAAGTCCATTATGCGTATTGGAGATCAAGCTTTCCTGGCTAGTCAGAAGGGCAATGGAAAATGGAACTCTTCTACTATTAAGCAGAAATCTGCAAGTGTTGCACCTTTGAAGAACCAAGATAAAGATGAGAAAAAATCAGAAAAGCAGAAATTGTTTTGCAAGTACTCTAAAGGGAATGATCATATCATAAAGAACTATCCAAAATTGGCTGCAAAAGAGGCAAAGAAAAAGGAGGCTGGAATGGTTGTTGCAGAGGCCTCTACACCAAAAATAGAGTCTGCTAATCTTGTGTAGAATGAAGAATGGGTGTTTAATATTGTTTGTAGTTTTGACCCATCTTCTCATGAGCAGTGCATGTCTATAGTAGACTCAGATGTTTGGTACTCTAACAGCGGGGCAACCAAACATATTCTCTTGGTGCAATTCACAAGCCTACACATTTGGCTTGTAATCCATACACATATGAAGGTGCATAGGAATCAATGCTAGTGGTTAATTACCACTTTATCCTTTGGTAAAAGTCACATTTGACTTGGAATCTTTGTAAACACCTACCAAAAAGGACTCGTGGAAAAGTTAGCTTTGAGTGATGGAATATCTCCTAGGATGTAGGAGCATGATTATAGAGAGCCAAAGTTTGAAGTCAAATTCAAACTCTGAACTCAATCACTATAAAAGATCAACTCAAAAAATCGCGATTAGATGAGTCACTTTCAGAGCTCCTCTTTCTCATTTCTGAGTGTGTGTGAGGCCTATACTCTAGCCCACATCTATCTACACCATCAGGCAATGATCTTCATGCCTATGGTATTGTACAACAGTGTTCATTAATACACATATCTACATTGTTCATTTCTGAGTTCTCTGTCATAGTGTATAAAGTCTGTCAACTTGTGGAGATCATATCTCACTCATTTCTTGACGAAATTCAAAGCTCTATAGCTAATTGGAACCAGCTCAAAGTTTGCTACATGCTATCAAAATTTGAAGGATTTCTATTCAGCCATTTCAGATAAAAGTCCGTTGAAGTGATCACTGGTCCTAAAATATTAGGGGTAAAGGTTTACTTGCTAAATTGATTCCTCTGAGCATAGTTAATATTTTTAAGTCATTTCACTTGAAATCATTAGCTTACTAAGCTAATTAGATACCCATAAAAGGATTTTTTCCAATTCCTACTGTGTTGGTCATACTGAGCAAAAGATACAACAGGTGTATGGTAAAAAATAGAAGGTTTTCTTGAAGACTTGAAGTCCTAAGTTATCTGTTTTAGTTCATTTTTTTCATACATCATTTCCAAAGTACATAGGCCATTTTATGGTGTCATTGGATAGCTAAGAAGGTCCACTTATCAACTCTGAGCATCAAAGGGCTGGTACAAAGTAGGATTTGGCAGTACCTACTTATTCTGTTGAAGTGTCCATCCATCTTTCCCAACATTGGTATCAGAGCAAGTTAAGGTAAAATGGGAGATGGTTTTCCTTCATTTATTGATAAATTGGACAGGAACAACTATCAGACATGGTCTCTAAGGATGAAGACATACCTACAAGGAAGGAGCCTTTATGGATACATCTCAGGAGATGAGGAATTGCCCTCATTCAAAACCAGTGGACTACCAACAAAGGAAGAACATGAGAAGCTCAACACATGGTGTGCCAAGGATGCATTAGCAAGGTCTTACTTACTCAACTCCATCTCTGATTTTCTTTTGCCACATATTAGAAATTGTAAGACATCCCAAGAGACTTGGGAAACCTTGTCATCCTATTTCTCTTCCAACACAAGGGCCAAAAAAAATCAATTATGGATTAAATTCATCACACTAAGGAAGCAACCCAAGCAGGCTATTTCAGAGTTTGTGACTTATTTAAAGATGTAGCAGATCAGTTAGCAAGCATAGGAGAAGAGATTGAAGAAGAGCAAATACTAAGGCAAGTGATCAATGGGATTAAAGCTGATGACAAATGGGAAAGCTTCACCATTGCCATGGACCTATACATGGACATGCAAATTCCTGATCTTACCACTCTCATGGGTCAATTGTTCACACATGAAGCCAAGCTCAACAAGAATGGAGACTCATCCAAACGTAATAGCTTTTCTGCCCTATACACTAATAAAAGTAAGTCTAAAGATAAAGGCAAGAACAAGAAAGGAGAGGATGAAGGCACTACCTCCCAAGCCAACTATGCAGGGAGAGGTAGATCATCAAGAGGAAGGGGCAGAGGAGGTAAGCAAGGTAGGGGGAGATCTTATAACTCCTCACCATGCAACATTTGTGGTTTATCAAATCATACTACATATCAGTGTTTTAGGAACAACAAGAATCAGAGAGTAAGAGGATATCAAGGAGGTGGATACTCACAGTCAAGAGGTAGATTCAACCATCATCAAAGGTACGACAACAACTACAATAATAACTACAACAACAACTACAATGGCAACTACCAAGGAGGATTCAAAACCAGAAAGGACTACAACAACTATACAAAAGAGCAAGATGATTCTCTTCTAATTGTAAACATGACTTCAAAACCAGGTACAAATGATGACCATCTCTTCCACATTGACTCAGGATGCTGAAATCATGTGGCTGGCAATGTAGCCCTATTCTCTGATCTTGAAGAACCAAGAGGTAAGCATCAAGTACAAACAGGTGATGACACCAAGCACTCAGTAGTCAAAGTTGGAAATGTTAAGACTTATGATGGAAATCAAAACTTGTTGAGTAGGATACTATTATGAATTATGGAATGTGTTGAACAAGTAATTGTTGGAGTGTTAAATTATTAATGTATTAATGTGTTCTTGATGTTTTTGATATAGCAACTGAAGGTTCGTGAGGAGCGTGCAAGGCATGAAAGGACGGACAATAATAATCCGAATAATTATTATTTAGCTTGTAAATAAACCTGCATAGAAGGTCTATTGTTAGAAATAGTTAGAAAAGTAATGGTTAGAATAATGGTCGTTGTAGACCATAGTTTCTGTTATTGAAAGCAATGGCTTTCTAGAAAAGTTACCAAGTTTTAGTTTCACGCTTGCTTTTTGAAGCCGCTCTCATGTAACCACACTTTTCGACGTAATCAAAAGTTCCTATAAATACATGCACTTTGTGGACTGTCGAAATAGAGTGCATGGGGGGAGATTGCACCCAATAGTGCGTTCTATCTCGTCTCTTATTGCATCTATTCTTCTGTGTGTTTTCTGCATTCATACCCTCAGTTTGGGCATGAGCAAGATCCTGACAACAGTGGTATTAGAGCTCTGCACACGTCAATACGGAGGGTTCTGTTCTTTGTTCGCGATTCTGATTCCGATTCCGTCTTCGTCTTTGGTTTCAGTTTCTGCTCCTGTTCCAGTTCCAGTTCCTGTTTCTGTTCCTACGTTTACTCCTACGTTTGCTCCTACGTTTACATCTACGTTTACTCCAAGGTGTCGACTAAGGCAAAGAACTTAGGCAATACATTGGCAACATTGTCACCCAAGGCTCCCTTGGCGACCATTGGCAATTGTTTGCTACACGCGAGGCAATTTTAATTTTTAGTGGCAATAGAAAGATTTAGATTCCCTAAGGTAGGAGGATTTGAACCCACAACCTCCTACTTACAAGGAAAGTACTTTTACCACTACACTCTTTTTTGGAGTTGTCACTCAAGTTCTCTCCTCTTATATTTAACATAACTTGGAGTTTTTCTTACTTTTCAAGGCAGCACGGTGCGAGGCGACGTGGCATGTCTCAGGGTACATCCTGTCAGGGTACACTTCTCACAGCACACCAGGGTACATCTAGACAGGCTACATCCTGTCAAGGTACATCCTCTCAGGGTACATCAAGGTACATCCAAACAGGGTACATCCTGTCATGGTACATCAGCGTACATCCAGACAGGGTACGTTCTGCTAGGGTACATTTCCTAAGGGTATATCCCAAGAGGAAAGCATGGGTGAGAATTAGGTTCAAGAAACTAAGGTTGAGAGCAAGGAAAGTTCGTAGCAAGAAGGTTTTGTTCTTTTCGTACTCATGGGCCCTACACTATATCAAGCATCACATGGTTAATCTTAATAATTTAATGCCTCCATGAACATTTCCATGGATGTGTTTTTACATGGAACATGCTTTTTGTTTTTTTGTTAAGTGATGGAACATGTGATTGGCTATCTATGTTTATTATTTTATCAACTGAGGCCAGTTGTCTTTTCAACTGAGGGGCATGTTATGAATTATGGAATGTGTTGAACAAGTAATTGTTGGAGTGTTAAATTATTAATGTATTAATGTGTTTTTGATGTTTTTGATGTTTTTGATATAGCAACTGAAGGTTCGTGAGGAGCGTGCAAGGCGTGAAAGCTTGTAAATAAACTTGCGTAGAAGGTTCTATTATTAGAAATACTTAGAAAAGTAATGGTTAGAATAAGGGCCGTTGTAGACCATAGTTCTGTTATTGAAGGCAATGGCTTTCTAGAAAAGTTATCAACTTTTAGTTTCACGCTTACTTTTCGAAGCCGCTCTCATGTAACCACACTTTTTGATGTAATCAAAAGTTCCTATAAATACATGCACTCTGTGGACTGTCGAAACAGTGTTCATGGGAGCAGATTGCACCCAATACTACGTTCTATCTCGTCTCTTGTTGCATCTATTCTTCTATGTGTTTTCTGCATTGGTAACCTCTGTTTGTGTGTGAGCAAGATCCTTATAACAGGTACTATATGTACCAACCATTACAAAAATCTTGATGAGTGTTGGAAAGATTGTGGAAAACATTTTGCAGGTTAGGTTCAACCAATTTGGAGCATTTGTGGAGGATCCCAAGCACGGGTTCAAGAGAATTGCTAAAGGAGAAAAGACAGGTAGAATTTTTACTTTTGAGCTAGAAGACACAAAGAATATTGCACTCTACACTTATAAAGATCAAACACTTTCAGAGCTAGAGATTTGGCATAAAAGGTTAGGGCATGTAGGAGAAAGAACCTTGAAACAAATATGCAGGGATCAATGTGTAATTGGAATACCAAATGTTTCCAAACAACACATGACATATAAATGTGGTGCTTGTTAGTTTGGAAAGTCTCACAGGTTACCCTTCTCAAGGAAAGGCTACATGCATGAGGACTACCTAGAGCTTGTCCATATAGATGTATGGGGACCAAGCAAAGACCCCTCAATCTCAGGATCAAGGTACTATGTATCTTTTATTGATGATTATAGCATATGGACTGTATTGTACTTTATGAAGCACAAAGATGAAGTGTTCAATTGTTTTAAAAAGTATCTTGCACTTGTTGAGAATCACACACGAAGAAACCTAAAGAGGCTAAGGTCAGATGGAGGAGGTGAGTACTTCTCCAATGAGTTTGAAGATTTCTTGCAAGACAGAGGAATCAAGAGAGCAATCACCACAAGGTATACTCCTGAACAGAATGGGGTAGCTAAGAGAAGAAATAGATTGATTGTTGAAACAGCTAGGTCAATATTGAATGAAAAAAAGTTACCAAACTATTTATGGGCAGAGAGTGTATCTACTGCCACTTATCTCATAAATAGGTTACCATCTAAATCCCTTGATGGGATGACTCCTTATGAAGCATGGCATGGGAAGAGATCCTCACTTGTTCATTGCAGGAAATTTGGATGTGTAGCATATGTACACATTCCTTCTCAAATAAGAGGTAACCTAGACCCTAACGCTGAGAAGTGTATCTTTATTGGATATGATCTAAATCAGAAGGGATACAGGTTCTACAACGCTTCCAATAAGAGTTTCATGGTTAGTAGAGATGTTATTTTTTATGAAAATGATTCTTGGTATGAGAATGAATGTAGGAAGTTTAAACTACCCTATGACTTGGAGGAGGAGTTTCCAAGTCATGCTAAGGAGGAACCTACTCAGAATGAAGACACCACTTTAGATGATGAATACATTATCAATCTTGAATAATTCAAGGCATGGAAGTCCAAGGGCAAACTCAAGATGAAGAAACTTGAAGACATACCTAAATCTCCAAATCAATCAATCAGAAGGTCACAAAGGGAGAGCAAAAAACCTATCAAATATGGGTATGATACATCTCTTATTACTAAAAATTCTATTTATCTTGCCAAAGACTTGTCAATTGAAGAACTAGGATCATATGAAGAAGCAAAGACCAAGACAGAATGGAAGGAAGCTATGGATGAGGAGATTGAAGCACTCAAAGGAAGTGACACATGGGAACTAGTACCAAAGAAAGAATCCATGAAGGCGATTGGATCCAGATGGATCTATAAACTCAAAAGAAATTTTGATGGGTCAATAAACATGTACAAAGCCAGATTGGTGGCCAAGGGTTTAGCACAAACCCAAGGCATTGACTGTGAGGAAACATTCTCACTTGTGGCCAAGATGCCAACCATCAGGGTGTTGGTGAGTGTGGCTGCATCAAAAAATTGGAACATGTATCAATTGAATGTAAAAAATTCCTTCTTAAATGGATGGATTTCAGAGGAGGTATATATGTCACAACCTCCTGGCTATGAGGATCCAAACAAGGTAACATATCTGTGCAAATTGAATAAAGCTCTTTATGGATTGAAACAGGCACCTAGGGCATGGAATCACACGCTAACCACATACCTTCAAGACCAAGGTTTTGTCATGAGCAAGGCATACACTTATCTATTCATCAAGAGAAGTAATTCACAGGTAATATACCTATGTGTATATGTTGATGATATCATACTTACAGGTAATGATGTCAATGGAATCAGACAAATCAAGAACCAGATGATGAAGGAGTTCAAGATCAATGATCTCGGTTTACTAAAGTATTTTCTTGGACTTGAGATAGTTTATACTAGCTCTGGAATCTATATTACGCAGAAAAAATACATACACGATATGTTGAAGAAGTTTCATCTACAGGATGCTAAAGTTGCAAATAATCCAATGGAGGTAAACCTAAAACTAAGTGCCCATGAAGATGATGAAATTGATGATATTAGAGGATACCAAAGCATAGTGGGAAGCTTGAACTATGCTACCTTAATAAGGATAGATATTGCTTATGGAGTTAGTGTGCTAAGTTAGATTATGCACAAGCCAAGGGTACCTCACTTAGAAGCTGCCAAAAGAATTATAAAGTACCTCAAGAGTACTCAACATCATGGTTTGTATTTTCCTTACACATCAAACTTAGACATTAAGATCTATTCAGATGCAGATTGGGCAGGATCTAAGGATGATAGGAAAAGCACTTCAGGATACATTTCATTTGCAGGTGATAAACCAATATCATGGTCTTCAAAGAAGCAACCTACTGTAGCTTTATCTTCACGAGAGGCAGAGTATAGAGGATTGGCAAATGCCACCCAAGAAGCCATATGGATCAAGTTATTGTATACAGAATTGGGTCTATATACTAGGTCACCATTGATATTTGGAGATAATACAAGCTCACTTCACCTTGAAGCTAATCCTATTTATCATGCTAGGACCAAGCATATAGAGGTCCATCACCATTATGTGAGAGAGAAGCTATTAAGCAAGGACATTCAACTAACTTATGTATCAACCAACATTCAGTGTGCAGATTTGTTAACTAAAGCTTTGGATGGAACCAAACTTTGCAGGTTCAAATCAATGATTGGATTGCAAGATATACATGAAGATTGAAGATGAAGACCAAGCCAAAATGTTTGGCTTGAGGGGGATCTGTTGGTGCAATTCACAAGCCTACACATTTGGCTTGTAATCCATACACATATGAAGATGCATAGGAATCAATGCTAGCTGTTAATTACCACTTTATCCTTTTGTAAAAGTCACATTTGACTTGGAATCTTTGTAAACACCTACCAAAAAGGACTCATGGAAAAGTTAGCTTTGATTGATGGAATATCTCCTAGGATGTAGGAGCATGATTATAGAGAGCCAAAGTTTGAATTCAAATTCAAACTTTGAACTCAATCACCATAAAAGATCAACTCAAAAAGTCGCGGTTAGATGAGTCACTTTTGGAGCTTTTCTTTCTCATTTCTGAGTGTGTGTGAGGCCTATACTCTAGCCCACAAATATCTACACCATCAGGCAATGATCTTCATGCCTATGGTATTGTACAACAGTGTTCATTAATACACATATCTACATATCTACATTGTTCATTTCTGAGTTCTCTGTCATAGTGTCTAAAAGTCTCTCAACTTGTGGAGATCATATCTCACTCATTTCTCCGGCACATTCAAAGATCTATAGCTTGTTGGAACCACTCAAAGGTCTCTACGTGCTCAAAAAATTTGGAGGATTTCTATTCAGCCATTTCAGAGAAAAGTCCGTCGAGATGATCATTGGTCGAAGTCAGCAATAGTCCTAAAATATGGTGGGTAAAGGTTTACTTGCTAAATTGATTTCTCTAAGCATAGTTAATCTTTTTAAGTGATTTCACTTGAAATCATTAGCTTAATCAGCTGATTAGATACCCCTAAAAGTAATTTTTCCAATTCCTATTGTGCTGCTCATACTGAGCAAAAGATACAGCAGGTGTATGGTAAAAAATAGAAGGTTTTCTTGAAGACTTGAAGTCCAAAGTTATCTCTTTTGGTTCATTCTTTTCATACATCGTTTCCAAAGTACATAGGCCATTTTATGGTGTCATTGGATAGCTAAGAAGGTCCACTTATCAACTCTTAACCATCAAAGTGCTGGTACAAAGCAGGATTTGGCAGTACCTACTTATTCTCTTGAAGTGTCCATCCATCTTTCCCTACAATTACCTTGCAGTGCAGTTTCTTCTCTTCACTTGAGCCTGTTCCTACAGGGAATACTGTTACATGCGCCAAAAACTTCTTTTATCCTGTTATGGGAGTTGGAAAGATCATTTTGACTACTGTTGATGGTAGTTCTTTCATTTTTGTCAGATGCTTTGTTTGTGCCAGGGATCAAGAAAAATCTGTTATCAAGTTCTGCATTAGCCAAGATTGGCTTGGTTATGAAATTTGTTGATGATAGATGTTGGTTCATGATCTCTCAAATGGTGATGTGATTATTGCTTCTGGCATTTTATGTCATGGGCTCTATAAGCTCATAGACTATGACAGATCTGTAAATGATTTGGCATGTGCAGTACATGATTCTTAGGCTATGTCAGATGCAAAGCTTTGGCATGCACGCTTTGGTCATATGAATTTATCTAGTTTGCTACACCGGTAGAAATTCGAAATGGTTTCCTCTTTGCCCAAGCTTTAGGCACCTAGAAAACATGTTTGTGAAGGCTGTGTTTTGGGCAAAATGTAGCATTCCTCCTTTCCAAAAGATCGTTCAGTTCGGGCCACTCAAAAATTGCACCTTGTACATAGTGATGTCTGTGGTCCTATGTAGACACCTTCTTTTGGAGATTATCTTTACTTCGTGACTTTCATTGATGATTTTCCAAGCATGCATGGGTATATCCATTAAATGCAAAGTCTGAAGTGTTCATGTGCTTCAAATAGTTTTTGGTTTCGGCTGAAAATCTATCATGTAAAATGGGCACCCTCTGTTCTGATCGAGGGGGGGAATATATGACTTCTGATTTTAATGCATTTCTGGCTGAACGTGGGATAAAAAACCAGTGTATAGTGTCGTATACACCTCAACAGAATGGAGTTGCTAAATGAAAGAATAGGTCACTCATGGAGTTCCTTGAGGGGTATCGATAGTGGAGGAAGGTTGGGAAGATCATTTGGTTAAGCCATATTGCACGGACCATCAAAGAAGAGTGAAGGCGAGTAGTGGGGACTAGTTGGAGTATGTGAGCATGAGTATTTGGGAGAGCAAGAGGTAGAAGGCAAGGAGGACAGCGGGGGGTCTAAATAAGATCAGCAGCTATGGTAACTAGTTCAAGATGAGGGGAAGGGGGAGGGATAGGTACTACATCTATAATTGTTTGATCGCGCGGAAGATAATGAGTGGACAACAATGGAGATTGAGGGGATGCTTGGTGGAGCGTGAAGGAGAATGAAATGAGTCTTTAGATGAGGATGATGGAAAAATTATTTTTTGTGGGGTGCTTAGTTTGGTACACCCTACAGTCGAGAAGTTGACGGCCAACGATCATGTTTTAGGCTATTCATTCCGCCTTAGAGGAGCAAGAACTACACACTTTCCTCGTTCCTTGGGCATTTTGGAAGATCATTTTGACACTTCTATCATCCTTAGTAGTCACTATTGGTGGGGGGATAAAAATGTGATGGATGAGGAGAATGCGCACTTGAATGGGAAATTAACTCGAGTAAAGAATACGAAGTAGGTAGGGCATATGGGTTTTGGTAATGCGAGTTTTCTATAACTAGCGAACTATCTGTTGGCATTTCCTATGAGTATGGTAAAAATGAATGCCCAATCAACTCGCTGATGGGTAGATGTGGAAATAAAAGAAAAAAATTGTCTGGAATTTCCATAAGGTGATGCTTCAAGTCGATCATGACTACCAAGAACTCGAGAGACACCATCGATGGGCACAAAAAATTGCTACCCAACCTCGGTTGCAGTGGTGCAAACTTCTGTTCTATTCACTAGAACAATCCATATTGCTGCAAAAGCAGGCTTTGTAGCAATGGACCATGTAGTGTTTTTTGTTGGAGGGTGCCCAACACCAACATTCTGGTATAGGAGGACAAAGTGGGAAAGACAATGGATGGTCAAACAATGATCGGCCTCATCATAGAATATGGTCGATAGGGGTTCGATAGGTAATGAGTGCTTCCATGAATACAACATGCACAATGAGAGTTTCACAAGAGCACACTATGGGTGTAAAATGCATAAAATAGTAGGAGGTGGAATCTAGTGCAAAAATTTATAAGTCCAACATAGGGAGGATGGTATCATAGAGGCAAAGACAATTAGAAAGGATGGACATGATACAAGGGATGGTGCAATAATCACCATTCCATTTCATGCAATCATGGGTGCGGTTTAATGATTACACATGTGGGTGAGGATAAAAATGGTAGTAAAATTGACCAAAAGATCGGATTTCTAATCAGTTCTTTGGCAAATGTTTACAACGAAAAGGTTGTCAAACCTAGTCAATTCAAAACCCAAACCACCCAACTTTAAATTTTCTAGTACTCTGATCCAAAGAGGAATAACTATTCTAATTTAAAAATAAGGGTTTTATGAAATGGATCATGTGTGTGAGCCTTCGAAATTTGTGATTCTTGAAAGAGGAAACTTTCAAAGCGCTACTAAATGAGAAGAGTTTATCAAGGTAGACAATTAGTCTTTTAGAAAAAGCTATCGAGCAATGGCCACTCACGAAATAGGATTTACAATCTCCTTAGTGGCAAGAGCCTTCAAGCCATAAGCTATTTTCAAAGGAGTATAACCAATGCTTACTTTATAGATAGTTTGATAAGTCCATTAAACCATAGGTAATAACTATTCCCATTGTTGAGTCCAACCCATGATTAATTTCTTAAGCATATTCAATGGTGTTTTATTGGTACTCTTGGCCAATCCATTTGCTCGAGGATAGTAAGGTGTGCTAAATTTATGTGTGATATGAAATAACTTAGTAAGATCCTGAATGAGATCATTAGCAAAGTGTGATTCTTGATAAAAAAAACAATGTCCAATGGCAGATGGAACGGTGGGAAAACATCTTGAGTCAAACATCATGCAACTACCAAAGTAATGGCTTATTTAAAAGCCCAGTTTTCTACCCAACAAGTAGCAAAATCCATACAAGTGAGAATGTAGCATCTATTGGTGAGGACAACAGTGGGAGATGGGTGTAACAAAATCCAATCCCCACTTCACAAATGGTTCCACAAGGAGAACCGTTTGAAGGGGAAAATTGTATCAAGGTAATCACAAGATAGTTGTCTCATAGGGATCAAAAGCCATGACATACTCATTAGCACCCCACTATATTATTGGTGATCAGATTTCACTCTACAAAAATTCTCTATAGGTCAAATTTGGAAGAAAAGTGATCACCAGTTCGATGAGAATAGGCCAGTGCCAATACAAAAGGAACCTCATGGATGATGATGCATCAAAGCTATGCTCTAGAAGGATTACAATAGTATAATTGGCCCATTATTATGAAAAAGTGATGGCTATGCAAGGCTAACTTTTGATGTGCAGTAGTGGGGAGCGAGTGTGGGAGACAACTAATGTTTAAAAAGTCACTAACATATCTTAATAAGAATTGGCTAGATCCTAAGTGACCAGGGAGTACTCAGTCATGTTTAGTAGATGGGATGTGAGGAATCATCCATGCCAATCCGAGCTTCACCCAATTCAAGTCAAGAGAGGAAGTCATCTACTACATGAGAAGATCCATGCCAAATGGACAATGTCCTAGTCGAATTCATGAAGAAGGAGAACCCATTGAGCTAATCAACCACCCAAATTTCTCTCATACACTGAATAGCTCAATAGTGAGTGATCCACATGAAAATAAAATTTAGAGCCTAAAAGATAGTGGCAAAACTTTTTGATAGAATATATAATACTGAGTAAATAAGACTGAGACACTCACATTCACTGATGGATTAAATCCTCTCTATGTGTGCTAGTTGCCTATTAGCATAATAGACTGGATGGTACTACTTCTCGTATAATTTCATAAGCATAGTACCAATAGCAATCTTAGGGGCATCAATATAACATGAATGGGTAAATCTGATTGCGGTGCTTGGAAGATAGGGGCCTATATCAATCACTATTTTAGACTGAGAGAACTTTCTTGACATTTAGTAGTCCACTGGAACTACAAAAGGAGCTATCCTAGTCAGGCTAGTGAGGGGAATAGTTAAGTGGGTGAGCCAACATAGATGGCAACCATGCCATCTAATTTATCCTAGGAAACAAAGGACTTCTTTATAGGATCTCAGAAGTGGGGTGTGGAGTGTAGCTTGCACTTTATTGTGGTGCACTTGCATACCTCAACCAACTACTTCATCAAGCATACTTATCAAAAGTAGTAGAAAGGGATCGGGAATAGTGGCTACATTTAGTTTTTGGTAATCCCTAGATATCATAAGTTACTTATTCTTCTTTGGAACTATGGAAATTGGTGAAATACAATCCACATATTGAATGGGGACAATAAAACATACTCACAGTAGTCGTTCAATTTCCTCATTCATGTTTTTGGCAAATTTGAGGTTCAATCTATAAATCTATTGTTTGGTCGGTTAAACATTTGTTTTGAGTACACTCCATGTTTATAAATTCTAGGATCTAGTCCCTTCACATTTTTTCAATCCTAATTAAACAGGTGGATGACTATAGTAAATATTGAAAGTAAGTCGTGTGGGAAGGATTCTTCCAGATTATCTTAAATCTTGATAGGTTAGGGATTATTATCATCACTGAGATGACACATGATCAATTCATCCTTGAGCATGTAAGATTTGTGGCCAACATGATCATTGACTCTTGTAAACACTTTCTGTTGCAACTTAGAGAGATCCAATACACCCTCAAGATAGGCTCTAGTTTCCTTAGAACTTGGTTGAACTTTAGAGGATTTCGTAGATGAGTGATCCAGCACATGTCGCAAGTCCACTATTCTTAACGATAATAAATTTTGATTGGCTAACAGAAATTCCATTTCTTCCTCATCAAAAAATCCATCCAACATATGAGTAGGCTCTGCTATGTAAGGGGGAGTGTCTATCTTAGAAGGAGTGAAATTCATCAAGGAGGACAATATATTTCTGATGATTACATTTGAAGATCAGTTCATGTGATGATCAATCCTACAAGGCTTTGGCTTGCTTCGACCAAGGTCTACCAAACAGCAAGTTATAGTCTAAACTGGACTCGAATAAGTCAAGGACCAAAAAGTTCATATGGAAGACTACACATTGTAGTGTGATTTGAATATTGTGAACCAACCCTATGAGGTGCTCTCAGATTAATCAGCCATGCAAATGAAAAAATGTAACCGATTCAATATGATTCCACTCTAATTTCTTACACAAGGCAGCAATAGCTATGTTCACTATTGACTTACCATCAATTAAGACCTTTACGATTGGATAATTTTTATATGATATTCTAATGAGAGGTACCACATGGTCTATGGTAGTATTTGGCTCTATTTGTATGGTTTTTGTAGATGGTATCAGAATCTGGTGAGCTCCTACCTATAGTTCAAACTTTAGTCAAATCCCACGTACTAAGGTAAACAATTGCCCCAATGTATGGTGATAGGGGCTTGCAATAAAATATCCCATGTCATACTACGGGTAGAATCTTTCAATGGTTTGTCCTATTTTGATGATGATTGAGGTGTGCCCTTCGGTGGTATATCAGATAGAGGAGCCTTAGCTAGTTGTGGTGTGGGGAAGACTAGGGCTTCATGTCGAGCCCATTGTGTAACCTTTGCTACCATTCTGTGTTGCTATTTGAAACATAATTCAACGGCTTTTATAGCTACGTACCTTTAGCATCTTTTATTATCGTGTTTGTACATTGGTCGCCTATGCTTCCATGCATCTTTAGAATGCCCTCTATTATGCCCCATTTCTCCAGAAAATTGACAACGGAAATATAGTAACCAATTAGTGTAGTTGGCAGATCCTTGAGTCCATCACGATGGATTATAAATTCCCTGTCTTTGCATTTCAAATCTAGAATATGCTTGGTATGTTGTATTATGGAGATAGGATGGAACATAGTTGGCTGAAGATTCTTTAGGTTCTTCTATAGTTGCATTGACTTTAACATGACTTAGGTTTACTTTTATAGTCTTTGTAGAGTGACTCTTGTTTTCACATATAGCACAATATAGTTGCTTCATTGACAATTAGTGGCAACACGACCTGGATATTTATATTTAATGTAGAAGAATTATTTCAAAATTTCCTATCAATTATTCTTCTCCGTTCTCATCTAATCTTGATCTTCATCAAAGCCTCTGACTTTATATTTCAATAGTAAGGCCATTTCTATAACGACACCCAAATCCATACCTCCAACGCATGTAATTATCATGATCTGGCAAAATGGCACATTTAATTCATCAATAAATAACTATGTAATAACATGTATGGGTAAATTTGCATCTGATGGAGACAATTGCTTGAGGTGAGCCCAAAATATTTTTGCATATTCATGCACTCGTTGCTTCGGTTTTTGCTTGTTATTTTGCAAGAAGTCAAAGACTTTTGCTTGATTCTTCTTTAATAAAAATCTTTTCAAGAGCATCACAGACTTCATCATACTGTTGAAAATGATTTAAATCAAAGTCTCTTAACCATCTTGCTGCCTCATTCACCAAGGTTGATTAAAAGACTTGAGCCTTGAGCACATTGTGATACTCATTATCTACTACACAATAATTAATTTCAAAAGTGTAAACATGTGCATTTAGATCATCGCTTGGAGATCCGCCAAATGTAGTGTAGGTAATTCTAGTGAGATAGTGTCTCAACTTCAATCCTTACAAATTAGCCATAGGTCTTGAAGTGAACTCCTCAAGTTCATCTACTTCTCCTCACAATCTAAGCTAGTGCGTGATGTCTATGTTGTAGATTCTATTGTCTATCTTCGAAGTCTCAAATTCAATAGTAGTATGGATTCTGGTTCTTTGGTCAAAAGTACCATTCTACTACTCCAAAATTTTGGAAACAATCTGGCAATTCCTCCCTCAATTGTTGTCCTCTAATCTTTCCTATTACTATCTCGTTTGGAAAGAGGCTTGTCTCTAATTTTGATGATATCCATGACTATTTCTTGTCAAAGTTTCATATGAAGAGATTGCTTGCTCCGCTTTCTTGCTCTATCAAAATCACCATCTCTCAAGTGATCGAACTTTCAACACATAATGAAATTTGACTTGGCGGTGCCAAAGGATTTTTCGGTATATCCCACACATTGGAAACTAAAGATTTTGTTAGCTCAAAAACTTCCTTGCTTGACTCCATGCAAATAATTGTAACTTTCATTTCTGATATTGTGGTTCCTTTCGGTCTATCGTGCAATGCCCCTAGCACATTATTCATTCTTATAGGATTTTTATCATTTTTGTGTTCATCCCAAATAGAATTGCAACCGTTGTCGGAATGATTTTCACATTTAAATTAACATTGAAAAAAAAATAAAAACATTTTGTTTTCATGATGGTTAACTTTTAACTCTCTCAAATCTTTTTGATAAAATTCTTTAACTTGACTAAGCTCTCTTTAGTACATGTAGGCAACAAAACTCTGAAGATTTGGACTGATCAAAGATCTCATCATCTAAATTCCTTATGTTTATGAAGTCTTATGTAGTTGAATACAATCAAGCCTTGTGAATAAGTATTTTATAAGCATGCTTATGTGTGTGTGATGCATGGGTATGTGCCATATGTATGCATGTGCTTTGATGCGTGTGCATGGGTATGTGCCATAAGTATGCATGTGCATTAATGTTGGTGCATGGGTATGAATGTATTGAGATGTTTATGTGGCTCTATGTATGTGTGATTGTGTGATTACATGTGGATGTGAAAATATGTATATATCTACGCGTGTCTAAATATGTTCCTACTCTTGTATGCCTATACTTGTCTACCCAAATGTATTCATGTTGCTAAATATATATGCACATTTGTTTTTATGTAAGTGTGTTTGTAAATGGATAAGTGTGTTTCTTTATGGGTTATGAGGTTCAATGCCTACTTGTGAGTACAAGAAACCCTAAAGTGTGTGGGTTCAACCCTATATGTTTGCCGACTTGTGAGTACAAGAAACCCCTAGTGCTATGAGGTTCAACCTTATGTGTGTGTCTACTATTATGAGTATACCTATTACACCAAAATCATCCTACCCTATTATAAGCTTATGTGATTCCCACCTTAGAATAAAACCCTAAGAAGATACTTTATCCTCTTGTATATAATTATGTGTCTATGTGTATTAATCCTTAATTTAATAGATAGTTAATCTATACTTAAAAATTACCTAATGTATACTTTAGATTATGCATTAACAAAAGTATTAATTATTAAATAAAAGATTACGTAATAAATAAAAAATTATTATGTGCAAAATGTGTGAGTTTATAAACATTCGATTTACTTCATGTTAATCTATGTATAATCTATGTTCTATGATTAATAATTTCTTTATTAAATATAACTTATAAATAGACTAGCTCAGTTAATAAATGAACAATTAAAATAACTTTTACTATTAAATTAAACAATATAGTAAATATATGATTAAATACCTTTTAATATTAAATTAAATATTATACGTGTGTGTGTGTTAACCATATACATATGCATCGGTGATGTATATTAGTTAGTGTATAGAATGCATGTATTAGTGTGTGATGTGTATTAGTTAACTAAGTGAATGCATGCGTGTAAATATTTTTTTATATATGTAATATGTATACTTATTGTTTTTTAATGTTATTATGTAGGTACATCCCCGAGAGAGAGAGAGAGAGAGAGTTTCTGTAGGCTCGATCGTGAGAGAGAGAGAGAGAGACAAAGAGAGATACGTGCACGATCAGTTTGGAGCTGAAGCTAATTAGAGCATAGAGAGAGAGAGAGATGCAAGCACGATATGTTTGGAGCTGAAGCTAATTAGAGCAGAGAGAGAGAGAGAGATACAGACACGATATGTTTGGAGCTGAAGCTAATTAGAGAGAGAGAGAGAGAGAGAGAGAAACAGAAGTAGAGAAGCTCCTCTCGGTTATAGATTCCGGCTGCGCGCATACGAAGTAGGGAGAGATGACGATGTGTTACGAGAGAGAGAGAGAGAGAGGGAGAGAGAGAGAGAGGGAGAGAGAGAATCAAAGAATCTCTCGCTGCACTCTGTTAATGCATTAGATCAACCGCATGGGCAACACATGAAAAAAATGATGGACATCAGCCAGTCTTTGTACATGGCGGTGGTCCAAAAATCAATCAGTGGCTTAAAAAGCTAGGAATTCAGCCTCGGTCTGATGGAGGACTTTGTGTCATGGATGAAGCAACCATGGAAATTGTTGAAATCGCCCTTGTAGGAAAGGTTAATAAATTTTTGGTCTCTCTCATCAACAAAGCAGGTGTTATTGGAGTTCGATTATGTGGGAAAGATGCTCGATTGATCACAACACGACCAACAAGAGGGGGTTCTTTAGGATTTGAAGGAGAAGTGAGTGTTGTTACATACTCAATTTATCATCAAATCAAGTGCTATACCTGTAATTGCATCAGTAGCATCAGATATGGAGGGGCAAGCATATAACATCTAGCATCAGATAAGGAGTGGCACGAATATATCATTAATGCAGAAACAATAACAAGTCAAATTACAACATCACTTGGTGTTGAAAAGCTTATATTACTCGCAGATCTGTCAGGCATCATGCTAGATGTCAACGATTCAAAATCCTTAGTCAAGGAAATTGAAATCAAAGGAATTAAGAAGCTAATTGAAGATAGAAAAGTTTCTGGAGAATGGAGAGGCAGAAAGCCTCAGGTCGGCGTAGGCAGGTCGCATGTCAAGGCTGGATTGATAAGAGAGAGAGGCAATCTGAGCACTGACAGAAAGCAGCGATGGCGGCAGTTGCAACCGATTGAGAGAGACATAAGCATGTGCGCAAGATGTAGATGGTTGATAATGCGGAGAGAGAGAGAGAGAGAGAGAGAGAGAGAGAGAGAGAGAGAGAGAGAGAGAACGAGGGAGACAATGGATGCTAGAGAGAGAGGGAGAGGGAGAGAGATAAATGAGAGAGAGAGTGATGAGAGAGAGAGAGATAGAGTTACGAACCAAGGGGCATTTATGCATGTGAGAAAATTAGTATAAGTGTATGTATACATAAATGCATAACTCCATGTCCAATGTGAAAGTGCATGTGCATAAATGTGAATGCATGACTGCATCTAAGTGTGTGTGCATATATGTGATGTGTATATGCATATTAGATGTGTGTGTATGCATGTGACATATAGTATGTATGCATATGTGAAAATGCATGTATGTATGCATGAGGATTATAGAATGCATGTAGTATAAATATGATGTGGAAATGCATATGCATATTTATAGGTGGTTTGTGCATATTCATGATACAATATGATGTGTGATGGTATGTCATGAGCATGATTATATGCTAGCATATATGAAATTTCTATTAGCATGATAGAGAGTATGAATGTATATGTGTGTTACATGCATGTGTGATGTTAATATGTATGCATACTGATGTAGATGAGATGCATATTCATGATAGTAAGTATGAATAACTTTCAAATATTTGTCTTTAGTGTAGATATATCCCCTTGTGTGTCTTTGATACTTCTGCTTCATGGTATGTTTAAATGCTCTTTTTTCCATTTTCTTGAGCCACATGTTCAACGTACCACCAATCCACAATATGAAAATGAGGCATGGGCTTTTACTATGATGTCTAACTACTGCAAGTTCATTGATTATTCAACTATGGGCAATAGATAATATGGTGGCCTCATTCATTGCTTCATTCTCTCATGTTTGTAAATAGCCACCATGTAATTTGAATAATTTTGTTGCAGAAAATTTATTGATGAACCATGGGTGGGCTATTCTAACTTTATTTATATCTACACATGGATCTACTATTGTTGCTATCATTGGTGTCTTTGTGTGTTCTTTAGTGTCAGGTTTCACTCTCTTTCCTCTCTTCATGGTTAGGTTATGGAAATTGACAAATTTGATTCTACTACTTTGAGTGCCAATGATTCTACTACTTTGACTATTTTTCCAAAGATACGAGTGAGCTCTTTGGACATTTGTTCACCTAGTACATGTGCTCCTCCTAATATTCTTGCAAATTTATCTTCAATGTTAATATATGTTTTTCTTCATAGATGTTCGATGAAGTCTTTGTAATTCGATATATCCATTGAAGTCAACACCCCTACACAGTTTTGGAAGGTGTTAGGTCCTCAAAAGTTGTTTTCCATAGTGATCAAGAGTCACTATTTTGCCTCTACTTCAAAATATAGACATGGAAAAGTACTCAAACTTTTTAAAATGTTACAACACTGATTTATCTATCAATGGCAGTTTAATGCACTTGATTTGGATACTCTACATGGAGTAAAAACATGTACAAGATAGCATATTTTTCCTGGATGCTATCTTTTCATGTGTAGAGACACACCTTCACTATTTGCGACCTTACTCAAAGGACAATCAAGAAATTTGTACCACACTTATAAAACTCTATGCACAGTTAGACACAAGTAGAATGACTTCAAATGGATATTGGAAGAAGGAGTAACAACCGAAACATTATTGTGTTGGAAACTAGCTCACTACACATAGAGGTAGTGAGCAATGGCTAACTATAGAGAAGTATAAGCTATGAAAATAACTAACTTAGCAATGAGTCTACATGTATCAACTTCCTTAAACTCTCCAATATCTTAGGATGAAACTAGAGGTCTTGGAGTTCCACTCACTACTTGGAATTATACATATACAAGGTCTGAAAATGTGGTCCTATAATTTTGCAAGAATCTCTTAGTCAACCACTAAATGTTTTGGTAAGCTATGACTTAGGAAAGTGATTCACATTCCTTGATAGCTAAAATTTGGGATATGAAGCTTCGAATGATAGCTCTACATTTCATCCATGCCCTTGAGCCTTTGGCTAAGGTATAAGACTTGATTTTTAACACATATTTGGGCATACATCTTAATAAGTAGTGAACTCCTTCTATATGATATGCCTGATTAACACAAATTATTTTGTCTTCAAGGGTTACTTTTTCCTCTTGTCCACTTCCATCATGAGGGTGGAAATCATGAGTAGAAAGTGTAGTATATTTGTAGACCATTAACTATTAGGATCATTGAAGGTAACCACAATGAAATTTGAATCAAGTAATTCATAAATTAAATCTGTTAGTCAATTTCTTCGTTATAATATGTTAAGAATATCATACGTTTTATGTTCCTTACTTGGCCTATGGAATAATGAGTCAAAAAAATCTTGCATACGATGAACCTACCTTGCAAGTCTATTTAAAGGATATTCATGCTAGCAAACTAGGGTAATACTTGATCATCTACAAGAATCACCACTTTCCTATCTACTAATTCTTCTAGCCTACATAAATTCATACAATCTCTCTTTCAGTTATTTTATACTTCATCTCTCTAGTTCCCAAGATCCTCCGAGAATAGTATATTAGTTCAACCAATTCTTTTTAGGCTCTTGAACTAAAAGCTCACCCAAAACTATATGAGATGCACCTATAGGAACACAAAAATGTATATTCCAATTAGGTGCATTAGAATGGATGCATTCATTGAATCTATTCAAGAGATTAAAACTCTTGTCTTGCTCTTTGTCCGAGGAAAAGGCACATTTTCTTGGCAAGTTTTAACAAAGGTAGACATATGCGTGCCAATATTTGAGAAACTTTTTATGCACTTTAACTTGGCCAATGAACCTCATGTATACCATAATATTTCCCAATGAAGGTGCTCATACAATCATCTCTGCATATATGGTTATTCCTTCTTTACTAAAAAAAGCATTACCAGTACACCTCTTGTCACACAAAGTGCATAGTTTTCAAGGTTCAAGGAAAACATGAACTCATTGCTATTCAAAAACACAATCTCAAGTGATGTAAGTGTCCTTTATTTCTCTCTCGATTAAAAAAAATGTCTATTATGAATGTAATTAAACATGGATCAAATATCTTTAAAATTTTTAGGGAGCATTTTCTCAAACAAATTCATCACAATTGAAGCATATACTCACCATTCTAGTACACATGCAAAATTCTCCCTAATGTTAGGATCCATGCTCATTTGGTGGATGTTCACTCTTGTAAATGGGACCAAATGGAAAAAATTAATGAACAACTTGAGAAAGATGTATAGGACCACGTTAAGCTTCACCATGACCTGGTGGTAATCAAGGGCGAGCATGGCTTCTCTTGGTCAAAACTCTCGCTGAAGACGAATTTGCAAAAAGCTAGACTTCAAAAAGTATATTGCACATAAAACAATTGATAACTCGGGTCCTCCACCCTTCTCTTAATGTGTGGACTTAGCTTTGTTTGATCACTATACAATCATCCTCACAATCAAGCCACAATTTAGATACAGGAAAGCTCTTAGGTTTTGTGTTGATCATTCAACCCTATACCTCCCCTCAATTCAATAGATGTTGTCCTCGACAAGGATCAAGGCGTTCAGTACCAATGCCTCCCTGGCCAAGTGTTGGACATTGGCTATCAAGGCAACTCAATATATCTTGAAGAAGTGAAATGGAGACTCAAAGAATGGGACGTATGAAATCTAAAGTACTTTGTTGTATGCACCATCCTCTTAAGGCTTAAGTCAATAATGAAAATTCCCACCCCTAAGTTGGGCTCCAAGAAGCCATAAGCAACCTTTCAAAAAAGTAGATAAAGAGACTAAAAGAATGTGTAAGCTCTTGAAGAAGAAGCAACACAAGGAAGAGATCTCATACATGACTAGCAACCATGCAGTGGAAAGCACTAGTGATGAATAGAATATTGAACTAATTGTCAACCATTTAACTCAGCTCCCAGGGATGTCCACTCCAATCTCTTTTCAAAGGTGTGATAACATGGCCATCATCTCTAGAGTTAGAACCCCAAAAAAAATTGTAGAATATGATGCATCTTCTTGATGTCCCCATCAATGTCCAAGAGATTATTGAATCTATTGATTCTCCAACGAATAGTAAAAGCTTGAGTTTGGACATCTTCAATAATGAGTTGTTCAAGATATTAAAGAGTATTTTGGTGAGCCTGCTACACCTGTTCTGGCAAGAAGTACTATATTTTTGAGCTTTCACTAAGTTTCTCAATGAAGGTATGATTAAATTGATTCAAGAAAATATAGAAAAAATAGAATTGAAAACTAGTGGCCTATCATTATGTTGCAAACTAGATATAAAATGTTTATGAAGGTCCTTGCTAAGTGTATTGTTTTACGTCTTTGCTTCTAGATCAATGAAGATAAAAAATGGTTTGTTAATACTAGATCTATCTTGAAGGCTATTATTGACGTGTGAGAAGGACTTAAGTTGGTTAATGAATCTTCTCAGAATGTCCCCTTCATGAAGATCGATTTTTGACAAATATTATGATTGCCTCAAGTGGGACTTCATTCTCCATTCCTTGAAGGATCGAGGGTGTGACTCCAAGTTCATAAGGATGATCACAAGGCTTATGGGAAACACCTTCACTCAGATTAATATCAATAGTCACCTATCTCAATTGAAGAGAGTAAAGCACTCTATTGGGTAGGGCTGCCTCTTAGCTCCACTTCTCTTTGCTATTTCCACCTATGTCCTAAGCTCCTTCGTTAAACATCATGCCCAGCTTGGGTAGATCCATGGTATCTTGCTTCCCCATAGCTAGAATCAGATGATAATGAGACTCTTTGCTTTGACATGAATGCTTTTATGCATACTCATATTAATAGTCTCTCCACCTTTTGGCAATGTCTATAGATTTTGTACATAGCTTTCAAAGATATTTCATGGCCCGCTCTATAGTTTCTATTTGACGAGGCATAGCTACAGCTCCCCACTAGAGAAACCTTCCATGTCCTCAAAATTTGGATGGCCTTTTATGTTTCCATGAGTCAAGGATGGAACTAGGTTCTCCAAGATATTGATAACAAATTTTCTTACTAGAAGTGCATGCAATCCAACCTTCTATGGCATGCCATGGTGATCAACACCTTCCTTCTTTCATACTCTATCTTGTTTTAGGCTTGTTGGAGACTAAAAGACAAAGATTTCATGAAGTTGTAAAGAGCTTGCATAAATTTCCTTTCCATAGGACATCCCAACATGAAAGGTGTGCCCAAAATTGAATGGGCCATTTTCGCTAACTAGAAAGATTGTAATGGTTTGGGCATTCTGGAAATGGGATGATGGCCAATAAGATGGCTACCAAGTGCATGATCAAAGTGTGGTGCAAATCGAAAACTTCTTGGGAAAATTTTAATGTAAAAAATATTTCTTTTTTTTATTTTGTGGGGCTTCCTAGGTGGAAGGAGCCTCACCAGTTCTCTTTATTGTTTTGTCCTTTTCTTGTGACTCAAAAAGGTCAAAATTAGAGTACTCTTTGTAGAAGATCTACAACATGATGAAAACCGACATCAAGTTCAATGAAGATTCAAAGTGGGTAGCCAAAATTAGACAAAGTGACTCTATTTGGTTTCCTATTAGGGGAATAAAAGAAAAGGACTTAAAGAACCTCCAAATGAGAAAGAATTTATGGAACAAAGGCTTTCATATGTGCAAAAAACTTTGGAATCAAGAGGGAAGAGACCTTAGATTTGAGGACATAGATCCAACTAGGAGAGTTAATTATGAAGATTGGTTGCTATAATGACATAGAATCAATTATTGGAAGAACTTAAATACTTTCCTCCTTCTCGAGCATGATCCCCCAAAGAAGGAAGGGTAAGATGGACCAACAACAACAATTTGGATAAGGTGATAAGTTTTACGAAGCACATGGACTTGCATGTCTCCCTTAACAAGTGATGGTGTGTGAATTACCCCTATATCAGATGGCAATTTAAGTTTGTGGACCTATGACATCCTCTTATTGCAACCAAAAACTTGGTTCTTGTGTGGACAATTCACTACAAAAAATCTTGAGCAATGTCAAAACCAATAAAATCTAATGGGTCCCCTCAATGGTGTAAGCACTACCTTTCTGGTAGAGAACATATTGGTCATCTTCTAGCATGAAAAACAGGGTTCCGTGCTAACTCTATACTGTTAAGATTATCACAATAGATAGTGATAGGCTTTTGCAACTTCCACACCTAAATCTGCAAGTAGCATCTCCAGCCATGATGCTTCACATGGTGCCATTGGAGCACCTCTATACTCAGCCTCTGTACTCGAAAAAGCAATAGTGGGTTGCTTCTTGCTACTCCATGTAATAGTTGCACTCCCAAGTGAGAATAGAAAGCCACTAGTAGATCTTCTATATGGAATGCTACCTGCCCAATCTACATCGGTGTATCCATGAAGCTATAAATCTACACCAGCTTTAGAAAACAATGCATAATCCAAAGTAGCACTCACATAATGTAGAGTGCACCTCAAAGCATCGAAATGTGGCTTCCTAGGAACTTGCATAAACTAACTTTCAAGTCCAATAGTATAGCTTAAATCATGATTTGTAATTGTGAGATATATAAGACTTCCCACAATTTTCCTGTACATAGTAGCATTTTCCAATGCTTCACCTGATGTAGTATCCAACTTCGAATTCTGATCTAATGGCATAGAAATTGGCTTAAAATCAACCATACCATACTTTTGTAGCATCAATCATACCATACTTTTGTAGCATATTCAAGGCATATTGCCTTTGCAACATCCATATACATGTTTTTGTATGTATAAACTCAATGCCCAAGAAGTAGCACAGCACGCCAAGATCTTTCATGTCAAATTCATGCAAAAGAAGTTGCTTTACCTCTTTGATGCCTTCTTCATTCTCACCACCTACAATCAAGTCATCAACATAGATGGCCACAATTGTGATGCCATCATCACCCTTCCTTGCATATAGTGAATGATCTGCATCACACGTAGAAAACCCAATGGTGGTTAAGTAATCAGCAATCCTTGCATGCCATGCATGAGAAGCTTGTGTTAGCCCATACAAAGCCTTTTGCAACCTCTAGACATATTCTGGATGCTTTGAATCTTCATAACCTTGTGGCTGGTCCATGTATAATTCTTCATGTAGCTCCCCATGTAGGAAAGCATTCTTCACATCCATTTGATGCAAAGTCCATCCTTTTGTTGTAGCTAATGCAACAAGTGTTTTGACAGTAGACATTTTAGCTACAAGGCTGAATGTTTCCTCATAATCAATGCCAGATTTTTGTGTATATCCTTTTGCTACCGACTGTGCTTTGTACTTTCTTATGCTAACATCAGCATTGTGCTTTACCTTGTAAACCCACTTGCAGCCTATGGGTTTCTTCCCCTACGACAATGGAACTAGCTTCCATGTACCATTTCCATAAAGCACAGCCATCTCCTCATCCATAGCTTTTTCCCAATCTGCATTTCCAATTTCATCTTCAAAACAAGAGCGTTCAGCATCTTGTATTACATTTGTCATGTAGGCACAATGACGAGCCTTATAACTGTCATACGTTAGTCGTTGCACTGAATTCAGCATCCTCCCAGATCTTCTTGGTCTTGGGTCACTTCTTCTTGTATCATCTGCATTTGCTTTTCTTACTCCTAGAGTCTTCATAGAGGGCAATCCAAGTTCCTCATCAAGACTCTTTTCTGAACCACTTGTATCTCCATCAACATCTTCAAAACCAACACATGTTTTATGATGAGCAGAAAGCTTTTCTTTACCTTTCTTGGATGTATTTGATGAATTTGCTGGAATGAAATTTCCACACAATCTTCCACTCCATGGATTAGAGTTGGAACTATTGCTTGCTGATGCATCTGGTCCACTCAAAGCTTGAGATTCTGCACTTGACTTTTTAGCATTTTCTTTTTCATTTGGTTCAAGATTCAGTCCTTCTTTGGCATCTGCATAGAAGCTTGACATTTCATCAAATACCACATCTCTGCTCACTTTCACCTATCATGTGAGTGGGTTATAACATTTATATCCCTTTTGCTCAAAGGAGTATCCAATGAAGACACATTTTTCTACTTTTGGATCAAGCTTCGTCCTCAACTCATCTGGAACATGTACATATGAAATACACACAAAAACTTTGAGATATGATAAGTTTGGCTTTTTAGTTGTAAACTTCTCTTTAGGTGTACCTTGATGTACAACAGCAGTCCGAGTGTATATAGCAGTATAAACAACTTTTGCCCAATAACAATGAGGCATATTCTTCTCAGCCATCAAGGCTCTTGCTATTTCTGCAATATGTCTATTTTTGCATTCAGCAATGCTATTCTGTTGTGGTGTGTACCTGCATGAAAACTGACACCGAATTCCATGACTTTTTAGAAAATTGTTGAACTCATTTGACATATATTCACCTCCTCCATCAAACCTTACTATCTAAATATACTTCCCTGTCTGCTTTTCCACCATAGCTTTAAAATTCTGAAAGTGAGTGAACACCTCACTCTTCTCTTTCATGAAATATACCCACAATTTTTCGTGTATGGTCATCAATGAAAGTAACATAAAACCTGCAACCGCCCATAGATGTGGTCTTTGCAGGAACCCAAACATCTGTACGTATTATGTCTAGCACATTCTCACTAACATGCTTGTCATGCAAAAATGATGATCTTGACTCTTTACCAAATTGACATGTTACACATACCTTTTGCATCTTTGCAACCTTGAAATTTTGTAGTCCATGGACAATCTCCTTTGACTGCAGCAATTTCAGCATTTGCAAGTTTGCATGTCCAATCCCTTTGTGCCACATCTCTATATCAGCAATAATTCCTGTATCTTTTGCAAACATGGTTGCATTCATTTCAAGAATTTTCACATCTAAGGTGAACATCCTACCTAGTTTGTTTCCTTTGGCAATCAATCTTCCATCACGTTTGTATTCTTCTACATGTAACCCATCAGCGTTGAACCTAACTTGTAATCCCTGGTCAACCATTTGTCCAATAGAAACTAGATTCTTTGTTATATTTGGAACATGCAACACATTAGCAAGATGTTTTACCTTCCTGTCTTCCATAGATAATGCTACGTTTCATGTATGCTCAATAGAGTTTGATGTGTTATCACTTGTTTCAACATATCTAGGAGCTGCCAATTTCTGCAAAGAACTAAACCATTCTGCATGACTATTCATGTAATTTGAAGCACCTGAATCAACATACCAAACATTATAATTTGATTTTGAAACACCAGTAGACATTGTATTCATCGTGTGATGTTGAACCATGAACAGCTTCTCAAAATCATCTGCATTTGTGGATGCATAGTTGTTTTGCTGCCTTCTGTTATTTTGATTCTTCAACCTGCAATCATGTTCAAAGTGTCTACATTTACCACAATTCCAACATCCCTTACTATCATTACCTAAATCTTTGGCTCCCCCTCTCTCCAAACTATCCTCTTCCTCCTACATGATTTTGTTGTTAACTTTAGTTTTGGTTAGTGTTTCCTCTTCCACTTTGGAAACCTCTACCTCTGCCTCTTCCTCTGCCAGAGTAGAATACCTGCTTAGAACTAGTTTTTCCTTGGGACTTTGACCCCTCAACAAGGTTATTTTCTTCAATAATCAACATGGATACCAGATCAGCAAAATTTGGAATATTTTCCCTGGTCTCTATGGAAGTTTTGAACTGCTTATATGCAGCTCCTAGACAACGAAGGCACACTTCCACTTTATCATCATCATCATCTACATTCACACCAATAGATGCAAGTTACTCACATATGCTTTTGATTTTCAGGATGTAGTCAGTTACCAACATGCTCTTCTTTTCCAATGTATGCAACTCCTTCTTGAGTTGCAATTTCCATGCCTTTGTATTGGTCTCGTACAATGTGACAAAACTATTCCAAGCCTCTTTCGGATTCTTGACATCTTGTATGTGCCCAATCATGCTATCATATATGCTAATAAATAGCCAATACATTACCTTTCGTGCTCCTTCATTCCATTCTTCATATGCTCGTAGTTGTTCTACAGTTCGATTCCTCTTTGATAACTGCGAAGCATTTTTGTTCTCTCCTTAGATTTACTTCCAATAGGCTTTTCCCATCAGGAAATTTATCATTCTAAATCTCCAAGCATGGAAGTTGTTCTTGTCAAGCTTATCGCTCATAAGGTGACTCATTCCATCTTCGTTTGCCATTTTTGCAGCAATTCACAACACTACAAGCAGCACTTCTGCTTGAACACTATTGCACTATGACGTGATAGTTTGATCTCAGAAAAACACAGTTTTCGTGTATCAACAGTACACAGAATTGCTTAAAATTATGGATCTGAAATATATGAGTGTTGCAAAGCACAATGCAAGTTTGAGTTTTTGAAACTGACCTAGCTTTTCTATGGGCCCCACCTTGTGGGCTCGAAATAGAGGTCGAGATGGCTCCAAAACTCTGATCTGACAAAAACAAGTGACCCAAAAAGGATATCTCAAGAAAATATTTTGAGGTCTTCTACCTTCATGCCAATTTTCGTAGCAATCTGAGGTCATTTGTGAATCGTGCTTTCTCCACACTCTCGCGTACTCTTCACCTTCCGCCTTCTCTGTAAGCTCTCTACAGCCACACTCGCTCTGATACCATGTCACGAGGAAGGAGATAAGGAAGAGAGCTCGCACACACACTCTCACAATCAAAGAGAAGCACACACTCAAATTGAGGGAAGGAAGAATGATCTTGTTCTTCTTCTTCTATTACATAGAAAGGAATGTATACGAATGACCTAAAAACAAGAATACAACAATTGCAATATACAAAGATCAATACATAAGGAAGAAACCTAATGTCCGCGAATGAGTGAGCTGGCAAGGAACAAATGTGCCATCACTCTCGGTACATAAATCTAATAAAGCTCAATGAAGTATCCCTTAGATATATCGACGTGACCACTATACATGCTAAAGAAATGAAAAACTAATACGTGTCATCTTGGATCATCACATGTTGAGCTTGATATCTCAATAAGCCTCTTATAGTTTTAAAAGAGGAATTTTGGCCAAAGCCTATTCTCCCTTGCTTGATTTAATGAAAAAAACAACTGTACAATGAAGGTTAATAGTGCCGTTGGGATCCCCATATCCCACAAAGTAGTGGTGGGACTGCCGAAAGACACAACTATGGATTCAGTAGAATTCAGTAACAAAACTAAGTACTAAGGATGAGAATTTAATAGGAAAGCTAATTTTTTTTGAAACTTATAAAGAAGGTTAATGATCTTTTCGTTGCCCCCATGGGCAATCCATTTACTTTTAATCTTTTTTTTTTCAATACAATAATCCTATAGTATCTGAAGGAAGGTGACTTCTTACAATTACATATTCTTCTACCACCTACCAAGGGATTCATCTATCAACCAATTTTTTCAAATTTTCATTAAATTTGGCCGCACATCTTTCTTTCCATAACTTCCAAAGCCCTTCCAATGATAGAAGAGGTGAACTCTTAGCAAAATAGTGCTTGCATCCACTTGGTTGGACTTTATATACTTAAACTCTTAGCAAGATCTTGTGAGATTGAGTAACTCTTAGGGCACGAAAAGAAGAGGTGAACATCCCTACCTACCATGGAGGAAGCAATTACACCACTAAGCCTCACATATTTTATTAGCTTTGCAATTGGTCTAGATTCCTCTATGGACAATTTACCACATAAGAAATGACGTTCTAATCTCAATGAGAGGATGTCACAAGTCCACAAACGTAATTTTCCATTTGATACAAGTCAATTTAACGCACCCTGTATTGTTAAAGGAGATATGTACATCAAAGGGCTTCTTTATAGTTTATCGCTTATCCAATTTGTTAATGTTGATCCATCTAAACCCTTCAATCTACAAAGGAACATGACCAAGAAGGAGAGTCTTGTCTTTGAGTTCTCCTATGCATTCATCATCTATCCTAATAGGCACCAATCTTCAAAATCAACTCTCCTAATCATGTCTATGTCCCCAAATCTAATCCAATGTTTTCTCTCTTGGTCCCAAAGATGCTTCCACACATGAATCCATTTGTTCCATAGCTTCTTTTCCTTTGGAGGGTCTCTATGTCTTTGTTCCATAGTTTCTTTTCCTTTGGAGGTTCTCTAGGTCAATTTCTTTGATTCCCCGAATAGGAAGCTAAATAGAATCATTCTGCCTAATCCCACAGATCCCACTTCCAATCCTCATTCACCTTGACATATCATCTTGTTCCAACTCCTCTACAAGGATTAGACTTAGTTGGAACATTTGGGAGTCAATGTAAAAGGATAAAAAAGAAAAGTGAGCAAATCAAGCTCCTTCTGCCTAAGAAACCCTAGAAGCATGAGAGAAGATATGTTTTTGAGGCCCAATTTTGCTTACAAAGTTTTCAATTTACACCACGCTTTCATCCTCCATGTTGCAACCATCTTATCTCCCATGCCCTCATGGCCAGAATGCCCAAGCCATCTATTGTGTGTGCCCCATCATGGAAAATATCCATGTCTTTTATACCAACGTGAAAAACATCCAAGTGTTATATATATATATATATATATATATATATATATATATATATATATATATATATATATATATATATATATATATATATATATATATATGTGTGTGTGTGTGTGTGTGTGTGTGTGTACTCTATGCATGTATAAACATGATCATGTGTAAAGATGCTCGAGACTATTAAAAGATAGTAAATCTTAATGAATAACTAACTCTAAGAAAGTGTAATCAGTCTAAAAGCATACAGAAGTTAGGTACAAGTGTCATGTTCATATAGTTGGCAACACCATTGTCATTACTGGTGTTATTTGCAATAGAGTTGATAGTGTTGGCAGTATGGCTTATGCTTTTAAAGTATAATAAATGGAACGTGAAATGTGCAGCATTATGTTCGTTTGGCTTATTTTATTAGTATCAATAGTACAAATAGTACAAAGCTGTAATTATGTCGTGATCGGTTTTCGATTGTGTAGAACAAATTAATTCTCGAAGTGTTCCAATTTTTTTTGGAAGTTCGGCCATATATGCATTAAAAATTGAAATGATCATACAGTCATCCTGTCCCCCATTTTTTAATAGTTATGCGTCAAGCTGCTATACCAGTCTACCACGGATCCTCCATCCAATTCAACAATGTCAAAAGATTTGGCGTTATGTTTTACAATGGATCATTAATGTTGAAAAATCTTTGACATTTTGAGAACATGCCAAAAGTTCATAAAACATTGATTTCGGAAATAAAAAAAGTGACCAACACTCGTTCATTAACGTCAAAAGCGTGTGCTATAGTAGTAAGACCTTGACTCTCTGAAGTGAAACGAGATGCAAGACTCACACAATCCGAGAACACATTGGTTGATCTGGAGAACACATGTGAAGAAAAGGTGGATTGAATATGTTGTTCTTTAAATTTTAAAGCCCAAAAAGAGAACTCTCAAAGAAAAACTTGTGGATGTCTTCCAGTATTCACAAAAAACATGTTGATGCGTGAACAGAAGGAGAAGAAAAAAAGAGTGCCAGAGAAAACGAAACAGAGAGGCCAAGGAGAGAACTTTATTAAACACGTCACTTATTCACGTTTGGTGCGCAGAAACAGTTCACCAAACCAAAAACCATCAGAGTCTTGAGTATTTCACATGAAGAGTGCAGGAAACTACTTCACCGAGCCAAAAGAGCTTGCGCTTGCTGCTCATACTGAAAACTCGATGCTGCATAGGAGCCGTCAGCACTGAAGATGAAGATGCCTGGCAACGTACCGGCAGACTGGAGCTGCTGGCAGGCTGAAAGTGCTGTGGACGGCGCCGGGCCTACACCTCCTGTGCTGAAGCTCGCAAGCACCTTTGCCCCACCGCCGTATGTAGCTGCCGCTGTGTTGTAGTAGCTCACAAATTGTGATGCAGATGTGCTTGAGGAATACGAGTAGAATTGAAAGTTGACAAGATCAATCACATCATTGTATTGGTCCCACAGAGCTTTGTATTGTGTTTGCACTCCATCAAAAGGAGCTATGGATGCAACAGATATCACTCCTGAGGATTTTAGTTGTTGGATGAGTTGGCCTATGCAGGAGACGAATGTGTCGGTAGACACACTGTCGAAATGTTCATAGTCTATGTCAATCCCATCCAAATGGTATTGGGATATCAAACTAGTGAGGGAGGAAACTGCATTAGATACCCAGGAATCCACAGAAGTTGCACTAAATTGGACTGGCTGGCCTGAGATGGTGTCTCCACCCAAGCTCACCATAACCTTCACATTGCTATACTGCGATTTAATGGCTTGCACTGCTTCTGGAGTAAGCACAGAATTTTGCCAGTAGATATTGAACACACCGTTTGTGGGTGACGCGGACGAGGTGTAGTCGATGGCGAAGGAGAGGATAAAGTGGAAAGTGACCTCGCTATTTATAGGCACGTCCGTGAACGACACTCCATTGTAGAGAGCACCAATATACTCTCTGAAGATCTTCCCATTGTAATTTGACGAGGGCGATGTGGGAGATGATCCGGAAGGCTCTGATATGCAGACAACCTGACCGATTTGGAGGTTATTACAGTCAATTCCGGGGTTCCAGCTCTCGAAATCTGAAAGGGATATCCCATTCGCCTGGGAGATGGCATAACAGGTGTCCCCAGACTGGACTGTATATGTCGTGCAAGAGCCGGAGGTAGGGCTGCTGCTGGTCGGCTGTGAGATGCACACAACCTGACCAATTTGGAGGTCATTACAGTCGATGCCGGGGTTCCAGCTCTCAAAATTAGATAGCGAGATACCATTGTCTTGGGAGATTGCATAGCACGTGTCGCCTGACTTCACTGTATACGTTGTGCAAGCTGCAGAAGCCAGCGTGCACCCTGCGATGGAAATCTGATTAGCTACATCGGTCTTATATAGATTGCCTCCTCCCGCATCATCGCATAAACAAAAGAAAAGCACGAAAGCAGAAAATACACAGGCAAATAAACAGAACAGAGACTTGATGAACAACGAATTCGAGCAAAGGGAACACATCCTTCGATGGCATACATACCATTGCAGAAGTTGAGAAGAAGGAAAGCGGCGAGGAGGAGAAAACAGCGCATGGCGCAGCAGGCTTATTCTCAAGCACAGAATACACGATTGAAGTGATCTGTATGAGGAGAGTGCCACATATCATAAGCGAAGTCTGAGTAACTGTAAATTTATTGAAAGCTGAGGGCAGCTGGAGAGTAAAGGTCAACGGTGTTCAAAGACATTTTGGGTCCAGCGACTTGAAGCAAAGAAAATCATCCACGATACTGCAAATTTCTACGAATTCTACGAATTTCAGCGACACGAAATCTACGCGCTTTCGAAGACAAAGAGTTTCACGGAAAACTTTCTATGCATTTCAATCACAGAGTTCTAGTTTTTCTATAAACTTAACGTTAAGAAATTTGCTAACCACATCTCTACCACCCATGTCACATTCCAAACAGGTTCAATCGGAGAAGACGAAATCCTATCCTATTTGTATGAATTTAGGATTCTCAACATATTGCAATAGACTTCTTGTCCATTTAGGTTCAACGGTCATCATATTGCAATAGACTTCTTGTCCATTTAGGATTCTCAACATCCCATCCACATTCTAGAGTGTTCAATATCTTGGTGGCTTGTTGCCATAGCACTTCTAATCAAATTAGAGAGTGCAGGAATACATCTAACTTGACATATGACTTGGAGAGACAAAGTTGTTGGTACGAATATCTTTAGCACGTTACGAGTCATCCACAAACACACACAAGGAGTCTCACATCCATACAAGTAGACATATGCACATCCATACAAGTAGACACATGCAAGCAAGCATCACTAATAGAAAAGACACAAGAGTTCCCCAAAAATTGACACCTCATTAAAAGAGAGAATAAACAAAAGCCATAGAAATGAGGGATTATTCACTTTTATACGTAAGTTTTAAAAAGTCACTCTGTGGATGGAGGAAAGGTTGTAGCCAAAGGAACGAGAGAACGTTGGTTATTCACTCTCGATGTTACCCCCACACATAGCCAAGCATAATATGTCATGTTTGGGACTAGGAAAACTGTAAAGATTGATCTTTGGCATAAAAGAATAGGGCATGTGAATATTTCTAATCTCAAGAACATGAGCAAAGCACGATAAGTGAATGATTTACCAAAACTTGATGGACAATCCATTAACGCATTTTGTGATGTTTGCCAACTAGGTAAGCAAGCTAAATGGTTTTTCAAGAGGAGTACTCAAAGATCAGCAAGGCCTTGGAGCTCATACACATTGATGTTTGGGGGCCTAGCATGGAGGCTTCCTTAGGTGAAGCAAGGTTCTTTGTCACATTCATTGATGATTTCTCAAGAAAGGTATGTATCTAGCGTGGAGGCTTCCTTAGGTGAAGCAAGGTTCTTTGTCACATTCATTGATGATTTCTCAAGAAAGGTATGTATCTAAATCAGTAAAGAGAAATCAAATGTGTTCTCCATGTATCAACGATTCTAGAATGAAGTTGAAAAGGAGATAGGAAAATTATTCAAAACCCTAAGGTATGATGGAGAGGGAGAGTATTTCTATAAGGAATTAAAAAAGTACTTGCCGGATCATGACATCAAAAGGAAGTACAAATGTAGGTAAACCCCTCAACAAAATAGAGTGCAAGAAATAAGAATAGGCACATTGTGGAGATAGCTATGTGGATGATGGATGAGCATCAATTACCAGTCTTTGATTGCGTAGCGATAGTAAATACATCAATGTATCTTATGAACATCATTCCAACAAGTGGAGTAAATGATCTCATATTATGGGAAGAAAATAGGGCTAGATCACTTGATATTGTTTGTATGTGTATGTTATGTGCATGTACCACAAAACATAAAGACCAAGCTTGAGCCTAAATCTGAGAGATGTGTCTTTATTGGCGATTTTGCAAAACAATAAGGGTGAAAGTGCTATAATCCTTTGACCAAAAAGCTCCATGTGGCAAGGGATGTGGCCTTTGATGACATAATTAGGCCATGATATGTAGACAAGGGTAAGGAGAGTGCACTTGAAGATGATTATGATGAACATGCAGGTTATGATTTTCAGGTTATGATTTGCATGTTATGATTTGTAGGTTATACCTCAAGAGTCCAACACATTGAGTGGAAAAAATTCATCAACATCAAAGGCAGATGCCCATGGACCTCATGATGAAGGTAAAGGTTATGAATGATCCCCTAGTTCAAGATACAAGAGTATGTCTGAGGCAAAATATGAGCTAGATCAAAATGGAGGGTAGAAACTAAAGAAGAAAATAGTGCACTAAAGGAAAAGCACACTTAGGAATTAGTAGCAAAGAAGGAAGGCATAAAGATATTCCAAAAAATATGGGTATACAAAGTGAAAAGGGGGTCATATGGAACCCTAGCTAGACACAAGGCTAGACTGGTCGCAAAGGGCTTTACTCACGCTCAAGGTATACCTTATGATAAAACTTTCAACCGTGTTGCTAATAAGACTACCATTAGGTCTTTCATAGCCATATATGTAGCTAAAGGATGGCCAATCTACCAAATAGACATCAAGAATGCTTTTTTAAATGGTGAGGTGAAGGAGGAAGTTTCTATGGCCCAACTTCAAGGCTACAAGGATCCACAACACAGACTATTTTTACAAGTTAGTGAAGGCCTTGCATGGTCTTAAGCAAGCCTTAATGGCATGGAATCCGAGATCACTAGATTACTTGAGCAAGTGTGGATACTCCCCAAGCCATGTAGATCCATCCATATACATAAAAAAGGTTGATGATAGACTACTAGTTGTATGCATCTAGATTCTATATATATGAGCTCATTATTATAGGGAATGATCATGTAGGTGTTATAGACATAAAGAAGAGGCTTGGAAGAGAGTTCAAAATATCTAATTTGGGTGAGCTAAAGTATTTCTTCGGTATTGAATTTGTGTGTACATGTGAAGGTATTCATCTATGCCAAAAGAAGCACCTCCTAAATATGCTCTAAAAATATGGCATGGAAGATTGTAAACCAAGTGCTCAACCCATGAATATAAACACAAAGATCAGCAAGGATGATGGTAAAGATCTTGATATCTTGAACTTCTATAGGATCTTGATAGGCTCACTGATATGTGCATGCATGCCTCTAAGAGTAAAACTTGAAATCACCTATAGTAAAATCCATTCCATTCTTTTCAATCATAAAAGAAACAGCTGCTTTATTCTGTTTATTCTTCAAGAGTCTACACATTTCTTTAATTCATTTATCATACTTTCCTAACCACAACTCTTTAAATTACATCTAGAGCTTCATCCTATTCACTTCCTCTTCATATTTTCGGCAAATCCTAATATTAATATAAATTTCTATAGATGGAACTTGACTTTATTGACTTGATTCTCGAGGCAAATGATACTTCCATAGAGTTTAGCCCTTCTCACCCTTTCAATTCTTTACATTTCCTTTTTTAAGTTCTACAAAAGATGATATGGGTCTAACTGACAACGTTAATAACTCCTAGTAGGAGAGGAGTGAGCACTGAATGCTTGCCTCCAAGCAAGCAATATTTCTTTTCTTGCCAAGTAGAGAGAGAATACCATGGAATCAACACAAAACCATAGAGCTTTCAACACTTAACAATGTATTTAAGTAATAGAAATATAGGGTAGTCATCACACACCACTATATGTGTGTTTTGGGGGAGGGAGGTAAGACACAAATTTTATGTTGTACTTAGTTTCTAACTCTCTTGCCTCTTCATCAAGTATTGTAGGCCCAAGACACTTTTTTTTTACTTAACCTATTTGCATTTAACCATCATTAGAGTTAGAAGAATCATTTAGGGTAATAGCGTCACTTACTACATGAGTAACCTCAGGTGAATCTTCCATCTTAATGGCTTGAGGTAATGGAAATCCTTTTCTTTTTATTAACTTGATCAAACAATCTTTGAATTCAAGTTTCATAATTTAAAACACCTGCTCCAAAGACATTAGAACCATAATTTTCAAAAGTATGTCATTTTCAATCTCCTTGGCATCATTTTTCTTTTCAAGCTCAAAAATTAGTATGGCCTTGGGAGATTTCTTTTTCTTCTTTTGACCTTCACCCTCCTAATCTTTCTCAACTTTCCCAACAACTTCTTGCTTCTTTTCAGGTTGTGGTTTAACTTCTTGAATTCTTATAGGTTTCTTTTGATTTTGGTAAAACCTCTTAACAGAGAAAAAGTGCTTCGGTGGTCCTAGTGTGTTCACACACATCACTACCAAAATATATCAAGCAATCCCTTCTCGAAGTGATGTGGTACACAAGGAGTTCGCACTCATGCATTAGAAAGTTCCAAGCTATGCAGAATCAATCCATAGAAAGAAGTAAACCCAAAGGTTTGTGGAAAGCTTCAAACATCTCCCTAGGTAGAGCCTCTATGAAAAGGTTTGCAATGTTCTCCTATGTGGGCACATATGCGATATTGATATCTACAATAGAGAACCTCTCCTTGACATTATGATAGTGCACCTCATGTGCTTAGTTTGAGGATGGAACACAGGGTTCCTTGCATTTGTGAATGTGCTCTGAGTGTCACTAAAGATGGTTGTGGAAAAAGACTGACCAAGACCCAAATCAGCCATACGACATCTATTGGTGCAATTAGACCCAAGCCCACATACTTGGTTGATTAAATTATGCTTGATCTATTGATATAACCTCTTCAAGACTACATGTGAATAGTCTTTTGTAAAAATCCTTCATATTTATCCTTGTAAAAGTGGGTTGCACCCATGTGGAGTTAGGAAGCTCTAAAATCACGAATCAATCAGTTGTTCAGTGATGAGCAAATCTATCATACACTTTAGGATTCACCTTTTAGGTAGAAGTTTGAATTTGTATTCAAACCTTGGCTCCAAACATGATTATAAAAAGGGGACCAAAAGACCCACGTATTATCTTGAGCCCATGAGATCATTTTGAGTGAGTTTTGTTGTGCCGTGAGAGCCAATCTCATAGCTCATTCACCTCTCACACATTGAACAATGTATGGTTGTCAATGACATTGTATTTGTACATGTTTTAATACATATATGATCATCATATTCACATTTTACTTCTGTGTTAGTACTCCATCAGAACAGTGCTTTTTTCAGAGATTGCTCTCAATGTGTAGTTGATCATTTGGATGATTTAAAGCAAGATAGAATCAACATAGTTTGTATTAAATTCCTACAAAGTTTCATTAGCATTGCTTCTTGGGATGGTTAGATATTAGCATATCTTTGCTCACTGGTTTGATGATTGTTGTAGCCTATGAATGTCGGGATGGAGCTATGACTTACTAAACTCCTTTCTCTGCATGTAATCCATCATTTTTTATGAAATCACTCATGATTTTTATCTTACTAAGTTAATCAGAGTTCCCCAAAAGGAATTAAGCCAATTGTTGATGTGCTCAAAGAACTATTCAAAACACTCAACAAGTCAAGAACAAAAATAGCACGTTTTTTACTCTTGGATCAATTCTTACCTATCTGTTTTGATTCATCTTTTTGAGAGTGATCTTCCAAGGTACAAAGGGTTTTTATTACATCCTTTGGTAGGCTAAAAGGGCCCACCACATATCTCTTGATTTTTTTTGGCTGGTGTAGTGCAAAGTTTTTGTAGCACCACTTCATCTTCATCATGTACAAATCCATCCTGAGAGCATCTGAGCCACACACTCAGTAGTCATTATGAAAGCTGCCCTATACTCAACCTCTCAACTAAAAGTGGCCATAGTAGGCTGCTTCTTGATGAGTCAAGATATGCACGAGCTACCAAGCATGAAGCCGAAACCACTCATGGACATACGAGTGTCATAGTAACTAAACCAATCAGAGTAAAAAAAAGGCATGTAAATATGGCGATAGTGATCTCCCCTTAGGATAAAATAATCCAAGTATCTGGGTACCACTCAAATAGTGAAAGATGTGCTTAACTGCCTACCAATGCTCTACACCTAGGCAATGCATAAACTTGCTCATCTATGAGACAAAAAACTGAATATGTGGGTGAGCAATGCATAAGTAAATCAAGCTTCCAATAGCTTGCTGATAGAGAACAACATCAAATGCATCTCTAGCATCATTAAGACTCAACATCATTAAGATCATCCGCAATAGGTTTGTAGTCTTCAAGGCCAACGGTGCAATATTGTGTCAATATATTTTTTATGACACAAAGCTATTTTTCTATCAATTGGCTAAGATTGCATGCCCAAATAATGATGCAAATGCACCAAATTTGACATCTCAAATGAGGCATTAGAATTAACCTTAAAAGCAGCAATATGCTTCTCATTAGGAGCTATGAGCATCATGTCATCAACATAGATAACAATGATCAGAAGCACATCATTTGCATGGCTAACATATAAGGTGTTGTGAATTGGATTGTTCTCAAAACCATGTGCAATCAAGTCGGCATGTATCCTTTCATACCAAGCATGTGGTGCTTGCTTCAAACCATATAATGCCTTTTTCAACTTTCAAAATTTGTTTTCATGCCCGTTTTGCACAAAACCACAAGGTTGAAAACATACACTTCTTCATGTAAGTCAATATTTAGAAATGTAGTTTTAACATCCAACTGATGTACATTCAAACCATGATTAGGTGCAAGTGCACAAATGCTACCAACAATAGTCATTTGGCATGTAGGACCAAAGTTATTATCAAAATCAATGCATCTTTCTTGAGCATAAACTTTTGCAATAAGCCTAGACTTATATGTATCAACTGTTCTATGAGGCTTATGCTTCATCTTGTATACCCACTTAGTGACAATGGCCTTCTTCCCAAGATGCAATTGAAATAAAGATCAGTTACCATTCTTTATAATATAATCATATTTTGATTGCATAGGAGCCATCCAATTTTCTAAATTTTATGCTTCATCAAACAAAACAGGATTATTCTTAGTAGAAAGACTAGAGGCAGCAATAGCATAGAAATCCAATGCAAAAGAAGCACTATGAGAGTCTCAATGAGTACGATATGATATAGGTGCATCTAATTTTCTATCTTCCAAAGTCTGCACTAGCAATTTAGGCACATTTTTTGCCTCCTCTATATTAGACCTCTCATCAACAAGGGCATCATGTAAATCTACATATAAAATTGGAATGATCTACATCATTATGTGGAACCTGCAAGGGCTGAGAAATCGCCTCGTTAGGACAAGTACTTGACTATCCGCTTGTAAAAATAGATAGCAAAGTGTCACACACATCTTTGGAGCTAAGTGATGTCTCCTTAGTACATGAAAGGAATGCCCAAATTGCATCATCCACAAAAACATCGCAACTAACTAAAATGTGTTTGGTCTATGGATGATATAGATGATAGCCTTTACTTTAAGAATTGTACCCAATAAAAATACATTTCACAACTTTATCATCCAATACCCTTGATTGTTGATTAGGTACCAATGCATATGCCACACAACCACAAGCACACAGGTGAGCAATAGATGGCTTGGAACCATGCCAAGCCTCATATGGAGTTATAGAGTACAATGCTTTAGTGGGACACCTATTAAGTACATATGTTGCACACATAAAAACCTTAAGCGAAAAACAATGTGGTAAAGCCTCACTCTTGATCATACACCTCACCATCTCCATGAGTGAACTATTCTTCCTTTTCACAACTCCATTCTCTTGAGGTTAATATGGCACCTTACACTGATGTTTTATCCCACATTTAGCTAGAAATGCATTAAATTCAAATGACATGTATCCTCCCCCTCAATCAAAATGAAGGAGGCACATTTTACATGTTGATAGGTTTTAAGCCAAAACCAGAAACTCTTTGAAGCACATTAAACACTTTGGACTTTGATTTCAATGGATATACCATGCATGCTTGGAAAAACCATCAATGAAAGTCATAAATTAAAGGTAGTTCTGTTTGCATTGGACCACAAACATCACTCTGAACAACCTGCAAATTCTAATTAGCTCATACAAACCCATCTTTTGGAAAGAAGGAATGCTCCATTTTGCCCAAAATACAACCTTCATAGACATGTTTAGTAGGTGCCTCAAGTTGGGGTAGAGAGGATACCATTTCATATTTCTATAGGTGTAGCAAACTAGCAAATATTAGATGAAGAAAGTGTGCATGCTAAAGCTTTGCATCTAACATAGCCTCTGAATCTTCAACTACACATGCTAAATCATTCACATATTTTGCATAGTCTATGAGCTTATACAGCCTAGGACATAAAATACCAGAAGAAATAATGATGTCGCCATTTGATAAATCATGAACTATACATCTGTAATCAAAAAATTTCACAACCAAGCCAATTTTGGCTAATGTGGAAACTCATTATAGATTTTTCCTGATTTTTGGCATAAATAATGCATTCGGAAATGTAAAAGAACTAACATGAATAGTAGTTAGAATGATCTTACCAACTCCCATTACATGATAAGAGAAGTTGCTCGCACATATGAGAACACGAAACTATGTTGTGAGCTAATATGTTTGGTTGCCCCACTATCAAAGTACTGGGCAAACATTTGAGCTACTATAAACATACACTTTCCATGAGAAGATGGCTCATAACTACAAACAATAGTAAATTTCCCCATTCTTTATTCTACACAAGATTTGTAGACTCTGATTTGGGTGTAGATACGATGCCTCTGCAATAGCCATTCTAGCCTCTTTTTTATTTTCCTCTTTTGCAACTAGTTTTGCACAATTCTCATCTTCAACATCCTTCTTTGATTGTGTAGAATTAGCAAATTTTTGCTTACTAGTAGATGAACTCCATTTACCTTTGCCCTTTTGACTAGCCAAGAAAGCTTGATCTACAACATGCATAATGGAGCTATTCTGCCTAGATTGATCTTCTTATAATTGCAAAAAGACTAAATCATCATATTTTAAGGCATTTGGGTTGCATTTCATCATCAATCTAAGATTAGAAGAAAAACTTTGATACGAATCTGGAAGACCATTCATATTAGTCTAGAGAACTCAACTATCTGGTAAGACTTCATTAGCAAAAATCTACTACTTCTTGAAATCTTTGGTCTTTGTCAAAAAATTGTCCATGGAATTCCTTCTTTCATTTTTGCATTGTCCAAATGCTTTTGGAGGAACATGAGCCTCATTCCTTGCCTGGTATAAAGTGCTTAGTGTACCCAAAGCACCCTTTGTTGTTTTGCAAGAGTAAATGTGAGGAATAATGGCATGTTTGACAAACAAGGCTATCAATGCATGTGCCTGAGCATCTCTACCATCCCAACAAAGTGGCTTTGTAGTAGGTGCAGCATGAACTTCCGTACGAATAGGAACCTAAAGAAAATGATCTTTAACACCATCTACATCACCTTTAGTAACTGTGTTTGTAGTTGTAGTAGGATATCTTTCAACACCTTGCACAATATTCCACAGTCCTTTTGCAAGTAATACACAACACATCATACATGCCCATAATGGGTAATTGTTACCATCAAAATTATCTTCAACATCCAACATACAAAAAATAGCATTGGTTTGAGCCATGGCCATTGATTAAGATACCCTAATGCAAAAAAATGAATGTATCTCAAAACATTGAGTAGAACTACCCTATCAATTTGTGCCAAACATGTAGCACACTTCGAGGCACTTATACTAGCAAATTGAAACCTATATATATATATATGATTGGCACAAAAAGACGAAATTGCCTACATAGCCACTGTGATAGTGTATTAAAAGGCTAAAATGAGCTAAGATCGCAATTTCGACACCATACACGGAACATGATTTGAACTCCTAATCAGCCTAATTATGCTCACCAATTTTTGTGTGATGTTGGGATTGTAACCGGAGGGGTGTCAATGACACCCCAGATGAAGTAGGAACCTACTCTAGTACCAATTGTTGGACTTTTAGGTTTGAGGAAGCATGCAAACAACACAAGGAAGAAGACAAAGCTTGCAACACAACCAAATACTGAATGTATTACCAATGGAATGTAAAAAGTTAAGTAACCCATTAGGGTTATAGGCATATATACAAACTACAAGAAACAAACCTCATATTAAAGAGGAAAAAAGTAACATGGTGCTCCTAGTGTGTTCACACAAATGACTACCAAAATATATCAACATATACTTGGTAACCATCTTAGGTAGGAAGATTGTATGACCTTCACTATGACACTTCTTACTTTGATTCCATTTTTATGAGTTGAAATAGACTAACCTTATGTTGAATTCCTTTCAAGACTTGTTCAATGTTTACCTCCCGTGCTTCCTGAGGGCTAGTGGGTTGGTCCTTTAGTGATGTCTTCACCATCTCATAGGCTTCTTCAATGGTCACTTGATCCTTCAAATCAACCTTCTTCTCTTTATCTTTTTCCTTGCATCCATGTTACTCCTCAGTGTAGGTTGCCATCACTTGTCTTGCTCTAGTCATTGTAGGTATTGCGGATGATGAAACAACATAAGATTGCATAGTCATATCTTCTATTTGTGGAGAGACTGTAATCATGTGGATTGTAGGAGGGCCATTTCTTAGGCATTCTCTTGTATAATGATCGTTAGCATCTAGGCAATGTTGAGAGGGAGGTGCACCCTTTGGTAAAGAGCATCTTTTCTACATATGACCATATTGTCCACAATGGTAACACATTAAAGTTTTATTATACCTTGTCCAAGTTGGATGATGCTATTATCTCTCATGTACATTTCAAGTACTAGGATAAAATGAATCAGGAGTTTAAGAGTTACCTCTCTCATACTCTCCCTTGGAGTAGTAATAGTCACATGCAGGGTAAAAAATAAGACCACCCCCCTCACTCAAAAGTATATAAATATGGGCGAATTTCTCTAAGTATCTCATATTATAAGTATAAATATTTTGGCAAATTTTGATAGTAATTTCCATTTGAAAAATAAAAACATTGGCGAATTTTAATGATAGCTTATATTTGAAATATAAATTTTTCGGCCAATTTTTAAAATAACCTCCCTTAAAATATATAGAAATGTTTGAGTATTTGATACCATTCGATGTGTCAAATCACTTCCTACGCTATCTTTTCTTTGCAATCCTCTTCACTATTGCTACCTTCCGTTTTTTCATGAAAAACAGAGACAATATATTAATGAAAAAAATGTTACAAAAAGTGTAAAGGGAGGCCCCCATGCATTTCAAGGCTACAACAAGAGGATCATCAAAGCACCAGACAGTAGGATAAGATACATATTGATCTCATTAAATCCATCCATTGACAAACTTATCATAATTACAACTATAATCCACCTGTAGAACTAATCAGTCCATAAGGGAAAAAGACATAAGAAATCTGGTAGGAGAATACATTCTCATAAGTTTTTCCTTCCATAGAGACTTTGTTCTACAGAAAGCATAGGACAAACTTTTCTTCACCTTCATTGAGCATAGGACATAAATGCATGCACAATGCACACACATTTTATAGATGCACACATAAATTCATACATGTACATACCCACATACACATGCACACTTGCACATATACACATACATACACTTGAACATATGCATAATAATCCTAGCATGATCAAGACCATCATGTATACTACTCTCCACATGTTTAAAATGAGCTTATTGAGCTTGTTGAGGCATGGACCACATGTTAGCTTCATTTGACGGGTTGTGAAGTGGCTCTTGACTGAATGCATGTTGTAATAGCTGAGAAAAGCTTTGTCTGTTTGCTACCTGTAATCTCACAAAAGAAAATGTAAAACTCAAAATTGTAATAAAAAAATAATTTCATAATTGTAATCTTTTATGCTTACAACAATATTCCAGCTAGCCTTTCATCCGAATCCATCTCCTACTCTTCTTGTTATAATGTGCACATTATGATGAGGTATGTCAAGGCATGTGGAAAGAGATTTTCTACAAAAGGTCCATACTTTTATAGGAGTTATATACCACTATACAGTTATCTTCATCTAGAATCACCACTACTGTTTGAGACTCCATATAAACATAATACTATGAACCTATCCTCATCTATCAGCACACGTCATTCTAATAAAAAACTACAATCAAGGAAAAGTCCTCCCCTAATACTTGGAATAGGATTTACCTCTGCATAAGAAACTTGATAATTAGCTTTTTAAAATCCTTGCTCTACATTCCCAATTGAAACTTTTGAAGCAAAGGGGGGTACCGAGAAAAGATTGCCCATGGCAACATCTTCTATGCATACTATAGGTGAGGCCTCCACATCATACTCAAGTTTGACTCAGAGTTTAGTTTCATGAGCATGCTCTGTTGTATCTACCACCTATAAGAATGAAATCAGTTACAAAAAATGCATACAAGGATGCTTAGATACAATGCACAATAGTATGTATGCAGTGTTTTTGAGTAATAATATCCAATAAAAACCCACAATAAGTTCAGTAATGACTCACTATAACTTACACAATACATATTGCACTATTACAACTTGATTTGTTTGGAGGATGAAACATACCTATGCACCATCAAGCATTTCTCCAAGTAAAAAGCTTACATCCACTAGATTACAGGCAAAATCTTTGTTGCAGAATCCTATGAACCACAAGTCTAGAATGATGGCACCCATGCCACTCTTACATGAAAGATAGGACAAAATTTCCATTTTCCAACAATCTTTAATACATAATAAGGGCCAAGAACAGGAACTACAATGTTTAGACAACATCCAACTGCAAATACTTCGAACATAATGAGTGACGAAAACCATGAAATTTAGACACCTTGTTAAAAATATTTTAAACAGATTCCCAGACCACTGAGAGGTCTTCTCCACTTCACTCTCTACTGAGCTAGATGGAAACATTTCTTGGAGTACCTCATCCAACAAAGTAAATAGCAACTTTGCCAGGCACAAACATTAAGTAACACATCTAACAAACTAAATAGCAATCAAAGTGTGTAATATGATGCAAGATTTACCACTAATCCAACAAGATGTCCAACATATTCAGAGAAGTAATCAACAAACAAGGTATCAAAATCACCAAAGGCAATAACTCCCATGATGGCCCTTCCTTCTGGAATGTCTTTTGCAGATATGAATGCTATCACCCCTACTGATGGAAGTGCTCGATTAGGATCAATTTTTTAAATTTTTGCAGCTGCTTTTGTACACATGAAAAAGGCTACAAAAAGACACTGGTCTGGACACCCACATACACTGCCTCAAATGCACATATGCATGCATGCATACATGCATGCCCAAACAGTTGATGAAAAAAATTGTACTCTCGATTGACATAGTGCATGCATCTATATATTTAATTGAGACACTTTTCAATTGTGCGTTAATAAACTACATCAATCAAGGATTTCAAGGACCAAGAGGTCTTTGAAGCATATGATACTCCATAGATGGAAAACAAGAACTGAGATAATATCATTGAATCTGATCCACTAGTAGCACTTTTGAAATCAGAAGTAGAGATAAGTAAATGCTCATGAAACCTATGAAAAAATGAGAAACTACATCAACAAGGAGCAATATAGTTGGCCATCAATCTAAAAGCCTGAAAAAAAAGCCAGCTCAAATGTCCCTATGACTCTAAAAGAACTTGCAAAGAGCTTCCATTTGTTGGCCAATCTTCGTTCCCAAGCCATTACGTTTTATAGCTTGAAGTCAAAAGCTCCCTTGCTTGGGCTGTCGAAGATGTCTGAGCATGAGTTACATGACATGATCAGCATAGGCAACTCAAAGGGCAGAGGCAAGCATGCATTGACTACAGCTGGTGCAAACTCAGATAAAGGTTTGGAATTGTCTACTACATAATATATAAATCCAGAGGGTGTATTGCTTGCATAATGCATTCTATTTGTCTACGTAAATATGTACAATGTTCAACTCTCTCAATCTTGGGGATCACAAATTAAACTGAGCGGGCAACTCCAAGGATAGTTCGTTGTAGTAAGAAGAAATTCATGCAAAGTAGTTTTCTTGGCATTCAAATGAAGCTAGAGACTTTATTTTTTTCACATTGAAGAAAAGCGCTTTAATAATAGCAAACTTCCATCTTTCTGATGTAGACCTGTAGGCTCATTTGAAATTCTTCGCATAAAGCCTAGTCCACTAATTGCATTGTTCAAACTTAGCAATTAGAAAGATGATAGAAGTCACTAATTAAAAAGCGAAAGATGATGAGCTGAATGTACATGCAGACATCACCACTTGAATTGGTTTTACACTTGCAGAGCGTGTACAAATTATACTTCCGAGTATCATACGACATAAAGAGCTAGGATAAAGACACATTTCATCACTCCTAAAAGGGCATCTACCTCTTCGTGAATTCTGAAGATACCCATAGTGTTGAAGAACACACATGAATCTACTTCTCATGAAACATAAAGATAATATCTAGTATAAATAAAGATAAAATGGCTAAATTTTCACTTTATGACACACATATATAAAGCTGGATGTATCACACGAAATTATAAAATAAAGTTCTTGGAATATGTGAAAAATAATCATGGTAGATATCTGACAGATAAGACCACCATTGAATCAGTTATATGAACTCTTAGAATATGTGAGCATACAGTTATGGTAGTTATCCTAAAGACAGAACACCATTGGATTAGTTTGCTCGACTTTTGGCTCATCCTCCCAGGTTTAGAAAGTACTCAATGGCATCCTTAACAAGATTGGCTAAGTTGAGTATAGAGAATGATCAAGCAAAGTTCAATGAATGCTCTTGAAGAAAGAGAGAAACTGAGAGACAGAGGCAAGCAACCTGGTACTTAGTATCAACCTTACCTGTATGCAAAATAGCGACATGATAATTTGTAAAGATCATCTCCACTATGTTAGTCAGAAGGACTAAACAGGCATGCAAGCATGATGTAAAACTGACTTCAACGTCTCATTTCTCAGCATTCCAAATTCAAAATTAAAGAAAAATATCTCGCACAGATCCTCTATCAATACTAACAAGGGAACTATGACTATGAGTAGTAACAAGGATCCTTAAATGGTATGCACATTGGTATCAACCCTTTAAAGAAACTATGACTATGAGTAGTAACAAGGATACTATGACTAAAGTATGAAGAATATAATGTCATATGTAGTCACATCCTTAAAGGGTATACTGCATCCGGTACCAACCCTCATCGAATCGGGAAGTGGATCAAGTACCACAATAATGTGTCACAATCATAGAGAATCTACTTGGCACATTGTCGTGTTTGATAACTCACTCAATAACATATATGTGCCAAAATACAATTCAAATAAAGCCTCATAAAGGGTCGCATTCATGAATGCCCTTGTGTCATAGTATTTCTCAGATGCATTTTCCAAAATACATGCCGATCCGCATCTACGCATTTAAAAAGTGGATGAACGAAAGTATTTTCAACATGGCATCCAATTACGTGGGAGATATCCTCCGCATACATCATCTGACGTGATATATAATTTGTAGGATTTTATACCTTGATGGACTAGTAAAGTACATATGCAAACGCCTCGGCATAAATCACAAAACCACTTCCATCACTTTCTATTATGTTTATGTGTTCTCTCTCTCTGCGCACCATCGTGTATTCAGCTTGAAGTTGGAAATCGCATTTATCTGCAAAAAATGAGGCAATAGTACCTATTAAGAAACACTTTCAAGCAAGAAAACCATGGAACAAACATAATACACAAAAAATGCCAGAAAATATTCAATGGGTTTATCTCTGTAAAATATTGCAAAACAATCTTGATGATGGAAACGTACCTGTGCGCGATGCTACAAATAGCTATCAGATTTCAACTATCAAGAAACACTTCAACGAAGAGCCATGGAACAAAAACAATACACTAAACATGCAAGAAAATATTCGATGGGCTTATCTCTGCAAAATACAACAAAACAATCCTGATGATGGAAACATACCTGTGCGCGAAGCTGCAAATGCGAAGTGACAAAAGAGTTCAATGCAAAGCTTGGGTGAAATCGATATTCTGTAGAATGAATGGTATATACACGAGGGCGATTCGGCGAACATCACATCACGATATCTGCTAGAATAGATAGAATGGGCGAAATCGTCATTCCGCATTCAGAGCGATATATGAGCTGAGGGCGAACATAAATGAAAGATATGCCCTAGAGTTTAAATAAAATGGCTATTTTTAACTTTTCATTCTTAAACAAAAATAGCCAAAACTTTAATAATCTTTTGAAAATTCACCATTGGGCTAATATTCGCCCTTGTTTTTTTCTCTGGTCACATGCCTCATGTCCATCCTTGCGACAAAAGTGGAAACTTTCCTTGTTAGGACAATTGATATTAGGGTCTCCACTGTTGTTAGATATAGTACACCAAACTTGCCTAGAAACATCCTATGTGGTCTAGAACTTCTCTATTTCATGGAAAAGTTGAGCCACTTCATCATCATCGTGGTGCATGGGTGTCAGCATGAACTTCTCATCATTGTGATTTTGTTGCATTTATAGTGCTTCCAACGCCTCCCTATGTTGCTCGATAAGGTCTGGGCCTGAGCCATAGTTTGTTTGAGCCCCTCCTTCAAAATGTAATCTAGCTTCTTGTATGCGGGAGGTGGCTACAACAAAATCATTTAGTGTCACATCAAGTCTGAGAGATTCCCTAAGCTTCTATTAAGTTGATCTAGGAAGAGCCTTTTCTATCCATTTCTTAGTTAGGAAATCACCTCAAGCATGGAGCACTTGAGGGACAAGTATTTTAATATGAGTATTTAATTCATGCAAAGATTCACTTGGACTTAGTTTCAAGTTCTCAAGTTAATCTAGGGCTCTCTCTAACGGACAGACGGACGGATGGATGCATGGATGGATGGATGGATGGATGGATAGATAGATAGATAGATCGATCGATAGATAGATAGATAGGTAGATAGATAGATAGATAGATAGATAGATAGATAGATAGATAGATAGATAGATAGATAGATAGATAGATAGATAGATAGATAGATAGATAGATAGATAGATAGATTAATAGATAGATAGATAGATAGATAGATAGATACATAGCCAAATAGATAGATAGATAGATAGATAGATAGGTAGATAGATAGATATATAGATAGATAGATAGATAGAGAGATAGATAGATAGATAGATAGATAGATAGATAGATAGATAGATGGATGGATGGATGGATAGAAGAAAAAGAAAAGAATAAGAACGTAGGAAACTATGAAAAAAAGAAAAAATAAAAATAAAAAACAAAATATAATAAAACGAAAATCAAATAAAATAGAAAAATATTTAAAGTAACACTTTAGTTTTTTCCATGAGTGTGTTTTCATTTATCTTGAAATGTACTACATGATTGTTTTCGTAATGTTTTTAGAGAAAATACTAAAAAGAAGTGAAGAGAACTAGCCTATAGAAGCACTTGCAATACTAGGACATTAGAGATCAGACTTGCCTGTGGCAAGAAACATACCTATTTCAAAATGATTTTCTACCATTTTTTTATTATGGGTGTTCGCCTTTATCATTGTTTATTCCATTACACTTATGGATAGTGATGTTGTATTTTTTCCACCATTTATGATAGTGTTATTACAAATGTTTCTTCCTTACCTTCCACATCAACTATTGTAGTTAGAAAATATTTAAATACGTCTTTTATTCATGATATTTTCTTACTTGAACCACTCACCACACCTATCCCTTTGTTGTCTTTTCTCCATGAAGTCCTCCTTCCACAACTGTTTACTTTATTGCTCCCCTTGAAGTGCAAGTGAGGGTCCATCGACTATCCCTAAAGGTGCCTAACATGCATCATCGCTTGCCAAAGAGAAGACAAGGTGTGATCCAAATGGGTCATCTATTCCCATCCCCTTCCCTTTGACATCTCAACCTAATGTGAAGTGAAGTGGTTGCTTGGAGATTGTTGTTGAAGAACCTCATTCCACCATCCATACCTTTAGAAATGGTGGAGCAAATTGCACATTTTAGATTTATCTATTTTTAGCTTTCAATGATGGTAAATGATTATTACACTACACAATCATAGCCTCAATAATAAGTTAGAAAACCACCCATATGTTCATTTCAATCACTCACTTGAAAAGAAATATTTGTTTCTCCTTGTATGTGAACACCCATGACATGCATTAGGATAGCCATACATTTTATGGACTTCCAATTTATTCTTTACTTAGAAAACGTGGAAATGTTATAGCTTAGCTAATATTTCATAAAAAATAAAAATTAAACAAGTCACAAAATAAATAAAAATTTAAAACCATAAAAAGATCATAAAAAGAACAAAATAAAAAAAATTCAAAAATATTAAAAAACTTTAAACTCAACCAAAGATACTTGTTCAAAACAAATAATTTTTAACATTTAAAATACATTAAAGTAGGAACACATCCATAAAATAAAAAAAGAGAAAAGAAATAAAGACTAGTCTAAATCACAAGAAGAAGGAAAAGACATCAACTTGAAAATGTTAATAAAGAAAAAAGACACCGCCAATCAGACTTAAGAAACTAGAGTAGCACGAATACATTTAAACCCTACAAGTAGGTTTCTACTCAAGTAGCTAATCTCTAAAGTGAAATTTAAGCTTTATTCTTTAAAAACAAGAGATAAAATCAACTTTAGATATAAAATAAGAGAAGAAATCCCATTCTTGACATAGATTAGAGAAGAAGAATCAAACCCTAGAGTGAAAATTCCATTCATAGAATGAGGCCTAGGGTCAAAATTTAGTTCTAGCATTAGGTAGCTAAAGAGGAATGGATACTCTAGACCTATGAAGCTAGAGAAAAGATCAACTTTAGACCCCTAAAAGTTTATATAAAATTTTTAAGATTCTATCTAATATCTAGTGAGAAGAACTCCAAATAGTCTAACACTTTGAAGTGATTAAAAGTGATCAAAACATACCTAAAGTTTGAGTTGAGCTTAGCTTGAAACTTATTGCTTTTAGAAGAAGAAGATTCTTAGAAACCTAGCAAGAAAGAGACTAAAAACGTTCGGAAGCTCTTAAAGCTTACCTTCATCTCCTCACGTAAAGTTGCATTGATCTTTTCTCTAGACTCTATTCTGAGTTAAGGAATATTATATAGATGATAGCTCTACACATTGTTCTACATTCAAGAAAAAATTAGAGATGGGAAATGGAGGAAGTATTTAAAAAACTAATGATATAGAAACAAGGGTCAAGAGTGGTGCAAGCCATTCTTAAGGGTAAGGGCAATTTCATTAGATTTAATGGAACTGAATATCTAGATGTCTTCGAAGAGCAAATGCAGATTCAAGGACTAATTGACAAATTGTTCACACACTACTTTAAAAAGGGGATTTTCTAGGACAATCCTGGATTCAATCCATTTATACACAAATAAGACTTGCGAAAACTTTAGGAAAGAGCTACAAAAGGTATGATATCTAGAATATTTCAGCCACCACAATTGGGAGGGCTTTTAAGATGGATTCATTCCCCTAAGCCCATTGCATCCCCGACACAGTTACTAAATGAATTTTTAAGAAGATTTCAACAACTTACTCAACCTAATTGAGATTCCCTAAACTCAAATCTCATGAAATATTTGCTCAATATTATTACTCTTGAAGATATGGCTGAGATGGAGAAGAGGATTGAAGAACTTGGGAAAAGATTTGAACTTATTGATAGTTGGGTAAATGTAAGAAGAGAAGTAGAGGCAATTGCACAAATGAATCAATGACACTCTATCCTCTATGACACATTAGTAGAGCCAACTCAATTTTAGCCCAAAAAAATAGATGTATTTGCAATAGCAGCTATGACTAATGTTGCATCCACATTTGGAATCCCACTAGAACTCCAAGTAGATATTATGAATAAACAGTTAGAGAACGATATTTCTATGCAAGCATCTCTATCAAAAGAGATGGTTAACCTTACTAACAAGTTGTATTTGATCGGATAGCATGACTCAAGTGCTTCTCAATCTGGCACAAGTTATGCAAATCCAATCCCAAGAAATCATATGCCGATACCGAATGTTCCCCAAGCTTATATGATGCCCCAAGTTTCCCCTTTAGTTCAACCAATTAGACAACAATATCCTATGCAACCAATGTATTAAGGAAACACTTTGTTTGATCAAAAGGGAGGAAATGGAGGAAGAAAATGTGTAAGGTGCGATGCTCAAGAGCACTTCTCCTATGCACGTGAAGAAATGAAGATAACGAAAGAGCATGAGTTAATAGTTGATATGGATAAAAAATAATGTGGTTTTAGACCTCGCCTATCCCTACCAATAAATTGGGGGAGAGGACCCCATGAAGAAGATAATCTCTTAAATTGGATGATAGGTAGGGCACAATGTTTTAGAGTTCAAATTTTTGAAATAAATGAAGAATTTGTAGACAAAGCACATGGAGGCAAAAAAGATGAAAAAATGATAGCTTACACTTGAAAAGTAAGGAAAAAGGTAAGATATTTGATTATAGGAAACTAGATGAGAAAGTAAAAATTGGGCACATAGCTGGTAGTGGCCAAGTAGACAAGAAGCCTTCCTTGGGCCAACAAGGACTAATTCTCTTTGTGTAACTCCTTCTCTAGAGCAAGGTGGTCAACTCCAATTGTTCCAGGCATCTCTAGGGAGGCACAAATCACAAAAGCGGGCCAATTGACCTCAATGAACAGCTTTTACCAAAAGGGATCATTACACTCCTTTCTCCAAGTGAACAAACAAAGGTCAATAATTATTTGAATGTTGTTTTAAAATATGTAGAACATGCCAAGGCACCTCAAGCTACACTCTACAATTCAATAGAACCAAAGGATGTTCTCTTTACAAAACTCTTGTCAGAATGGACCATGGATCGAATCATAGAGTCTAAGATAAGTACTACTCCTATCCTTATTAATAAAGATGAACCATTCTTTTAGGACAAACATCTAGTTGAGAAGCAAAATAATCAAATAAGCGACCCACAAAGCAAAACGAGTTTTAGTACCATGTAGAGACATTCCAAATGTAAGATTCATTTTGGATTATAGTAAAGCTAATTTAAGAAAGAAACTCATAAGAAAGTACAATCAAGCTATAGTATGCCATTATAGGACAATACCCCACTTCTTCTGCTCTAAAGAGGAATGCGAACACAAAGGTATAAGCATCCAAGATGATAGGCACTATGGCTCAAAAGAGAATCACAAAGAAGGATATTATGACTTTTAAGAGATTTGATGACATGAGGAGAGAAGTAAAGAGGAGGACTTATGATCAACACTCAAGTTTCAAGGAAGGGATGTTTTGCTGATCTTTACAAGTGGAAGAATTGGATGATGACAAGAAGCCCCTAGATAGCTCTTCAAGGGTGGACTGTAATTCTATTCGAATTCAAGGATGAATGAATTCACTAACTCTACATACCATAGATCCTTTTCTTCATTTCAACCAATAATTGTCAATAAAGGAGATATTGCATTGACATGGTGCAAAGACTTGATGTGGGGGATCGTAGTTTAGCATAAGAATGTATCACTCTTGTATAGTTCTGGTTATGAAGGATAGTAAGGATGATGGTATGACTTGAGTAGCCTTTTCAAGAGTGATTCCTTGGACTATAAGGAATTAGACTTACTCATATGCCCTTAAAATAAAGTTTAGAAATTATGATGAATTCACATAAATCCATCCCCCTCTTCAACTCCCATTCGCGTCATTCTTAGTCCCTAAAATTCACCCTCGAGAGTGCTCCTATTCTCGTCCCCAATCAAAATTTTTCTTTAGCTAGAATTCATATCATCTCAAACTTGACTTCAATCTTTCCACCTTTAAGCACCCAATATTGGTGACCAATCCATTCATTGACCAAAAAAGCTTGTGAAAGTTGTCCCTTGCAAAACATCATTCTACAACTCATGGGTGGAATTCATCCAAGCATTGAGGAAAATTTGTCCTATGCAAAAGTGGACTAGCAATTCTTCATGGGTGGAATTTTTTGGTGCAACTAAACCCAAGCCTACATACTTTGTCAACTAGCTTATGGTAAACTTATTGGCATAACCTTTGAAAGGATTCATATGATCAACCTCTTATAAAAGTACTTCACATTTATCCTTGTAAAAGTGGATAATACCCACGAGGAGTTAGGGACCTCTAAATCACATATCACTTGGTTGTTGAGCAATGCGAGAATCTATCCTATATGTTAGATTCAACTTTTAGGTAGAAGTTTGAATTTCAATTCAAACTTTGGCTCCAAGCATGACTATAAAAGAAGAATCTAAAAGACCCCCGTGTATCTCGACCTTGAGAGATTATTTTGATGTATACTCATTGTGAAGTGGGAGCTTATCTCATAGCTCACTCAGCTCTCGCACATTGAGCTATGTAAGATTTCCAATGATTTTTTATTTTACATGTTTTAATACATATATGATCATTACATTCTCATCTTATTTCTCTATCATAACTCCATTAGAACGGTGATCTTCTCTGAGCCTATTCTCATTGTGTAGTTGATCATTTGCAATGATTTAAAGAATGATAAAATGAGAATACTATCTACTAGAAGCCTACAAAGTCTCATTAGAATTGCTTTTCGGGATCCTCAAATATTTCCATAACATTGCTCATCGTCTTGATGATTGTAGCAGCCCATGAATGTCGGGATGAAGCTATGACTTGCTAAACATCTTTCTCTGCATGTAGTCCATCATTTTCTATGAAATCACTCATGATTGTTGACTTACTAAGTTAATTAAAGTTCCCCAAAAGTAATTAAGCCAATTGTTGATGTGCTTAGAGAATTGTTCAAAACATTGAACATGTGTGTGAATTAAAATAGCAAGATTTTTATCTTGAATTATCTTCCAATCTATCTGTTTTGGTCCTTCCATCAATGGATCATCTTCCAAGAAACATATATGATTATTTGTATTCATTAGCAAGTTAGAAAGGCCCACTACACTCTCTAGCCATCATTCTTAGCAAGTGTGAAGCAAGATCTAGCTACAGCACTTCATCTCTTGTGACTATCCACCATCTCCTCCAACAGTGGTAGAAGAGCAACAACAATCAAGGTGGATTTCAATCCTTCATTGACAAATTTGACAGGAACAACTACTCAGTATGGTCACTAAGGATGCAAGCCTACCTTCAAGGGAGAAGTCTATATGGATACATCTCAGGAGATGAAGAGATGCCAATCCTTAGGAGGAATCAACAACGTACAATGGAAGAGCAAGAAAGGCTGAGCACATGGTGTGCAAAGGATGCTCTTGTCATTTCATATTTACTAAACTCAATCTTTGATTTTCTATTACCACATGTTAGGAATTGCAAGACCTCCCAAGAGATTTGGGAAGTACTCTCATCATACTTCTCCTCAAACACAAGAGCTATGAAGAATCAATTGTGGATGGAATTTACAACCCTAAAGAAATAACCAAAGCAAGGAGTGGCTTATTATTTAACCAAAATGAAAGATGTGGCTGACTAGCTTGCAAGCATTGGAGACGAGATAGAAGAAGAACACATTGTGAGGCAGATCATTAATGGAATCAAGGCTGATGACAAGTGGGAGTCCTTCACCACAGCAATGGACCTCTCCATGGATATGCAAATACCTGACTCAACACCTTGATGGGACAACTCTTCACCCACGAGACAAAGCTCAACAAAAATGGTGACAACTTAAGAGGTAATCAATCTTCTACCCTTTGTATAGATAAGAATAAAGATAAGGATAAAGGTAAAGGCAAGAAGCATGAAGAAGAGGCTAGTAACTCTCAAGCTAATTATGTAAGAAGAGGAAGAGGTGCTAGAGGAAGGGGCAGAGGAGGAAAGAAAGGAAGGAGGAGACCCTACAACAACTCACCATGTAACATATGTGGTCTTAACAACCACATTACAGAAAAATTCATCAAGAATACAAGAAACCAAAGGGGAAGAGGATACCATAGAGGCAACTATGGACAATCAAGAGGCCGGCAGATACAACAATGGTGGAGGCTACTACAACCATAAATACAATCAAGGCTAAAACAAAAAAAATTATCAAGGAGGCTTTAGAGGAAGAAGGGACTACAACAACTATACTGAAGACCAAGAAGATTCTCTACTCATCATGAACATGACATCCAAGAAAGGTAAAGATGATGATCATCTTTTCTACATTGACTTAGTTTGTTCCAATCATGTGGTTGGTAATGTAGCTCTATTATCTGACCTTGAAGAACCCAAAGGGAAGCATGAAGAACAAATAGGTGATGACACTAAACACTCGATCAAGCAAATTGGAAATGTCAAAACACTTGATGGTAGTATGAACCTTTTGAGCAAAGTTCTACATGTGCCTACTATAAACAAAAACCTAATAAGTGTTGGGCAAATTATAGAAAAGGGTTTACAGGGAAGATTCACTAAGCATGGAGCATATGTGGAAGACCCTCAACAAGGCTTCAGAAGAATTGCCAAAGGTGAGAAGTCAGGTAGATTATTCACATTTGAAATTGAAGACACAAGGAACATAACACTATTCAACTATAGAGATCAAACCTTATCTCAGTTAGAAATATGGCACAAAAGGCTAGGACACATAGGAGAAAGAACTCTGAAGCAAATATGCAGGGATCAAAGTGTGCTTGGCATTCCTAATGTGACCAAGCAACATTTGATATACAAATGTGGAGCATGCCAATTTGGCAAAGCTCACAGGCAACCATTGAATCAGAGAGGATACAACCATGAAGACTATTTGGAGCTTGTACATGTTGATGTGTGGGGCCCTAGTAAAGATCCATCCATCTCAGGTTTAAGGTACTATGTGTCATTTATTGATGATTAAAGTAGATGGACAATTCTTTATTCAATGAAGCACAAGGATGAGGTATTTACATGTTTCAAGAAGTACTTGGCACTAGTTGAAAACCAAATAGAAATGAGCTTAAAAAGGATCAGATCTTATGAAGGTGATGATTATTTTTCAAATGAGTTTGATTCATTTCTATAGGACAGAGGCATAAAGATGGAAGTAACAACTAGATACACTCCTGAATTAAATGGAGTGGCAGAGAGAAAGAACAAGTTAATTGTTGAAGATCGTAGGTCTATGTTAAATGAGAAGTAGTTACCTAATTATCTATGGGCAGAGGTTGTTTCCACAGCCCGCTACTTGGTCAATAGGCTTTCATCCAAATCATTGGATGATATAACATCCTATGAAGCATGGAATGGTAGGAGGCCCTCATTGGACCATTGAAAAATATTTGGGGGCATTGCTTATGCACACATCCCCTCACAAACCAGAGGAAAGCTTTACCCTAAGGTTTAGAAATGTATATTTATTGGCTATGATCAGAACAAAAAAAGGCTATAGGCTATACAATACCGCTAACAAGGCATTTATGGTTAGTAGAGATGTAGTATTTGATGAAAATAATTCATGGTTTGAAGATCATTGCAGGAAAGTCAAGTTACCATATGATTTGGAGAATGATTTTCCAACCCTCACACAAGAAGATCAACCATTGGCAGAAGATATCAACTTAGAAGATAAAGAGCAAATTGACTTCAAGGCTTGGAATTCAAGAGGCAAGGTCAAACTCAAACAACTAGAAGAGATACCAGCATCTTCAAATCAAGCATTAAGGAGATCACAAAGAGAAATTAATAAGCCCATAAGGTATGGATATGGTACAGCTTTAGTCGCAAAACATTCTACCATAAGGTATGGATATGGTACAGCTTTAGTTGCAAAACATTCTATATATATCACGAAAGACACTATGGCACAAGTGACTTCTTCATTTGAAGAGGCTAGGAAGAAGAAAGAATGGAGAGAAGCTATGCAAGAAGAAGTGGAAGCATTATAGGAAAATCACACTTGGGATCTAATTCCAAAGAAGCCAAATATGAAGGTAATTGGTTCAAGGTGGATATACAAAATCAAAAAGATCTCTGATGGCTCTATGAACAGGTACAAGGTTAGTGGCAAAAGGATTTCCCCAAACCCATGGAATAGACTATGAAGAAACATTTTCACCTGTGGCAAAGATGCCAACAATCATCTTTTTGGTAAGTCTTGGTGCTTCTAAAAATTAGAATTCATATTAGTTAGATGTCAAGAATGCATTCTTAAATGGATGGATATCAGAAGAAGTGTATACGGCACAACCACCACGTTTTGAAGATGAAGATCAAGGAGGTTATGTATGCAAACATAGGAAGGAACTCTATGGTCTCAAGCAAGCCCCTAGAGCTTGGAACCATAGGTTAGTAACTTATTTGCAAGATCAAGGGTTTGTGGCAAGCAAGGTAGATTCTTCCTTGTTTGTGAAGAAGAAAAAATTAAAAGTCATCTACTTATATGTCTATGTAGATGACATTATTATTAGAGGGAAATGGCATCAAACAAGTCAAGGCTCAACTAATGAAGGAATTCAAAATCAATGATCTAGGTTAACTAACCTACTTTCTCGGGTTAAAGCTTGTGTATACATATTTAGGTATATTTATCACTCAAAGGAAGTACATACATGATATATTGGTAATGTTTATGATGGCGAACACTAAAATTGAAGACACTCCTATGGAACTCAACCATAAACTAAGCTCACATGAAGGTGAATTACTTGATGATATAAGAGGTTATTAACAACTTGTGGGAAGCCTCAATTATGCTAGTCTAACAAGAGTGGAGATTGCCTATGCAGTGAGTACATTGAGTCAGTTTATGCATGCACCAAGGAAGACTCATATGGAAGCTAAAACGAGGGTGCTTAAGTATCTAAAGGTGCAATGAATGAAGGGTTGTTCTATCCTTTCACTTTTGACATGGATATAAAGATGTATTCTGATGCAGATTGGGCTGGCTCCAAGGATGATAAGAGGAGCACTTGAGGGTACCTACCCTTTGCAGGTTCAAAGCTTATATCATGTTCATCCAAGAAGCAACCAACTGTGGCCTTATCTTCAACAGAAGTAGAATATAGAGGTTTGGAAAATGCAACTCAGGAAGCTATGTGGCTTAAGCAACTATATGCGGATTTGGAGATACATTCCTACACTCCAGTAATCTTTGGAGACAATACTAGTTCACCTCATTTGGATAATAATCAGTATATCATGCAAGGACTAAGCACATTGAAGTGCACTATTATTATGTAAGGGAGAAATAACTTAGCAAGGACATTCAACTATGCCATGTATCAACTCATTTACAATATGGAGATATACTCACAAAGGCATTGGATGGGACAAAGATGCACACGTTCAAATTGATGATTGGATTGCAAGAAATCAAGGAACAATGAAGAGAAAGCATGTTAGGCTTGAGGGGGAGCTGTTGGTGCAATTAAGCCCAAGCCTACATACTTGGTTAACTAGCTTATGCTAAACTTATTGGCATAACCTTTCAAAGGCTTCATATGATCAACCTCTTGTACTTTACATTTATCCTTGTAAAAGTGGATATATATACCCACGAGGAGTTAGGAAGTTGTAGATCACGTATCACTTGGTTGTTGAGCAATGAGAGAATCTATCCTATATGTTCGCATTCACCTTTTAGGTAGAAGTTTGAATTTGAATTAAAACTTTGTCTCCAAGCATGACTATAAAACAAGGATCTAAAAGACCCGCTTGTATCTCGACCTTGAGAGATCATTTTGATGTACAGTCATTGTGAAGTGGGAGCTCACCTTGTATCTCACTCACCTCTCACACATTGAGCAATGTATGATTGCAAATGAAATTGTAGTTTACATGTTTTAATACATATATGATCATTACATTCTCATCTCATTTCTCTGTCATAACTCCATCAAAACAATGATTCTATTTGAGCTTATTCTCACTGTGTAGTTGATCACTTGCAATGATTTAAAGCATGATAAAATCAGCATACTGTCCTTTACAAGCCTACAAAGTCGCATTAGCATTGCTTTTCGGAATCGTTAGAGATTTCCATAACATTGCTCACTGGTCTAATGATTATAGTAGCCCATGAATGTTGTGCTGAATTTGTGACTTGCTAAACTTCTCTCTCTACATGTTTTCCATCATTTGTTATGAAATCACTCATGATTGTTAGCTTACTAAGTTAATGAAAGCTCCCTAAAAGGAAGTAAGCCAATTGCTGTTGTGCTCAGAGAATTGTTCAAACCACTGAACAATGTGTGAACTAAAATAGCAAGTTTTGTACCTTGCATTATCTTCCAATATATCTATTTTGATCCTTCCATTAGTGGATCATCTTCCAAGTAGCATATATCATTATTTGTGTTCATTATCAAGTTAAAGAGGCCCACTAAACTCTCCACCCATCATTCTTAGTAGGAGTGAAGCACGATCTACCTATACCACTTCATCTCTTCTCACTATCCATGATCTCCTCCAATAAAATTCATCCAAGGATTCTGCCTCTTGTCTTTCTTGAAAATTTTTCTTAAGAAGATGATGTAATTCATCCTGAAGGCCTCTAAATTCATCCCTCTAATTTTTCCTTGTAGTTCTTGGGAGCTATGAAGCTCATGGAATATAGCTACATCCTAGAGCACCAATTTGTTGTCAAAATCAACCAAGTTCACCCTTGGTGCCCTTGTTAAATTTTCCCCTTTGCACTTGTCCAATTTTACCTTCTTGCCTTTAGTAAATTTTTCCTTAATGCCATATACAAAATTTGTCCTAAATTTTGGCAAAATCGCCCTGGATCTTGCACCCAAAATTTGTCTCTAGTGAATTCGTCCAATGGTGCTACTAATGAAGTTGTGAATGGGCTTTGTCAATGGTGCTGAAATGGTAATTCTTCTATAGGGTGCTGAGAATGATAATAATTCAGTGTTGTGAACGAGAATTTGTCTATATCAAAATCTATCCAGAGTTATGCTAGAGAATTTTTCCAATGCTGCTATGAAGGAGAAGTCATCTACATCAAAATCCATCCAAAGTTGTGCTAGAGAACTCGTCCAATGGTGCTACTAATGAATTCCTCCAATAGCATTAGATTCGCCCTTATTCAAGGATGGAATAGACCTCAAAATTTGTGGCACAACATTAAATTCATCAATTTTTGTATGGTAAACAAAAAGGAGTTGCAATGAATTCAAACTCGGGTGGCTATCGTGGGAGAGCTCCACACTATCTAGGAGCACTACAAATGTCATATGACTATATATTTGTGAATGCTTTATTAGTAGACAGTAGCAATGCAAGAGCACATAAGCGAACCAAAGTGAATTTCATCAAATTCTAGAGGAATTCTTCCCTCTCTTAATTCTCCCATTCACCTTGAATCTCTACCCAAATTTGTCTCTACTCACCAAGAAAAAAAATTTCTTGATTCACTACATGTCCTGGCTAAATGGAAATGCACCCTTCCATAAATCTTCATGCTTCATTCCCATCCTCTCAGATTCGACCCAAACCCCTCAGCCTACAAATGTTGCTATATTTCGGTAGTGATGTGTGTGAGCACACTAGGACTCTCAAGGCACTTTTTTTCTTCTTTAGGAGGTATTTTCCCCTAGCTTGTATACACGTCTATAACCATAACCGATCACTTATCATTCTACATTCACGTGGTAATACATTCACTATTGTGTATTGTGATCCAAGATTCTTCTTCTTCTGTGTGTTGGTCACATGTTTTTGTAGACATCAAACTCCAACAATTGGTATAAGAGGAGGTTTCCACTTCATCTAGGGAATTTTTCGCACCCCTCTATTGACAATTTGAGAATCGCAGAAAAGTTGGTGAGCATATGCAAGATGATTGGAAGTTCAAAATGGCCTTACTTTGTGGTGTCCAAATCACGATTTTAGGTGGTTTTGGCCTCTGAATGCACTATCACAATATTTATACAAGCATTTTTCTCCTCTTGTGTCAAACATATACACAAGTTTTGGTTTGCCATTACAAGCGTCTCAAAGTGTACTAGAGGTTTAGAAAAATACAAGAGGTTAGTTTTGTCCAATTCTCTAAGATACAATCATTTTTTTGCATCATGGTATTTTTGTCAATGGCCATGTCTGAAAGCAATGATGTATTCAATATGTTGGCTATTGTGGATAAGTTGGATGGTACCAATTATGCATTATGGGCATACATGATGCATCATGTATTTCTCACAAAAGGAATTTGGAATATTTTGCACAATGTTGAAAAAATGGCCTATTATATCTCAAAATATAATTATTAAAGGTGATGCATATGACATTGACAATGAGGATCCTCAAATTTTGGTTGCAAAAGAGGAAAAGAAGAAAGAGGCTAGAATGGTTGTTGTAGATGCCTCCACACCTAAAGCAGAGGTAGCTAATATTGTGTAGCATGAAGAATGGGCATTGACTACTATTTGCAATTATGACCCATCTACCAATAAGCAATGTATGTGTACAATAGACTCAGATGTTTGTTACTTTGATAGTGGGGAAACCAAACATATCTTCTCAAAGTGCAGTTTCTGCACCTCAGTTGAGCCTACCCCTAGAGGGAATTCTTTCACATGCACAACCAGCTCCTCTTACCCTATAATGGTATTTGGTAAGATCATTCCAACTATGAATAATGGTAGTTCCTTTAGATTTTTGGATGCTTTATTTGTGCCAACAATCAAGAAAAATCTGTTATCAATTTTAGCATTAGCCAAGATCCACTTAGTTGTGAAATTTGTTGATGATACATGTACAATTCATGATATGTCAAATGGCGATGTTATTATTGCTGTTAGAATTGTGTGTTATGGGCTATATAAGCTTATAGATTATGTAAAATCTGTGAATGATTCAACATGTATAGTTAGAGATTCATAAGCTATGTCAAATGCAAAGCTTTGCCATGCACGCTTTGGTCATTTGAATTATCCTAGTTTACTAGGCCTATAGAAATATGAAATGGTGTCCTCTCTACCCAAACTTGAGGCACCTTGTAAACATGTTTGTGAAGACTGTATTTTGGAATAAGTTTGCCATTCCTCGTTCCCAAAAGATGGTTTATTTTGAGCCACTTAGAAATTGAAGCTTGTTCACAGTGATGTTTGTGGTCCTATGCAAATAGCCTCTTTTGGGAACTACCTTCACTTTCTGACTTTCATGATGATTTTTCTAGGCATGCATGGGTGTATCCAATGAAAGAAAAGTCTGAATTATTTATGTGCTTCAAACAAATCTGGTTTTTGCTAAAAACATATCAGGATGCAAAACGGGCACTCTCCTTTTGATTGAGGGAGGGAATGAATGTGTTCTTATTTTAATGCATTGGAATCTAAAAATGGGTTAAAAAAATCAGTGTATAACATCATATACACATCAACAAAATGGAGTTGCTGAAAGGAAGAATAGGTCACTCATGGAGATGGCAAGGTCTATGGTGAAAAGTAATGCTATACCACGTAGCTTCTAGCTTGAGTCTATTATGTGTGCAGCATATGTACTTATTAGGTGTCCCACAAAATCACTATTGTCTATCACTCCATATGAATCTTTGCATGGTCGTATGCCATCTATTGCTCATCTACATGTCTTTGGTTCTCTCCATATGCATTAGTGCCTGAATAACAATGTAGAAAATTGGATGAAAAAGAAGTGAAATGTATTTTTGCTAGGTATAGCTTAGAAACCAAAGGATATTGTTTGCATCATCCACAAAATAAATTTTGGAGGAGATGGTGGATAATCACAAGAGATGAGATGGTGTAGCTAAACCCTACTTCACACGTGTTATAAGTAATGGCTCGAGATTGTTGTGGGCCTCTTTAGCTAGCTAATAAGCATAAATGATCATATATGTTTCTTGGAATATAATGCACAAATAATAGGATCAAAATGGATAGGTAGGCATATGATCAAATGCACAAAAGTTGCTCTTTTGGTTGATACACGTGCTTAGTGTTTTACTCATTTCTCTATGTACAACAATAATTAATAAAATTCCTTTTGGGTAAATTCAATTAGCTTACCAAGCTACCATTCATGATTGAAATCATCTAAAATGACAAACTATGTGTAGAGAATTATGTTTAGCAAGTAAAGCAACTGCCCCGACTTTTAGGGGCCTTGATAGTCATAGGCTAGTGAGCTATGTTTTATTAATAACTGATGATTGAGCGCACCATTATGGATGAAACTTTGTAGGACTAAAGTAGACAACATGTTGAAGATGGCATGATTTAATTCATGCAAAATGATATAGTACACAATGAGAATCATTGCAGACAATTTCTTCTCAACTTTTATAGCTTTGTGTTGGAGCCAAGCATTTGAATTCAAATTCAAATCCTCACCTAAAAGTAATCCTAAAGTATAGGATTGATTCTCTCTTGAATTAGACTACCAAATGGTACAAGATTCCAAGATTCTTAACTGCTCATGGGTCTACATCACTTTTACAATGAGTAATTAGACTCAAAGTTACAAGAGGTTGTACATATGAGGCTTTTCAAGTGATATGATAATACATCAATCTTATGTGTATTCATCAAGTATGTAGGCTTCGGCTTAGTTGCACCAACAGCTCCCCCTCAAGCCTAAGATGCTTGATCTTCATTGCTCCTTAATCTCTTGCAGCCCAATCATCAATTTGACCCTGCTCACCTTTGTTCCATCCAATGCTTTGGTGAGTAAATCTGCACATTGCAAATGCGTTGACACATATGCTAATTGAATATCCCTGCTAAGAAATTTATCTCTTACATAATGATAATGCACTTGAATGTGCTACGTCATGGAATGGTACATAGGATTAGCAGCCAAATAAAGTGAACTAGTATTATCTCCAAAGATAGTTGGAGTGTAGGAATGTATCTTCAAATCTGCATAGAATTGTTCAAGCCACATAGCTTCCTGAGTTGCATTAGCCAAGCCTCTATACTTTGCATCTCTAGAAGATAATTCCACAATTGGTTGCTTCTTGGATGACCATGATATGATTTTTGAACCTGCAAAAGATAGGTACCCTAAAGTTCTCCTCTTGTCATCCTTGGAGTCAGCTGAATGTGCATCAGAATATAACTTTATATCTATGTCACAAGTGAAGGGATAGAATAATCCCTCATTCATTGTACCCTTTAGGTACTTAAGCACCCTCTTTGAAGCTTTCATGTGTGGCTTCCTTGGTACATGCATGAATTGACTCAATGTACTCACAACATATGCAATATCCACTCTTGGCAAAGTAGCATAATTAAGACTACCCACAAGTTGTTGACACCTTATAATATCTTCAAGTAGTTTACCTTCATGTGAACTTAGCTTGTGATTGATCTCCATAAGAATACCTGTATCTTTAGTGTTCTCCATCTTAAAATTTATCAAAATATCATTTATGTACTTTCTTTGTGTGATGAATATACCTGAATCTATATACACAAGTTATAAGCCAAAGAAATAGGTTAACAACCCTAGATCACTGATTTTGAATTCATTCATCAGTTGAGCCTTGACCTGCTTGATACCATCAAAACCATTACCTCTAATAATGACACAAGTCTATGGTTCCAAGCTCTAGGAGCTTGCTTGAGACCATACAGTTCTTTTCTAAGCTTGCATACATATCCTGGTTTCTCTTCATCTTCAAAACGTGGTGGTTGTGCCATATATACTTCTTCTCATATCCAACCATTTATAAATGCATTCTTGACATCTAACTGATATAAATTCCAAATTTTTGATGCAGTATGAGTTACCAATACCCTGATTGTTGGCATCTTTGCCACAGGTGAAAATGTTTCTTCATAATCTACTCCATGTGGTTGGGCAAATCCCTTTGCCACTAGTCTTGCCTTGTACCTCTTTATAGAACCATGAGAGTTCTTTCTAACTTTATATATCCATCTTGAACCATTTACATTCATATCTGATTTCTTGGGAACTAAGTTCCAAGTGTGGTTTTCTTGCAATGCTTCCACTTCCTCGTGCATGGCGTCTATCCACTCTTTCTTCTTCTTATCCCCTTCAACTGAAGGAGGCTCCTCTGTCATTGAATCTTTAGTGATGTATACAGAGTGCTTTGTGACTAAGGATGTATCATATCCATACCTTATGGGCTACTTACTTTCTCTTTGTGACCTCTTCAAAGCTTGATTCAAAGACTCGGGTAGATCCTCTAGTTTCTTGTGCTTGCACTATGGAAGAACTCCTTCATTCCCTCTAGAATGCGGGATCAGTGCAGTCTGCTAATAGGCTTCCATACCTTTTTGTAACACCACCGTCCTAGGGCGACCCCCACCCCCCCCCCCCCCCAACTATTTTCTTTTTGAGCATAATAGCCTAAGCCCATCATGCCGTACTGCCACCTGTCCTCTTTCCCTCCGAAGAACCATCCACACTGTTTCTACACCTCGAATACTTTTTCACACGTTTGTTCATATTATACATTATATGCACAACTAAGAAAAAGACATATTCACGTGCCTTTGTATTGTATACACATTCGAATACACTTTATTTTATAATGTTTCGTACTCGTGTACATGCCTACCTATTACGTTATAGCATACACATATTTATACATATATGCACATACATATATACTTATGTATACTAGTATATACATGCACAAACATTTTCACGTTGATTTACGCATGAGGTCATTGAAATGCACACATAAACTTATACATGCATGTGCATTAACATACACACATACATGGACACATGCACACATTTGTACAAGCGCATTTTGGAGGTTCACATATTTCAACGAATTGAGAACCATAGGAACAATTTCATATGCGAACCAAATGAAGATCAATCTGACCATAGATGTAAGATGAATCATATAAAAATGCAGATGTGAGCTTAGACAAATACACCGGTTATCATGCTTTCATCAGTATGTTTCGAATAAGAATGAAGAATCCTAATCATCATGATCAGCATCACCATCATCATCATGATCATCCTCATCCTCATCATCAAGATCATCCGCATGATTTGATGTATCTATGTGAGCACCCTGTGATGATCGAGATCATCCCTCCTGTGTTGCTCTCTCCACCTCATCCATACGTGCCTCTCCATAATACTCATGTATTACATATAACAAACATAAATAAGTAAAACAATTAAAACATCCATAAAAATAAAATAATTATATAAGACTTAATATTACTCACAAATGCATCCGGATGATCTCACATATACTCACTCAAATGCCGATATCCAAAATGCATAGCATACTCGATCTCATTTTTCATAGGATATCGACCATAATCCTTTCGCTACATTGAAACAAATAAAAAAGATTAGTTTCTTGCATTTTAACTATGATAAAAAATATACTTACAAAAACACATACACTTACAAATGTAGCTACAAAACCATGATGGCCCATTTGGCCTAAGTGCAATGTGTGGCCCGACTCAACTCTCTTCTTTGCAGCATCCTGTTTATTAAAAGATAAAAGAAATACATAAATTAAATATAAAAATTTATAAAACATATGAGAATTATAAATATAAACTATGAATTTGTATATCTTCTGCTGAGGAAATGACTATTGAAGATGTAGCTATCTAAAAAAAAAGTGTTGCCTCTCAGGTGGTATGTTAGGTCGCCTCTTATTTTCTCCACCATACAATATCTCCTATTATTTTTAATCTCAAACAAAAAAAAAGAATCAAAATACATACACATATATACACACACATACACATACACATAAACATATACATGTAAACATATACACATAGATATATGAATACATATACACATCTACATACAAATCACATAAACACACATATACACACATTCATACAAAATACATGCATTTATCCCACAATAATGTGTATTTGTGTATATGTGAATATGTCATGTGTATGTGTATATGTGTATATGTGAATATGTGTGTATGTGTAAATATGTATATGTGAATGTTTATGTATGTAAATAATCAGATCATTAATATCTAATACTATTATTTGCATATTCCAATCAATCAGATGGAACTCCACCACCGTCTCCTAATCGTGCAAGGACTATATACTAAAGTATATCAAACTTTTAATTTAAATATACTTGATAGATACATAACTAATATTTTTTTTTCTTGTTATAATCAGATTCTGATCAATCAGAGGGCACTCCACCACCTCCTACCCATGCAAAAACTTCACATGTGTGCTCTAATAGGAATTATGATGTATTTTACTATCAAGAGCATATTATATGTTGGTGTAACTCTTTCTATGGCACGTATCAAAGACCATGATGTATTTTTTCTATAAATTAATGTCATTATTTTATTTAAAACCCATATACAAAATCAAATTACTGTTGATATATAGGAATACTTGCTCAATGATGATGATGATGATAATAATTCTCATACTTATAATGTTAATATACCTCGTACATGTCATGGAATTACTGTTCATCAATTACAAGCAGAGGTTTCTAGAAATCCCCTACCTCCTAGTTTAGAGACTGAAACAGCTAGAAATTATACATTTCCAGCTCGTGATCATTCTCTAGTACAAACATATGATAGAAGAAGATATGGAGGATGGAATAGAGGACCACTTCCTTTAGATAGAGAGGTTTTTAACTTTTGGGGTAATTGCTATATGGAGAAACATCCACTATTACTAATTCTAGTCATGGTCTCTTTATTGTAGAGGTTTTGTGTAACAAAGTAAGTCTATGGTCTAGGGATCCAACTGCTTCAGACAAATCTCAAATCGGATACTGTTTGGTCACTTGTCTGTAGAACCAAAGATCTCAAGAGTAGACTCAAGCATAAGTCATGTGCTCTCATATTCAAGTGATCCACTTAGCCTAGTGGTTAAGTCTCATGGTTGTGAAGGAGGAGGTCTTGGGTTCAATCCCCATGGGGAGCATGGGGAGAGAGTTTTTCCCAAAGAGCTCTAGAGCCTTCTAACTCAAGTTAATGTGAGTTAACTTGATTCCAGTGGACTTAACTCAAGAGGCAAGTATACCAACCACTAGTGGACTCCAGTGGAAGGTGGGAAAGGAGTCGTGGAGATCGCACATGCACTTGTGGACTCTAGTTACATTTGTGGTCCTCATTGATTCAAGCAGCTATATATACAGGCATAAGGTTGGGAGGAGAGTCATCTCTCAAGCACGTGGTGATCGTAATTCTTGTTCTCTTGCATTGGTATCAGATCTCTAGAGCACAACTCTCACTGGCCACCCCATTCGGTGTTGGAACCCGAAGCATAACTATTGCAGACCGCTCCATTCGGTGTTGGACCCCGAGATTTATTAAGTCTTGGGAGGACTCTCCCTTAGCCAAAGAAACAAGCACCAAAGAAAGTTAAATTTTGTGAGCAAAGTTTGAAGGAAGTGGAGCTGTGAAGTGAAGATCCGGAGGCCTTTGGTGATCAAAGTGAAACCAACTTTGAATTCGGACCAAAGTCTTTAGAGAATAACTCTTCTAAAGGATCAAGGGAAGGACGTAGCTCTATGTGGAGCTAAGTATTTTCCAAATTATGTTTTGATTTTGATATTTGTTTGCTCGAATGCTTTCATTTAGGATGCATTAATTAGGACTAAAAGCATAGTCCAATTATGATTATTCTCAACATGAAATCTAATTAGAGGACTAAACGGTATTGAAATGACAAAAGTATACAAAGTACTTTTCAGTTTTCGGCATACAATTGAAATTTCTATTTCCATTCATGCACATGAAAAGATTATTTGTGCATAAAAAAATGTTTTATGCACATCAAGTTCACACTTGCTTGGGAAAGGTAGTTAATTCTCTAGTTCATGCACTTGAATAATTACCTTTTGCCAGAATAGCAAGTAGGTTGTTTTTGCATGGATGCTTGTTTGCATACCTAATAAGCTTGAGATTTGCTTAAGTTCATTACACTTGCATGTACTCACATGCATTTGCACCCAAGAATGGGCATTTGCATATATGCATTTGCATGCAGGTAGATGCATGTGCATATGCATGATCTTTTGGTAAGTAGCTGAACACGTATACTTTCATTTCTAACTTTTTCTAACTTGACGTAGCTAGGTGGGAAAAATTGAAATTACCTAGTTGTAAGGATCTTGACCATCATGCAACTAAGTATCTAGTCTATTTTTTCCCAAAAAGTGATACATAGGTTTTGAGAAAAAGAAAGCATGTTGAAAGTAAGTATTCATTTTTTCTTGTCAATAAGATGCTAAGAAAATAGAGCTACTTTCCAGTGTGCATGCTCAGTCTAAGTTTGGGAAGAAACCTAGACATTCTTAGCAACTAACGTGGATTTAGTTGTTTTTGGATGTTCATGTTCATGCACCCAAGTAAGGAAGTTTCTGTTGAAACTTGTAAGTTCAACAAAATTTGGAAGGTTTAATACTTTAATATTCATCAAACACTGATGAAAATAAGAAGTATTGAACTTCTAGAATCCGTGGAACTTTAGTATTCATAGATGTTAGTTTCCAGAAATGCATCTCGAGGCAGGATGCAAGGTCTTTAATCGACGCGAAAACGTTTGAAGGAAACTTGCTTGATTCTATTTAAGCTAACTCAAGGCTTAAGAAAGAAACCAAGATAAGTATTAATTGATCTTTAAGAATCAAGTAATTTTCTAAAGTCATGACAATTAATGAAATGATTCAAATTATTTTCATATCTTAGGAAATCACGATATTTCCTAAAGGCAATTTAGGAAACAAGTTCTTTCCTAAAAGATTAGCTTCAAGTGGTAAAGCCTTGAAGAGACCCAAGCAAAGTAATCTTTGGAAATGAAGCTATTTCCTAAAGCTAAGAAATCTTTAGGAACTAAGATAAGTTCCTAATGACTTGAAGTAAGTTTGAACTTTTCATTTAGGAATAGAAAGTTCCAAGAAATGGATCTCCAATCCATGAACGTTTCCTAAATTAAGCTATAAGGTTCAACGTTATGTGTTCATAGTTGCATTACTATTGGATCAATCATCAATAGATGCTTCGACTTTAAACATAATTTTGATTAGTGAAATATGTTTAAAGGACTCTAGTAACATCTCAAGATTGACCAATAAAATGAATCTTGTATCAAACTCAAGAATAGGAGTCAATATCACATAACTGAAAGTTCAAGTGTAAACTTTCATAGTGGTATGGGAAAACCATATCCAAAAGGTGATACTTAATCTAGTTTGATACTCAAGAAATGAATACAATTGAATCAGTAAACCTTCTAGATATTCTTTCAAATATCCTTCCAACATTGCAAAAGATTCCAAGATGAATCATTTGCTCAAGATATTCATTCCCTAAAAGGAATCTCAAGTCTTTGAAGAATAACATTCTTCCAAGTATTAAGAATGAAGTTCTTCATACTCTTTAGTTAGTAAGTAGTTCCCTAGCAATTCCAAACCTCAAGTATTGGTACTTAAGTCCAAATAGTGATATAACTGAGAGGTATATCAAAGATTGTTAGCTTTTCAAACTGTGAGGCATCAGTGTATGCTTGGACTTAAGTTAGGAAAAGATCTCTAAAAAATCCTGCAGGTAAGACAAAAAGCTTAGAAAAGCTCAAGAGATCTTAATGATAAAGATAAAGTCTTTATTATTATCGCATGATCAAAAAGATTTGATCAATCTTGGCCACGATTATTCAAGATAATTGCGATTGGAACTATTAAGAATTTTGCCCAAGTATTGGCAATCAAATTAGTAAGCTGTTCCAAGTTTGAACAGAGTAAATATTCCAAGTATGTAGTCTGCAACCGTGCGGATAGTAATTAAGTCTGTTGAAGGTAAAACATAATTTTTACCTATCCTTAAAGAGATTTTGGTACAAATCCAGAGAGCATGAGCGGATGCTTCAGACTTAGGCAGTAGAGAGATTCCTATATAAAGTCCCCGGGGTAGGTACCTAAAGCATTTGTAAGAAAGGAATCTAAAGACAAGAATTCCAAAGCTCTTGTCACTACAAAATTGATCAAGAATAAACCAATTTGACTTGAATTTGAGAAAATTCAAGTACTTGGAATTCTAATTGGTTTTTATTTGAAAACCCAATAAAGAAGAATTGTTTAGACTTTAGGATAAATGTCATGCACACATTAATGTGAATATAAAATAGGGTGGTATGGGACACCAGATTTTAAACTCAGATTGGTGTAGGAAAGATGGTATGGGACATCGCACCGTGGATGATAATTATCTTCTAGTCTGAGAATGGATTTTGAAGTTAGATTTGACCTTCAAGGGAATTAAAAAATAAGTTTTAATTCAAGAATGATAAAAGTAGTATCCTAAGATACTTCAAAATAACTTCAAGATCAAGGAACTTGAAGATATGAAGTAAGTAACTTCCAAGATCTTCTTAGAACACTTCAAGCTTAAGTGTTATTGATCAGAAATATTTGATAAATTTCCGAAAACAAGTTAGACTTTGATTTTCAATTGATCTTGCTCAATCAATTCTCCACCAATTTCAATTATCTATAGCTTGTTGGAATCAGCTCCAAGTTATCTACATGCTCACAGAGTTTGAAGGAAATGCATTTAGCAAATTTGGAGAAAAGTGCATCGAAGAACTCATTGGTCAAACTCTACAGAGGTCCTAAAAAACGGGGATAAGGATTAATTTGTTAAATTGATTGCTCTATGTATAGTGCATCATTTCAAGTGATTGCACTTGGGATCATTATCTTAATAAGCTAATAAGATACCTCTAAAAGGAATTTTTCTAATTCCTATTGTACTGGTAGCACTGAGCAAAGCACTTGGTGTGTGATAAAAAATATAAGGTTTTCATTGATCCTTCTATTTGGAAGTAGTCTGTTTTGATTCAATCTTTTCATACATCATTTTCAAAGTACATAGGCACTTGTATAGTGTTTCTAGAAAGCTAAGAGGGCCCACAATTCAACTCTAAAGTTATAAAGGGCTAGTACTAGGCAAGATTTGGCAATACCTACTCATTTCTTGGAGTGTCCATCCATCTATCCTAATAGTGGTATCAGAGCGAAGCTAAGGTAAAATAGGAGATGACTTTCCTTATTTCATTGATAAATTGGACATGAACAACTATCAAGCATGGTCTTTGACAATGAAGACATACTTGCAAGGAAGAAGCCTCTATGGATACATCTCAGGAGATGAGGAGATGCCCATATTCAGAAGCAAAGGACAACCTACAAGAGAGGAGCATGAAAGACTCAACACATGGTGTGCCAAGGATGCATTAGCAAGGTCCTACTTACTTAACTCAATCTCTGATTTTCTTCTTCCACATATTAGGAACTGTAAGACATCGCAAGAGACTTGGGAAACATTGTCTTGTTATTTCTCCTCCAACACAAGGGCCAAGAAGAACCAATTGTGGATTGAGTTTACCACTCAAAGAAAACAACCTAAGCAAGTCAAAGATGTAGAAGATCAATTGTCAAGCATAGGTGAAGAAATTGAAGAGGAGCAAATTGTAAGACAAGTAATTAATGGTATTAAAGCTGCTGACAAATGGGAGAGCTTCACAACTACCATGGACGTATACAAGGACATGTAGATTCCAGACCTTACCACACTCATAGGGCAACTATTTACCCATGAAGCCAAGCTCAACAAGAATGGAGATTCATCAAGAGGTAATAGCTCTTCTTCCCTATACACTGATAAAAGTAAATCTCTATCTATCTATCTATCTATCTATCTATCTATCTATCTATCTATCTATCTATCTATCTATCTATCTATCTATCTATCTATCTATCTATCTATCTATCTATCTATCTATCTATCTATCTATCTATCTATCTATCTATCTATCTATCTATCTATCTATCTATCTTTCTATCTATCTATCTATCTATCTATCTATCTATCTATCTATCTATCTATCTATCTATCTATCTATCTATCTATCTATCTATCTATCTATCTATCTATCTATCTATCTATCTATATATCTATCTATCTATCTATCTATTTATCTATCTATCTACCATTCCATCTATCTATGTATCTATGTATTGATGTATCTGTCTATCTATCTATCTATCTATCTATCTACATGTATATCTATCAATCTATCAATCTCTCTCTCTCTCTCTCTCTCTCTCTCTCTCTCTCTCTCTCTCTCTCTCTCTCTCTCTCTCTCTCTCTCTCTCTCTCTCTCTCTCTCTCCCTCTCTCGCTCTCTCATCTACCTTTGTGCATATCTCCTCTCTCTCTCTCTTTGTCTCTCTCTCTCACTCTCTCTCTCTCTTTCTTTGTCCCTCTATCTCTCGCTCTATGCATAACAACAAGTTTGAATAGCCTATGTCATTCTCTCTCTCTCTCTCTATCTCTCTCTCTCTCTCTCTCTCTCTCTCTCTCTCTCCCTCCTCCCTCCTACCCTCCCTCTTTGTGTACAACAATGTCTCTCTCTCTCTCTCTCTCTCTCTCTCTCTCTCTCTCTCTCTCTCTTCTCTCTCTCTCTCTCTCTCTCTCTCTCTCTCTCTCTCTCTCTCTCTCTCTCTCTCTCTCTCTCTCTCTCTCTCTCTCTCTCTCTCTCCCTCTCTCTCTCTCTCTCTCCCCCTCTCCCTCTATCTCTCTATCCTTCTCTCTCTTTCATCTCTCTTTGTCTCTCCCTTCTCTCTCTCTCTTGATTTTTTGTGCAATCGATTATTCTTTTTGAATCTCTCTCTCTCTATCTCTCTCTCTCTCTCTCTCTCTCTCTCTCTCTCCCTCTCTCTTATTTGCCTCTATCTTTATTTCATTTGTTAAGAAAGAAGAGAAACTCTCTTTGCACAAGAAAACATTCTAAAGCTATGAGAAAAATAAAGAAACTATTACTTGATGCTGAAATTTGGAAATGTGTTGGTTATTTTTGACACAAGTCTATTATTTGGATTTTTGATACCAGTTCTATTGCCATAGGTTGGGTTGTAGGTCAAGATGATGAACAAGGGGTAGTGATATGTAGTCCACTTTGGTGCTAAAATATTACATGACACTCAAAGAATGTGCACAAAGATTAGAAGAGAGTTATGGGATTTAATGAAAACTTTAAAACTAGATAGAGAGTATTTCATAGGAGCTAACATGATTATTGCGTTCAATTATCTTCCTTTGATTGGAATGATTGCAAATTTTTCTTCTCCTGATATTGTAATGCTTCCATGGATTTCATATGTAAAGTTTATTCATCCAAATTTCTTCGTATAATCAGAAAGCTAAATATTGTTGTAGACAAGCTTTCAAGAGCAAAATTTGATGATGAGTCTGATCACGATGAGACCCAAAGAGAAATGAATATGCTAAGATATAAACCATTAATTTATGTTTATGATCACTTCCACAAGAATGACTATGAAGGAGAATGGAAAGATACAGAAAGCTCTCTGAGTTCACTAAAGCCTTCCTTATGATGGTCCACAAATAATTTTAGATTCATCAGGAAAAAGTTGTATAACATCTTTTTGAAGGATGACTTTATTTGGAGACATGCTGTAGGTAAGTTGAATTATCCACACCATGTACTCGGTAAGAATAGCCATCCAAGAAATATTATAAGAGAAATAAATGAGACCTTATGGGGAGGTCATAACGTATTTAATCCAATGTATGAGAAAATAAGGGAATCCTATTGATGGAGAGGTATTTATGTGAATGTTCAAGACTTCATGAGCACTTGTGCCACATGTCAAGTTCATCTTTAGTTAGGAATAGAGAACCGTTACATCTGACTTATCCTCCTTGTATCCATTACAAGTGGGTGGTTGATCTTGCAACCATACCCAAAGGCCTTAATAAGATGAGATATATAGTCCTAGTTCGAGAAGACATGACTAATCATGTGGGAGGTTGAGCCCTCCATTGTAAGACTGCTTAGAAGGTATGCCAATTTCTTTTGGAAGAAGTGATTTCACAATTATGCTATGTGGATAAAGTAGTTGTAGATAGAGATGAATTATATGCAAAAATAACAAAACAATTCTTTGATCGACATGGAATGTTTATCTCTGACTATTGATTATAACCAATAAGCCAATGATAAGATTCAAAGAGCTCATCCTTCTACTGTGAGGGTGATCTCAAAGGCCTACAATGAAGATATAAAGTAGTGGCCTAAATATCTCCCATTTTGTATTACAAGTGGATAGAATGACATACACTAGGTCTACAACATTCAAGCCTACATAAATGTTGTACTCTTAGAAGCTAATTTCCCCTATCAAAACTCAGATTTTGACATGGATGAGGCTCCTATGGAATGATGGAATGAAAAGAGAATATCTACTAGCATTAAGGATTAAACAACTTGAAAACGGAAATAAAAATCTAAAAGAAGTCATCGAGAAATCAAAGTAGTCAAGAATTAAGAATAAAATTTACTTTGACAAAATGCATTGAGTTAGGCCATCTAAAATAGAATTAAATTACTCTATCTTAGTGTATGGTAGTATGTTCGATTAGAGACCTATAAAAAACATTTTGACTTAAAGATCTTAGTAAAAAGAAGGCATTATTTTATATAAATAGAACATTTGATGCTTTTGAAACACTTAAGAAGAGAAATCCTAGTTCTTGCAAGTAGCTATCTCTAGATCCTCAGCTCTGATTAGGTGTTAGGATTTTCTCTTTAAACAAAAAAGTTACAAAGATTTTAGATTACCAGCAGACATCTATCTAGGAATTTATATTTCCTCCACCCCAAAAAATAGAAGTACATTAATGGTTGTTGAAGTAAAAAAAAAAGAAAGAAAAAGAAAAATAGAAGAGAATATCTAGGAATTTATATTTCCTCCACCCCAAAAAATAGAAGTACATTAATGGTTGTTGAAGTAAAAAAAAAAGAAAGAAAAAGAAAAAGAGAAGAGAAAAGAAACAAAAACAATATGCATGACTTAGATGTGGTTTCAATACCACTTCTAAAATTTATATGCGGGCTAGACGAGGCAAAGCTATGCAATAAGGGAATTAGTTGTATTTCTTGATGAGGAGGCGGGATCCAAAGAGGGAGAGAATTTCTGGACGCTGATGAGAGAGGAGGCTGGATCCGAAGAGGAAGACAAGTTGGAAAGCGCACACTTCAAGAGACAAGCCTGGGACAATTCTTTGTGGAAGACATCCATTAACACGTTCATCTTTCGTGCAAGCTATTAACCTTGAACAGAGCACCTCCATCTGAAAAAGCTATCACATTTTCTTCTGTAGACTTTTCAAGTGATGCCATCCAATCTGAATTCTCACAGTTCCCTTCAACTTGGACTTTGATGATCTCTGAGAATACAATTTTTATGGATAATCTGAATGAAGGCGACATACAACTCGTGGTGTATGGAAAGTATACCAGCTATGAGATGTGTTGGAGTTGCTGATCAATCCAACCAAGAAGCTATGACTCTGCATCAATAACGATTTGTAAGGATTTTTGTTTTTTCCTTTTTTTTTTTTTTGGTTTTTAGTTGTCAATGCATGTAGACCATTGGAAGTAGTGCGCAACTTCGTCTGTGTTCCAGCTGAAGATCGAATATTTGCTCGCAAACTTCAAACTCTGTGTTCCATGCGCAAATTTTCATCTTTCATATGAGCAACTGTAGGGTCTTTGTCAATTAAGTCGTCTGTTTATGGATGTTTGGAGCTATAGATTTCCTGCTTGGATGAATCTATTTAGCATGCTTTCATTGCACTATTATAAATCATTCAACGTTTGAACTATGCTCAATAATCATTTGCAATGGCATGTGTCATGACCTGATTTCGTGAGCAATGAAAGACTCAATCAAATGCGCACAAGTGCTAACATAGGGGTTTTGAGTTTGCTTATTTTGTTTTGAGGACCATGATGCAGTTAAAATACTTGCGCAAAAAAGTCGACTTGTTTTAATGATGTATGTAACTTCAATTCCTTAGTGATGTAAAGTACGTGTTTGCAAACGTGGACTTGGTTTCGTTCTTCACGAATTCTGATGAGCATTAAGCCTAAAGAGCATGTGTTTCAAGAAGATTCTTGCGCAAGAGTTGTAAGAACAATACCCTTTTTTCAATCAATCATCGGAAGTTCAAATTCTCGTCGGATGGGTGGAGCTGATGGTTGAGCTACAATGGCTTCGCCTATAGCAATTGCTGCCTGAGCCTCTAAAGGTCTAGGAATGTGAATGGTGGATCTAGGGATTGTGGGTGATGATGTGGTTAGAGACTCTTTAGGGGTCATGACTCTGCCAGATGGTTGTAAACAAGGTATTGTGCCACACATGCACTTTGGTTGTGGATTTGATGAATCCTTTATGTACTTAAAGAGATGGAGTGTTGCTCTAGTAAGTACCTACTCTATATGGATGTCATAGGCCAAACATCTATAGATAATCCTTGTGATCGCACAAGCACTTGTTTAGTACTACTTTGCACTACTTTCTTGCATTTGCCACATATAGTTGATCCAATCTAATGTGGTAGTCTGATCTTGATCTCTACATATCTTGCTAGATAAAGATTGAATCGGATCTCTTTATATGGCTACATGAAGCGATCTTGCATTGGAAAGAAAAAATCTTGCATGCACATTCTAAGGGGTAGAGACAAGTTCGATGTGATAGCAGATATCTGAGTGATTTTCAATACACCCCTCTTCTTCATAGCATGTGGGATCTATCTCTCTTTATCAGTGGGGATATTCTTGCCTTTCATATTCAAAATTTCACTTACCAAATTTTGAGAAAACTTGAATTGCTTCAATTCTTAGTTGGGCATTAGTGATGGTACTATGAAAGAGCTACAAAGGTCCTTATCCACCCTAGGTTTGAATCAAATAGTGGCATCTTATCATCAATGATGGTACTACAAAGAGTCTGAATCAAATAGTAGCACCTCAAGAAATCTAGGTTTGGCAATGGCGCACTAAAATAATCCAATAATCCTACTGTTTCCCAAACATTATGTAGCTCCACTCAGTTCCATAAATCTTCAAACACTTTGGAGAAGAACCAAAATCGGTGCAGTGTGTTATTGAATTCACACTAAGGCTTCTATATGTAAAGCACATCCCCTAAAGGTTCTTTTAAACTCGTTGAATTCATGAGGATCTGTGTAGATTCTCTATGTTCATGATGGAGGGTCTTAGATTGGAATGACACCCCTATAGTTGCAGAACATGGGAGGTACTTCTAACGGGTATTCCTCAATGTTCACAGAGTTGATGTCCATTTGCTAGGAGCTAGTTCCTCCTTCCACTATTTTGTTTTTAAAAGTGCACGTGTGTTTTGATATCTGCTACAACATGAAAAACAAATTAGTATTGTTAAAGAAACCTAGCAAGACCTTGTTCCCTTTCCAATAGCGATATGTTTCTCTTGCATCTTTGTGTAGTGTGAGAGTGAATGTTGAGTATAGAATGTCTCTAAGAAGTGGGTGTGAGTTTCCATAATGCTTGTATTCTTACTTTGGAAATCGCATAGACTTTGTGTGATTCTAATGATATATAAGCATATTACAAGGTTTGCTTAGAAGGTTGTTTACAAGGTTTGTTGACTTTGCATGCTTCCTTTATGGTATTAAAAGAATCGGTTAAGGATTTATACATTTTATTCAAACATGACGACTTGACTTGGTCGTGGGACTGTTTAGGTAGCAATTTCCAAGTTTTTCTATAAAAAATTTGCTCAGGATGCATCAGAATTAACAACTTTTTATCTTGATGTCAGAGGGGTTGTGGCTGCCTAGAAGCTAAGAACTTCGCACCCAAATTTGTAAGTGCTTCATCCCCTTCTTCAATTCCTAATCTCATCCTTCTTAGTCCCCCAGATTTTCCCTCCAACATGCTCCTATTTTTTTCCACAATTGAAATTCATCTTCAACTAGAATTTGACTTCAATCTTTCCTCCACCAAAGACCCATAATTGGCGCCCAACTCATTCATTGACCGAAATAGCTTATAAAATTCATCCCTAAAAAAAACGATCCTACAACTTCATGGATAATTCCTCCAAGCATTGAGCAGAATTCATCCCATGAAAAAAATTGACATGTAAATCGTCATGGGTGGAATTCATCCAAGGATCCTACCTCATGAGCTATGAAGGTGATAGGAATAGTTACATCGTAAAGCACCAATTAGTGTGAACCTCAATCAAATTCACCATTCATGCCCCTGTTCAATTCTCTTGTGCATCTATCCAATTCAACTTTCGTGCCACTTGTAAATTTTTCCTTAATTCCTTATCCAAATTGTTTCCGAAATTTTGGCAAATTCTCCATAGATCTTGCACCCAAAACTCATCTCTATCAAATTTGTCCAATGCTGCTACTGATGAAGCAGTGAATGAGATTCCTCAAAGGTGCTATGAATGATAATTTTTCTTAAGGATGCTGAGAATGATAATTCATCAATGGTGTTGTGAAGAGGAAGTTGAATATATATAAATCCATCCAAAGTTGTTCTAGAGAATTCATCCAATGCTGTTGTGAAGGAGAAGTTGTTTACATCAAAGTCCATCCAAAGTTGTGCTAGACAAGTCATCCAATGGTGCTAGTGACGAATTTGTTTGAGAGCATTAGATTTTCCCTTATTCAAGGATTGAATAGATCTCCAAATTCGTTGGATTGCACCAAAGTGTTCAAGTTTCGTATGCAAAAAAGGAGCTACAAGGAATTCAAACTTGGGTCGCTGTGGTGGGAGAGCTCCACATTATCGAGGAGCACTATGAATGTCATATGACTATATATATGTGAATGCTTGATTACAAGGCAATAGCAATGGAAGAGTGTGCAAGTGAACCAAAGGGTATTTCATCAAATTTTAGAAGAATTCATCCCTTTGTTAATTCGCCTATGTGCCTTGAAGCTTGAGCCAGATTCGTCTTGAGTCACCATGAAAAAAATTGTCCTTATTTGCTACATGAAAATTCAGTACATGTCCTTGGAAAATGGAAATGCTCCCTTCTAGAAATCTTCATGCTTCACATGCTCTCTCAAATTTCACCTAAATCCTGTAGCTTGCAAGTTTGCCTTCTTAGCCATTCATATTCATCTTAGCCTCCTCCCCAACTTTCATCCTTACTCCCCAACTTTTTTGCCCAAATAGGAATTCTTCCTTATTCCATAAATGCAACTCTAAGTGGAGATCTTCAGAAATCATTTGTGGCTAGCTCATCCCTTTGCAAACCTTTTTTGTCTTGCCTCTTATGAGGAGATTTTTCCTTGGACTAGAAAATTCCTTCTAGAACATTCAATTTTTTCTTGGATTAGAAAATTCCTTCTAGAAAATTTCATTTCCTTTGACTAGAAAATTCATTTTAGAAAATTTTATTTTTCCTTGGACAAGAAAATTGATTCTAGAAAATTTTTCCAATAGTTCCCATTCTTATTCGTCTTCATATCCTAATTTTCCTTCAAATTCAACTGTTCATATCCAAATCCATCCACATATCCTAATTCATCTTGCAAAACCCCCAATTCGCCCTCGTTGGAGTCCCTTACTTGTCCCCATCTAACCTCTCCTCTAATTCATCCTTCTCCTTTAAATCCTTCTCCTTCAAACCCTCCAAAGGGTATACTCCTCAGACAATTTACATTTGAATGTGCTCTAGGTTTAGATTGAGCCGAATGTCTGATTCATGTTGGCGATCACATTCAAAAGAGAATGTTGGATCATGATGAAGGAAATGCTAACATTGAAAGCTAGATTTTGAAGACTACAGGCTGTCTTAAGTTGAAGAAAGCTAACATCTATTGATTGTTAGTACCAAAATTTGACCACTTTCAAGACATTTCGCACACTTGCACCATGCTTTTCACGATTAGAGTGATTGTAGCAGTAAGCACTAAAGGTGCAGTATATGCTTGGATTTGGTGAAAGTAACTTTTTTGTACTTAAGGTATATATAAGAAGTGGCTTAGCACTTGTTTTGGACTCATAAATCTGACTAGCGACTCGCATCTCTTGGAGAACCTTTGTGATTTCGGTAATCTTGTATTGCTATGAGTTCGCTCTAGTGTATTCTCGGTCATGCTGCTACTCCTTGGTCTTTCTCTATGCACTAGTGAAACATTCTCCACTATGAATAGAGGCCTCTGTATGGTGGCTATACAAAGTGAGGGCATTTGAGCTACATGGCAATGAGATTGAGTATCTTTGGAGAGCTTCTCTAGATTTGAGTCTTTCGTAGTTCTTGAAGAAGTCACATATTGCTTCATATACTTTCATTGTGTCACGTAGTCAAGACATAGTCTCTAGAGTCATTAGACCATCATACTTTTATTTGAAGTGTGTTTACTGGCTTATTGATACTATTCTTAATCTTAGGAGATGGGGCTCTTCCTCATCTCCATAGTGTAACTAGTTCGGCTCTCAGTTTTTTGTATCAATTGATACTTGCATAGAGACATGTCATATAGGGTATACTTCCCTAAGGAAGAACTCCCCTTGAGTGGGAGTATTGGAATCGTATTCTTCGTTACCACATCTACAATTTGGCATACCTGATGTGATACTTGACTGTACCATGTAAGGTATTATATGTATATAGTGGTAAAAGGAGATGTTGTTTACTATGTTTTTTGCTTGAGTGTTTGAGTCTTGGGAAGGGTACATGACCCATACTAAAGCAAGTAACCATGCACATAAGAGCTCCAAGCAACCAGCTCAACCTTCTTCTAGTAAATTCAATAGTCAACTCAACACTCCTCTTCTCTTCCTTTGAATTTGACCATTAAATTGGCCCCTACACCACTCTCCAAAGGGAGACCTAGGAAAACATTAGATTTCACTTTAGACACCTCTAAGGAAGCAAGTTACAAAGGGCTGGTACTAAGTAGGATTTGGCAGTACCTACTCATTTCTTGGAGTGTCCATCCATCTATCCCAATACCTTCAACATCCTCCAAGCACTTGAAGTCCTCTTTTGTTCCCTTCTTCAAAAGCTCCTGTGTCTCAAGTAAATCAAAGTAAGATGAGTAACTTCCATTTATTTCAACAGGAGGATCATGATGGATGTTGCCTTTGTGGGAGTGTTTATGTAGATGATATGGAAAATCCACAAACAAATGCTCATGACCACATTGGTTATAATGAGGATGCATATTAGGATCATCAAATACATCATGAGTAGGGGGGATTTCAGAATTTGCATGAATGAAGGCTCTTTCCTCTTCCCTATATTTTATGAACCGATTGGAACTTAACATGACATCTTCATGCATAAAATCCAAAACATAGAAAATTTCTCTAGAACATACTTCATTTACTACCACACTTGTTTCAATCATGCCAAAAATATGCTCAAGTTCACAATTGGTTGGAAGAATTTGTTAACTAATGGAGGGCACCACATCAATACTAACAAAATTCTTTTCACATTTCAGGATAATTGGGGCATAAAATATTCTAAAGCAATTTCCTAATTGAGCACCCATAAATATAAGTTGTGCCCTATCAACTTCAAGTTCAAGCGATTTGATTTCTGATGAGGTTATTGATTTTGATTCATTGTTTTCCCTATGATTTTCCAAGTGTTCTTTTGCCTCTTTTTCACGTTCTTCTTTTCCCCTTCCATTCTCTTTCAAGCTTTCTTTTTGCCCATGTTTCATTGAAACATTTTTGGGTTTTTTTGAGTGTTTATAACATTTGTTTGGTATTTTGGAAGGAGTTTTTAGAATTTTTTTGAGGTTTTGTGTGTGTTTTTTGAATGTTTTCTAAGATGTATAGATAGGTTCTTCTAGCAACAAACAAAGACTTTTCACAAAAAGATACATATGATACATTTTACTTTGAAAGAAGAAACTTACTTCTCCCTCAAGTTCAATTAAAATGAGTGAAATCATTCAAAACAATAGAGCACCGAAAAACACATTAATATGTTGATAAACTTATGAACGCTCAGAATTTTCTTCTTAACGTTACTCATGCTTTATTAAAAAATGGTTGTTTTGTTTGGCAAAGAAAATCCATACATGATAAACATCCCTTCTAGCAAGAATTCCTTTTAGTATGTCAAAGGATTGCCATAACCATCATGCAAACCACATTTTTGAAAGACATCTTTATATATGATTCAAAAAATCAAACTTTGAGATCCATGTTACAAGCATCAACTCAAGTATCACTTGCATTAGTCATATTATTCGTTTAAGTATTTTTTTCATCGTGTTGTGTAGACATTGCTGAGTTCTCTTAGAAATGAAGCATACCACCAAAAATTTCTAGGTGCTTTGCCCACCCATCAGAACCATCAAAACTACTTCACCATGGCTATGAGAACCATGATAGGTTGATCCAAACCATCTTCCCACAATCTATGAGATATCTTGCTACTGAGAGCTTCATTCACAAGAAAGGCAATAAGCAAACTGAATCTTCCTAGCGACCCTTCTCGAATAATCACAGCATAGACCTGTTCCCCTTTCTGAAATGCAAATACAATGCCACAAGCTCTTAAAACGTAAGCCAAAGCACTACCATCACGGAGTAGGCCCTCTTCTTTCATCTGGTCAAAAAGAAGAGCTTCTTCACCATGGCATGCATTCATGCTAGCCTCATCGTCTTCGAATGAGAAAATCTTCAAAATGTTCATCCGATATGTTAACCCTCACCGGACTTCTTGTCCTCCACTAGCCCAATACATAGGGAAGAGAGGCTCCCCGAAATCTGTATAGCATTTGGTTTTTTAGCTCGAGGTCTTGTTGATTTGCATGGCCATTGTCAGCCTCGTTATGCCAGTTGATGCACACGCACCAAATATCTAGCCGATTTCCCAAAGTTTGAGTGATTCCATCTTCTATGCCGGATATTCAAGCTGCAATGGCACCTCAGCCAATAACGCATTTCCCTTGGCATATTACATAATTTCTGCATTATCAATCTCTGCTTGGAGGACTTTACATGGCATTATTGAAGACCTTGAGTGCCCCTGCAGCATCACGACATGAGCTATAGCTTTCAACACTTTAAGTGAACACCCAGCAAGGGACTTCATGACCCCCTTCATGCATTTTGTTGAGAAGTATGTCGACTAATGGAAACCTTCACGCACTCACAAATCATCTTTATGTAGGTTAACTCATCATGTTTCAATTATTCCACATTTTTAAGTCATTCAAGAAAGCCAAACGCCACATCAGCATCTTCAAGTTGTTTCATAAGATAAGCAGCAGTTTGTGTAGTTTATTAGCGATCCATCTTTTTCAGGACAGTGGCATTGAATTCATTCCATGGAGTCAATATACTTGCCGATGTGTCCTTGTCCTCCTCCAAATCCTCATTTGTATACCTGAACTCAGATTCCATGGTCATTCTAGGATGCTCAACAAGAATAATAGTTGCAATAAGCACTATCAAACCATTTCTATTCAATTCATTCCCAATTGAATCTATTGAAGCAACTCTATGAACATCATCTAGTTCTAGAAATTGGCTTGTTGAAGTTGAGGCACCTAGAGGTATAGGAACTTTCCCGTGGAAGAATCCTCCTACTCCATTCTCTGCATCAACTATGATGTGGAATCCATCTAGAGGTCGTTTGAGACCTCTTGCACCTTTTCTAACAGCCTTAGCTTAGCTTGAAGCATACTCATCCATGATAAGGACATTTGATTCTGCCATTTTTACCTCCCGAAAATGTTGGGGACATGCTCTATGAGCGTCCGAAATCCTTACACATCCAACTCTCCCATCTATCCCATGAAAAAGAACCAAAGTCTCCTCATAGCATTCAAGACCCTAGTATTTTTCTGGGAATGTTCCATTCAAATCCATGCACAAGCCTTTGTTTACCCAAGCTTCCATCTCACATAACTTCTGCTCCGAGACACCTGTGTTTGTCGGATTGCATTTGCAACAACAAATTTGTCTAATGCATTTTCCTGTACCATTGATGGCCACCCTCAAGGTCGATTGCTTCAACACATTGGGTTCAACCCCTTCTAACTCTTCCAGCCTTGCATTATTGATCTTCATTCCAAAATGAGCAACTGCACATAGTGTGGATGAAGCACCTAGTCCTAGGGTTTTAATCTTGTTGCCACCTATTGCTCTGAGCTTAATATGCAATACTTGATCAGCTTTCGCCTTTATACCACTCTAGCTAACATGACACTTCCTCCCATCATATGTGCCCATTGCTTCTTGCATAGTGTAAGGTCATTTGAGTATGCCTCAGTTGATAGTCCCTACTGAAAATTTTCTTCAAGATGGTATGGATCCATAACTGAGCTACTTACAAACCTCTTCTATTTTCATTGGAACATCTGTGTTGGGTTAACTTTATCGGATCAATATTTTTTCAATAAATTCTACCCGCAGCTTGATAGCTGAGACATTTAACACCTCGTTGGCATTCATTTGAGTCTACTTCCAAATGTCATCTGCCACATTCAGTCACCCTTCCACATTCTATCCTTTGCATCCATGCTCTTCTTTTAGTAAGCAGAGTAGGACAATCCATATCTTGAGTTCAGGGGTGCCTTTTTTTGATCAAGCACTTCAGCTTGATGTTGTCCAACCTAGTTTGGCACCATCCTATACTCACCCATCCTGATTTCACCAACTTGAGGCTGTTGTAATTCCATAAGCAATCGTAGTAGCATAATCTTGCCTCATCCATTTACACCAATGCCCATGATCTAGAAATACTTACTGACCTTGCACATCGGAAAACTATTTGGTGCCTTACATGTCAACTTATATTTACTATTACTATCTAGGGGCTTGAGCTGGCATCTATGCAGATCATCTATCAAGAACAATCACTCAAGACTCTGTTTTCTCGTCAACACTACAACATGCTCATAAGCTCTTACAATACTATGAGGGAGGACCAAATGAGATTGTTGATGAATTCCATCCTTCCCATGTGAAAATCAATCATGAAACCTATTCAAGATCAGCAATAAACTATGAAGCCTGAGCACTTGCTGCACCATAAGGGATGACTTTGAGTTTGCCTTCCTATCACCCCATACTCTACACCATTACTGTCATAAAGGGTACCACTTCCATTTGATTGAGGAGTCGTAGCTGCACTCCAACTTGAATTCACCCTATTGTCTCCTGAATTCATTTTCATGTGTGCACCTCTCATGCCAAAAGCAGACCTAGGAACTCCAACAGACATTTGGATACCATGTTGAGAACTTCCAATGCCATGCCCACTTGAGATGTATCCTTTAGCATGTCCTGAAGAATAACCACTATAATTGCAATACATACTATTGCCTAGTCCTAAAATTATCTAGTTGTGCATACCAAACACACCAGTAGGATCCCTATCTGTGACTAATTGAGGGATTGTGTGTGCTAGAATTGGCTGCACCAGTATCAGAAAATTCTCCACCATTAACATCATTGAACCCTTCTTTGATTCTGCATTAGGCACTTGCATCTGATTCGAAGGTACTACTGCTCCGTAGCCAAAGCCCTGCTTGTGAATCTTCTAGACATTTCTCTACCTCGGCTTCTATCATTAGTGCTTCAATCTCTATTTGTTTTCTCTTTAAATATATCTCTCTCTCAGTGAATCAGTCGATGACAGGCCATTGTTTATGATCAAAGTGGCCACCAAGTCTTGCAATCCATCCTCCTATTCCACTAAATCTTTCAATCTGTCTGCCAGCTCATCCTCCATCACCAAAGCTATCAGAATAACCATCATGACTATCGACACATCTTGATTCCGGATGTCCACCCCTCTTTGGGTAAAATGACCTAGTTGTAACTCAAGTAGCTCCACATGAACTTTTTGATTTTCTCCTTCTCTTTTGCTATCCTGATTGGATGTTGGGTCTATGCCTAATAGAGGAATCCTTCAAAATTGCTTGAGAACACCAGCCAGATCATTTAGCTCTGCTCATCTTAGTTCAGCAATTAGCAAGCATTATAATTATGTCTTTGCAAGGAGCCTTGCTTCCACACTCATCATCCTTATTGTGCTACCTACTATAGGTCATATTACTTCATTCATGCCATGTCTAGTAGCCACTGTGTATATCATGTTAATAGTTGCTTGGGAATTTGAGTGTGCTCTAGCCGTCCATGGCCACACATAGAGAACACTTTTCATGTTAATGAATACAGTACCCATCCTAGTCTTTCTTGCATCTTCCTTGCCACATAGTTAAATTTGCTTAGATGGTTTGAGTCCCTTCTCTTGATCTGATTTTTACTAATTAATTTTTTTGTGCCCAATAAGGTTGCTCTTGTTTACCCTTGGTGGAGTTCATTTTTTGGTTCCCACAAAGCTGAGAAGAAGGGTGACATGATTGTTGAGTTCTCCCTAGCAAAGACAAAATAAAGAATTTCTCCTTCGATTCTTCCCAAACATTCTTTCTCCTTTCTCTTCCTCATCGATAGTGAGGAATTCAGCTCCATTCTTCATCTTTCCTAGAGTGAACAGAAGAACCTCTCCTCTCATTCTACACATGACAACTCCTTCCCTTCTCCAATGTCTCCTTACTTCCCTATCCTATCTTGTGCATTCCCCTCCATCAATGTCCTTTATCCTCATCGCTTCCTTCTCATGATAAAGGTGCCACTTCTACATCTAATTCAATCCTTGATTTTAGGACCACTCTAACTCCTTAGAAGTGGAGCCTTAGATCGAAAAAGGGCCACTTAGAACTTCACTCATGATATAGAACAATTGTCCTCTATCTGATGTGGAACTGAAGTAGAAATAGAGAGCTTGAATACAAGGCTCTAAGGAAGAGATAGTTTTGATCCTCTCTTGCATTCCAACAAATTTGCAATGTGTAAGAGAGAGATGTCACATAGCTTGTCATTTCAAGTAGTTGGAGAGAATACCATTCCTAACTTTGTTGATGAAGATGATGAGCCAAACTCCCTTGATTTTTGTAGAAGAACCCCAAAATAAAAATTGTTTACACATGATTGGAGAAAGCACAAAGTTAATGGAAACAATCAACATAATAAACTAAAACTTTTGTAAAATTACTCCTATTCTACTCGTAATCTTAAAGAATCACCATACATGGTAGATTAATCACCCAAAAAGGGGATCCTCATCACACCAAAAATGGCTCATCTCAACAAGTTATTATGAATCTTGCAAGCCGCAAACACTCACAAGAGTTTAACAAAATGAAGAACTCAAGAATCATTATGAAAAGCTAGCGTACACATCTCTTTCATGCCATAAACCATCACGTAAGTGACAAGAGAACCCTCCGCGACAACGGCATCAAAAGTTGTTGATGTTCTAGCATCACAACTCATACTTGTCGATAAGGGAAGTATCTCATGAGACCCAAATGTCTGCATAGACACACTAAGCAGACGTAATGATGCTTCATCAATGCACGATTAACCACATAATTAGCAAGAAGACATGACATAAGCATCGCTAATGATGCACATAATCAGAATCACAAGCATAATCATGACGTAATTGCAGACTAACATGTCACAAGCAGTAGACAAGAAGAGAGCAAGTACAGGTGCACATCATGATGACAAGAGAGCTAGAGTCTAACTACAAACTAGCATTATCTCATTACTTCTAGAAAAGCCTCCCCCAAAATGAGAGGTAGAGACCTCTTTACATACAAAATGGGCAAAAATGCATGCTATGTGGGATTTCTAGACTGAAAGGAGAATGAATCCCACTTATTCTCTAGTGTGGCACTCACACACACACCTATACAAGAGTTCTTTATTCAACTGAATGAGAGGTAGAAAAATGTACAAATGATTATGAAAAAGAGTGGATCCAAGAATTATATTTTGTCTCCTCAAGAGTTACATTATAGTTCAAGGACTAGTTACACATTTGAGGAGCATGAAAATAGTCATGAATCACTATACATGAGTAGAGATATATCAAGATACATAGTTGTCAATGCTATCACCACATTACATGCTGGTGATGAATTATTAGTGAATTATGCATGGCATAAACCTCCAAGAGCACCTTTTAGCTAGAGAGAGAATGAAAATTTTCTATTCATATTTAATAACTTATATATTTAATTTTATGTTTAAAGTTTACTTTTTATTCATTTATGGAAGATTAATGATTTTTGTTCATGTGTGTAGATTCCAACATATGATGTTGATGATATTCCTCCACACCATTCACAATTGCCAGTAAGACCTCATTTATCAGAAGCTTCTACGAGGAGGCTACAAAAAAGTGATCCTATGGAATATGCAAGGTTGAAAGATCTATATGCAAAAGAAAATAAAGTACAAGATTTGTGCAACAATGATGAAGATGATGGCATGGCAGATTTTATTGAGGATTGGTATCAAAATGAGAGGGAGAACATCGATATTTCTAAAAATGAGAAATATCTTCAAGAGGAATGTCTAAAGCATGTATATGAAGGAAGCCGTTTCACACAACTAAGTGAGAGCTTACTTATTCTCAATCTTCAAAATCATTTTGGATGGAGTAATGTATATATTTTGATACTATTAAGGTAAACTTTTTAATTTTCTATCTATTTGTATATATACATGCATAAATATATACATATAAATACATGCAACCATAGACATACGCATATATATACATGAATATATACACACATATAAACATACACACACATATAAACATACACACACATATACGCACATAAACATGTTATGAGAGTAAAGTCAAACTATACATACCTATATCAAATGAGATATTTTGTCCTTCCAGCCTTTGGAATTGTCCGCCCAACCTCTAGAATCTTCCTGATACATCCACTTCTCCTATTCTAGTCAACCTAACACGTGCACTGCTAACTCTTTTATTAACTTTGCATACAAATATTAAGTATGAGTTAGGTTTGGAGGTATGAAGTTGTTTGAAAAATAGGAGAAGTAAATTTATCTCGACGATTTTGAAGGACGGAAGAATAATTTTAAAGAATGGGCGGACAAAAAGTGTCCATTTAGTGCAGGTTTTTGTTTTTACCTTAGCTAAGGTAATAACAAGAACTTGCATTGAATGAACACTTCCTGTCTGCCCGTACTTTAAAACTATTCATCCATCTTCCAAAATCTTTGAGAGAAATTTGCTTTTAACTAATACTTAATCCTTGTAAAAAAATATGTAAGTCTTAGTTAGCAAGGTAGGTAATAGATTGACTATAAAATGGGAAAAAGCCAAATGATTCAGTGGTCTAGAGATCTATATGAAAGTCTCCAAACCACAATAAACAAAACAAAAATTAAAAACGAAATAAATATACATAGATACACATGCATACATACATATACATACATATACATACATATACATACATATACATACATATACATACATATACATACATACATACACATTCATACATACATACACATACATACATACATACATATATACATACATACATACACATACATACATAAATGCATACATACATACATATATACATATATACATACATACATACATACACATGTATACAAACATACACATAGATATATTCATTCACATAAGCTTACGTATATTTACATACATATACACATCCACATACACATACACATAAGCATACACATATATAAAAGTATATGCACACACACACAAACACACACACACACACGTATATATATATATATATATATATATTCATTCATTCATTTATTTATTTATTTATTAATATGTCTTTTTTTCATGAACTTACAAGTTATTATCTAAAAAGTTTTTACCAAGTCAGAATATTCTTCCTACCTCACATGATGAAATGAAGAAGATAATCAACAATCTTGGTATAGATTATCAATGTATACATGCATGTCCTAACGATTGTTTTTTATATAGAGGTGAATATGCAGACTTTTTGACGTGTCCAAAATGTCAATCTCCTCGATATAAGGACGAAGAAGGTAAAATCCCAAAAAAGGTATTGAGATATTTTCCATTGGCTACACGGATTAGACATATGTTTCAAAGCCCCAAATTATCAAAGCTTTTGACATGGGGACATGATCATAAAAGTACAAATGGAATAATCGAAATTCCTCATGATAGTGTTGCTTTTCAGCATATTGATTTTACATGGCTTGATTTTTCACAAAATCCATAGAATCTAAAGTTAGGAGTTGCATTAGATGGGTTTAATCCATTCTCCATGAAATCTAGTAAGTCATCAACATGGTGAGTGGTAGTGATAAACTACAATCTTCCACCATATATTAGCATTTGTCAATGTCCAAAACCTTTGATGCCTATGGATTGGTATCAAAAATAGACAATGGATCTTTGATAGATCCTGAAACACAAATCTTCAGTGATGATGATGTTGGTGCATATCAAGCCTTCACACATTGGCTTGGAATCATGGAAGACTAGCTTGAACAAAGCTTTATCAAGGCTTCACTTGAAGCAAGGTTCATATGAACATATGTCTAGATGTTCTTACTTTTTCACCTCTTTGTAAAAGTCTATATGACTTGGCATTTATATGTGATCACTTTAGTCACCTACCTACTTCATTAGTCGTGGAAAAGAGAATGATTTAGTGGAGAGAATATCTCCCTACTTTTAGTAGAGATATTCTAGGGAGCCTAAGTTTGAATTTTGAAATTCAAATCACCATTCAACTCCTATAAAAACTACATTTGAAAAGTCGCGGTTAGTCCTATCACTTCAGCTCACTCCCCGAGGCATTTTCTCATTGTAACTGTGTGTGTGTTAGTGCTACTCCATAGCCTACACCACCACTCCTCAATTCGCCATGCTTGCCATGCTAATGAACTTGTATAATCATATCAATCAATAGATATATACACATTCAACATATCTGATTCTCTGTGTTTTCTACTCCAAGTCTGTCAACTTCCAAGGAGCATTTCTCAGTGCTCACTGAACCAAATCAAGAGTTTAATAGCTCGTTGGAACCAGCTCAAGGTCTTCTACACGCATACAAAATTTCAAAAGATTTCATTCAGCCATTTGGGAGAAATCGTGATCGAAGTGTACACTGGTATGTGTCTACAGAATTCCTAAAAAGTCGGGGGTAATCATAATTTTGCTAAACTTATTTCTCAGTGTATGGTTTATCAATTTGAGTGATTCCACTTGCAATTGGTAGCTTACTAAGGTACTTTAATACCCCCAAAAGGAATTGTTTCAATTTCAAGTGTGCTGGTCACACTGAGCATAACACTGAGCAGGTACCATTACAGAATTAGAAAGTTTTCAAGACTAGTGAAGTGCAAACTCATCTGTTTTGATCTAATCATTACTCAACTCATTTCCAAAGTACATATAGCATATTTTGGTGTCATTTGGAAGCTCAAGGAGTCTACTAAGTATTTCTGGAATCAAAGGAGGGCTGGTGTGAAGCAGGTCTAGCAGCACCAACTCATTTCTTGAGTGCATCCAACCATCACTCCCAACAGTGGTATCAGAGCAAAGAAGGTAAACATGGGTGATGGGTTCCCTTCATTCATTGACAAATTGGACAGAAACAATTATCAGGCTTGGTCATTGAGAATGAAGACCTATCTACAAGGCAAAAGCTTATTTGGATACATATCAGGAGATGAGGAATTGCCCTCATTCAAGACTAGAGGACTACCCACAAAGGATGAACATGAAAGACTCAACCAATGGTGTGCAAAAGATGCTTTGGCAAGGTCTTATCTCTTAAACTCTATATCTGATTTTCTTTTACCTCATGTAAGGAATTGTAAGACTTCCCAAGAGACTTGGGAAACCTTGTCAAACTACTTTTCTTCCAACACAAGGGCTAGGAAGAATCAATTGTGGATTGAGTTCACAACCCTTAGGAAGCAGCCCAAGCAATCAGTCTCAGAATATGTGACAAAGATCAAAGATGTGGCAGACCAATTAGCAAGCATTGGAGAGGAGATTGAAGAGGAGCAAATAGTCAGGCAAGTAACAAATGGACTCAAGGCAGATGATAAGTGGGAAAGTTTCACCACTGCAATGGACCTCTATATGGACATGCATACCCCTGATCTCACAACACTCATGGGCCAACTATTTACACATGAAGCAAAGTTTACAAAGGCTGGAGATCAATCAAAAGGTAACAACTCCTCTGCTCTCTATACTGATAAGAAAGTCAAAGATAAAGGTAAAGGGAAGAAACAGGATGAAGAAGGCTCTACCTCTCAAGCTAATTATGCAGGGAGAGGAAGGTCATCTAGAGGAAGAGGCAGAGGAGGTAAGTCAGGTAGGGGGAGACCCTACAACTCATCACCATGCAACATTTGTGGATTGTCCAATCATACCACAGATGAATGCTACAAGAACTACAAGAATCAGAGAGGAAGAGGCTACTCAAGAGGTGGATACTCTCAAGGGAGAGGCAGATTCAACCAACATCAAAGCTACAATGGATACAACAATCAATACAACAACAACTACAATCACAACCACAATGGTAACTACCAAGGTGGATTCAAAAATAGAAGAGACTATAACAATTACACAGAGGAGCAAGATGACTCCCTATTGATCATGAATATGACCTCCAAGGCAGGTACAAATGATGATCATTTATTTTATATTGACTCAGGATGTTCTAACCATGTAGCTGGCAATGTGGCACTACTTTCTGATTTGGAAGAGCCCAAGGGCAAACATCAGGTACAAACAAGTGATGACACTAAACATTCTGTTGTTAAGATTGGAAATGTGAAGACATGTGATGGTAACCAGAATCTATTGAGCAGGGTACTCTATGTACCAACCATCACCAAGAATCTAATGAGTGTTGGTCAGATTGTGGAGAAAGGGTTGCAGGTCAGATTCACACAACATGGAGCATATGTGGAGGACCCAAGACATGGATTCAGAAGGATAGCCAAAGGGGAGAAATCAGGTAGATTATTTACATTTGAGCTAGAAGATACCAAGAACATTGCTTTGTATAATTACAAGGATCAGACACTTTCAGAGTTAGAAATATGGCACAAGAGATTAGGGCACATAGGTGAAAGAGCCCTAAAGCAAATGTGCAGGGATCAATGTGTGCTTGGGATACCTAATGTGTCCAAGCAACACATGATTTACAAGTGTGGATCATGTCAATTTGGTAAGTCTCACAGGTTACCCTATTCAAGGAAAGGTTTCATGCATGAAGACTACCTAGACTTGGTACACACAGATGTTTGGGGACCTAGCAAGGACCCTTCTATTTCAGGTTCAAGGTATTATGTGTCCTTCATTGATGATTATAGCAGGTGGACCATTTTATACTTTATGAAGCATAAAGATGAAGTGTTTAATTGTTTCAAGAGGTATCTTGCACTTGTTGAAAATCAAACAGGAAGAAGCTTGAAGAGGCTAAGGTCAGATGGTGGAGGAGAGTACTTCTCCAATGAGTTTGAAGATTTCTTGTAGGAAAGAGGCATCAAAAGGGAGATTACTACAAGGTACTCACCTGAACAAAATGGGGTAGCTGAAAGAAGGAATAGACTCATAGTAGAAACAGCTAGGTCTATGCTTAATGAAAAAAAGTTACCAAATTATCTTTGGGCAGAGAGTGTATCCACTGCCACCTATCTCATAAACAGGTTGCCATCCAAATCACTTGATGGCATGACACCATATGAAGCTTGGCATGGTAAGAGACACTCTCTGGATCATTGCAAAATCTTTGGTTGTGTAGCATATGTGCATATTCCCTCACAGGTAAGGGGAAAGCTAGACCCCAAGGCTGAAAAATGTATCTTCATTGGCTATGATTTAAACCAAAAGGGATACAGATTCTACAACCCAACAAACAAAGGGTTCAAGGTAAGCAGAGATGTCATCTTTGATGAGAATGACTCTTGGTATGAAAATGAATGCAGGAAGATTAGTCTACCCTATGACATGGAAGAAGATTTTCCAAAGCTCACCAAGGAGGAACCAATTCAGCAAGAAGATTCAAGCTCAGAAGATGATGATACAATAAACCTTGAAGAGTTCAAGGCTTGGAAGTCCAAAGGGAAGATGAAGATGAAGCAACTAGAAGATAAACCAGAATCCTCAACCCAAGCAATGAGGAGATCTCAGAGAGAAAAGAAGAAGCCTATCAGATTTGGGTATGACACATCACTTGTAACTAAACATTCTGTATATCTTGCAAAGGACTTGTTAAATGAAGAACCAGGTACCTATGAAGAAGCAATTACCAAACCAGAATGGAAAGAAGCCATGGATGAAGAGATGGAAGCTCTCAAGGAAAGTGATACTTGGGACTTGGTACCCAAGAAAGACTCTATGAAGGTAATAGGATCCAGATGGATCTACAAACTAAAGAAGAACTCAGATGCAACAATAAACAGGTACAAAGCTAGGTTGGTAGCCAAGGGTTTTGCACAAACCCAAGGCATTGATTATGAGGAGACATTTTCTCCTGTGGCCAAGATGCCAACTACCAGAATATTGGTGAGTGTAGCTGCATCCAAAAATTGGAATATGTACCAATTAGATGTCAAGAATGCTTTCTTGAATGGATGGATATCTGAAGAAGTCTACATGTCACAACCACCTGGCTATGAAGATCCAAAAAAGGTACATTATGTTTGTAAATTGAAGAAGGCTCTGTATGGTTTAAAGCAGGCACCTAGAGCATGGAATTACAGGTTGACAACCTACCTCCAAGACCAAGGATTTGTGATGAGCAAAGCAGACACTTCTCTATTTATAAAGAGAAGTAATACAGAGGTAATCTACTTATGTGTTTATGTTGATGACATCATCATTACAGACAATGATGTCAATGGGATTGGGCACATCAAAGGACAGATGATGAAAGAATTCAAGATTAGTGATCTTGGATTATTGAAGTACTTCTTAGGTCTTGAGTTAGTCTACACCAACTCAGGTATATATATCACTCAAAAGAAGTATGTGCAGGATATGGTCAAGAAGTTTGGTTTGCAGGATGCTAAGGTATCTACTACTCCAATGGAGGTCAACCTAAAGCTAAGTGCTCATGAAGGAGAAGAAGTCCAAGACATCACAGGGTATCAAAGTATGGTAGGTAGTTTGAACTATGCTACCTTGACAAGAATAGACATAGCATATGGAGTTAGTGTGCTTAGTCAATTCATGCACAAACCAAGGGTACCTCACCTAGAGGCAGCAAAGAAGATCTTGAAGTATCTGAAGGGAACTCAAAGTCATGGTTTGTACTTTCCTTATACATCAGATATTGACATTAAAATTTACTCAGATGCAGATTGGGCAGGATGCAAGGATGATAGGAGAAGCACCTCAGGATACATTTGTTTTGCAGGAGATAAGCCCATTTCTTGGTCAGCCAAGAAGCAACCTACAGTGGCACTGTCATCCACTGAAGCAAAGTATAGAGGGCTTGCCAATGCCACTCAAGAAGCTATCTGGTTGAAGCTTCTATATACAGAGTTAGGTCTATATACAAGGCCACCAATCATATTTGGAGATAACACTAGCTCTCTTCACCTTGCAGCTAATCCAATATATCATGCCAGAACCAAACACATAGAGGTTCATTACCACTATGTGAGAGAGAAGTTACTTAGCCAAGAGATTCAATTGACATATGTGTCTACTAGTATGCAATGTGCAGATTTACTTACAAAGGCATTAGATGGAAACAAGTTATGGAGATTCAAATCTATGATTGGATTGCAGGAAGTGATTGAAGAATGAAGAAGAAGACTTAAGCCAAAGTGTTTGGCTTGAGGGGGAGCTGTTGGTGCATATCAAGCCTTCACACATTGGCTTGGAATCATGGAAGACTAGCTTGGACAAAGCTTTATCAAGGCTTCACTTGAAGCAAGGTTCATATGAACATATGCCTAGATGTTCTTACTTTTTTACCTCTTTGTAAAAGTCTATATGACTTGGCATTTATATGTGATCACTTTAGTCACCTACCTACTTCATTAGTCGTGGAAAAGAGAATGATTTAGTGGAGAGAATATCTCCCTACTTTTAGTAGAGATATTCTAGGGAGCCTAAGTTTGAATTTTGAAATTCAAATCACCATTCAACTCCTATAAAAACTACATTTGAAAAGTCGCGGTTAGTCCTGTCACTTCAGCTCACTCCCCGAGGCATTTTCTCATTGTAACTGTGTGTGTGTTAGTGCTACTCCATAGCCTACACCACCACTCCTCAATTAGCCATGCTTGCCATGCTAATGAGCTTGTATAATCATATCAATCAATAGATATATACACATTCAACATATCTGATTCTCTGTGTTTTCTACTCCAAGTCTGTCAACTTCCAAGGAGCATTTCTCAGTGCTCACTGAACCAAATCAAGAGTTTAATAGCTCGTTGGAACCAGATCAAGGTCTTCTACAAGCATACAAAATTTCAAAAGATTTGATTCAGCCATTTGGGAGAAAGCGTGATCGAAGTGTACACTGGTCTCTGTCTGCAGAATTCCTAAAAAGTCGGGGGTAATCATAATTTTGCTAAACTTATTTCTCAGTGTATGGTTTATCAATTTGAGTGATTCCACTTGCAATTGGTAGCTTACTAAGGTACTTTAATACCCCCAAAAGGAATTGTTTCAATTTCAAGTGTGCTGGTCACACTGAGCATAACACTGAGCAGGTACCATTACAGAATTAGAAAGTTTTCAAGACTAGTGAAGTGCAAACTCATCTGTTTTGATCTAATCATTACTCAACTCATTTCCAAAGTACATATAGCATATTTTGGTGTCATTTGGAAGCTCAAGGAGTCTACTAAGTATTTCTGGAATCAAAGGAGGGCTGGTGTGAAGCAGGTCTAGCAGCACCAACTCATTTCTTGAGTGCATCCAACCATCATTCCCAACAGATGAAGATAAGGAGAATGTGAAGAGAGGTAAAGAAAAATTGGCACTCGCAGAGAATATATCAATATGGTATTCTTTTAAGTATTGGAAAGAGTTAAACGTATGCCATCTTCTTGATCTTATGCATATATTTGAGAATATTGGTTATTCATTATGGCATCATCTTCTTAGACTAAAAGTTACCATAGCATCAACGAATGATTTGAAGGATCAAAACTCAAAACAAAAGTTATGGCCAGTTTTTTATAGACATCAACAAGAAATGATTTATGCACCTGCTCCTTGGGTACTTACAACAAAAGAGATTCACACAATCACAATCAACAATAGGACTCAATTGATTCCGAATCTTATAGGATATGGAGCATCTTTCGAGAACATGTTTACTATGGATGATAAAAGGTTATCTGGGTTAAAGACCCATGCTTGGTGTCACGGGAGCACTAGATTGTGCTCTCTGACTACAATAGACAAGATTTCGGAAATACACTTTTGATTACAAGATCACCCATGAACGGGAAATGATGCAAGAATATGTGACTGATACAAGATGTGCCACAACCTGGGACTGATAGGTATGAATAACTCGACTAGAGATGATACAGGAGATTCCACAACCCGGAATCGTAAGTATGAAATAAGATCTCTAGATTACAAGAACTCCCTTTCGGGAGATGGACTAGATACACGAAAGAGCTCGACAAGATCTCGTACTATGAGATTACAAGAGGACAAGACAAGATGTCCAGGATACAAGACTAGAAAGGACTGGAACAAGGAACAAGACAAGAATAGGAACTGGAACTTGTAGAGTACTTACTTGGCGGTCACGACTCCTTGAGCTCCCAAGACTAGTATTGGCAAGACTGATTATGAATGCGGCCAACCCCTCCTTATATAGGTTTTCAAGGGTGGTTCCCAGGGGCGGTTGCGACTTGATGATGTCATCATGATATCATCAACTCGAAGCATCGTCTCTGGATGTCAAAATCAAGCAAGAAGACAGTCGATCTTAGGGTTTTGGCACGTTCCGGACGCAATGAAAGCATTAGTTTCCCCAAATTTTGAACCAATCATGGGATATAGGATTCACATGGAATCTGAGATTCAAGATGGTTTCCTTTGTCCATGACATTACCTCCCCCTCAAGCGATGAGCTCCACAAGGAGCCGTCATGTTCTCTGGTCTCTGCTTCATTGGATTTTTCTTATGGAGTTCTCGAACCTTGAATGGTGCTCTTTGAAGGTTTTCTACACGTTTCCAAGTACGATCACTGATGTCATACCCTTTCCAATGAATAAGGCACTCTAATCTTCCTCGGGATATTCTCGAATCTAGGACATGCTGGACTTCAAATTCTTCATGATCATCAATCTCGATAGGTGGTGAAGGACTAGGTCTCTCCTCCCTCAATGGTGAAATCTGATATGGTTCCAACATGGATACATGGAAAACTAGATGTTATCTCATAGTACTTGATAGCTGGAGCTTGAAGGTGACTGGATTAGATTTGGCCAAGATGGTAAATGGACCAAATCTTTGATGATCTAACTTTGCACAAGGTCTTGAGGTTTGCAAATTGTTTCTGAGTAACCATACTTTATCCCCAATTTGATACGATGGATTATGGACACGATGTTGATCTGCATAGTACTTATATTGTTCTTGAGCTTTATGGATCTCTTCCTTGAGTTCTTTGTGAATTTCCATCAGGTACTGGGCCTTGTCTCTAGCAGCTCGGTTCTTGACATGATTTGAGAGTTGTATATCCATCCTTAGATGTTGTCCATAATTTGCAAAGAAGGGAGTCTGCTTGGTAGATGCATGAACACTATTGTTATAAGCAAACTCTGCAAAGGGTAAAAGCTCAAACCAATCATTTTGATGATAGTTGCTAGTGCAACGGAGATATTGCTCTAGGACTTGATTCACCCATTCTATTTGTCCATCAATCTGTGGATGATTTGCTGTAGATAGTTTAACTTGAACACCAAGGAGCTTGCAAAAATTGTTCCAAAAGCTGGATATGAACTATGGACATCGATCATTGACAATGTCATCAGGCAATCCATGAAGCCTAAAGGTGTATTTGAGAAAAAGTCTAGCAATGGCTGCACTTATGTCTACATTTTTGGAGAATATCAAGATATCATCAAGATATATTACCACAAAAGCATCTAAATACTCTCGAAAGATATCATTCATCATATGTTGAAAGACTGCTGGAGCATTGGTGAGACCGAATGGCATAACTACATATTCAAAGTGTCCATACCTTGTTTGTAATGTTGTCTTCCATTCGTCTCCTTCTCTGATCGTGACAATATTGTATGCTCCTCGAAGGTCAATCTTAGTGAAGAAGTTTGCTTTTCTGAGGCGTTCCAAGAGTTTTGATATAAGTGGTAGAGGATATATGTTCTTTATTGTGACTTTATTCAGACCACGATAGTCCACACACATTCGAAGAGTTCCGTCCTTCTTCTTTACAAATAGGATAGGGGCTCTAGTAGGGGACTTCGAGTGTTTGATAAACCCGTTCGCTAGATTCTCATCAATATTCTTACGTAATTCTTGAAGTTCCTCTGGGGATAGTCTATAGATTGGCCCAAAGGGTGATTGTGTTCCCTCTTGAAGTTCTATGGCACAATCATAAGGTCTATGTTCCGGGAGCATATCTGCATTCTTTTTTTCAAAGACATCTTCAAACCCTTGGTATTGGTCAGGTAGCTTCATTGAATCATCTTTCTTGGGCTCTTGAGTTGGTATGGCATAGATCATATATGTTGGTTCCTTCCTTACTACATGTATGAAGGCTTTGGCTCCAACATATTTTGGGTTCTTCTGGATATCTTGACGGGTGACTTTATTATTCTCCGAATTAATTTCTAGATTATGTTTCATTAACCACGGCATTCCGATGATAACCATGTTTACTGGACTTGATATTACATTGAAACATATGCGTGAATCATGGTCACCAAGGTGTACTCTTAGTGGTATGGTTTCCATGGTTATATTCCCCAATGCTAGAGGCCGTCCATCTACTACTTCAGCTACTACTGGTCTGTTCTTCCGAAGTACAGGATTTCCATGTTTCTTAATGAGTCCTTCATCAATGAAACATGAGGAGGATCATGACTCTACCAGAGCTATAAGGGAAAGGGTCTTCTTAGACATGATTACCTTGACAGGGGCAAGACATGTTTCTACAGGTGTGGCTTGAATTATGAGACCCTTTCTTATATCATGGTCCGACTGTACGGTCTCTTTTACAACTGGACTTCCTCATTTCCCTGCTCTACAAGGGTGGCTACGACTTTGGAGTTCGTTCTCTTGTTGGGATAATTAACTGCAATGTGGCCAGGGTTTCCACAATATAGGCATAACTTGTTGTCCCTCCTTCTTTGTTTCTCTTGTGGTGTAAGAGGCTGGAACCGAGTTACATCTATCTGCATAGGTTTGGGCATAGACTCATCTCTAGGAGTGGGCTGGAAAGGTATCCATTGGCGAGGTCTTCCTTCTACTTGTTTTCCTTGTTTCCTTTCAAAAAGGCGGTTATCACATTGAATAGCTTGGTTGATGTATTCATTCAATGTCTTCACCTCTGGCATCGTGAGTAGAAGGTCCTTCACATCATCTCTTAAGCCCCATCGAAATTGGCTTATAAAATAATCTTCATGCCAAGTGAGGTCACATATCAACTGCCTAAATTCTGATGCATAGGTAGAGGCAGGGCGGTTACCTTGACGTAGCTTCCGAAGTTTTGTTTTTGCCACTCGACTCGTGTCTGCATCTCCAAATGTGGTAATGAGCTCTCTAAGAAACCCCTCATAGCCATGAAGTACGGCCATATCCTTCTCCAAGATTGGGGAGAACCATGATAAATCTTGACCATAGAGCAAGGTTCCAATAAAACTGACCTTGGATGCATCATCAGGGTATCTATCACGCTGCATGCGGATGTACAATTTGACTTGTTTCAAGAATCCTCGGAACTTTGTGCAATCACCATCGAACTTTTCTGGCATGCAGATCTTGGGTTCCTTCATAAATGATTTACTAGGCCGTTGATTCACTTGAATACTCCCTTGATTTGCTTGAAGACTCCCGATTCGTTCTTGTAATTCTTGGAGAAGTGCACCTACATGCACTGGATGTTCCATCTCGACTTGTGTCTGTCGATGACTTAGGTCTTCGACTTGTTGTTGGAGACTTTGAAGTGATGCTACAATCTGTTCATAAGCATTCTCCATGATGCTTGGTCTTGGATAGACGATACTCTTGCCAAAATGTCAGGGGAGCACTAGATTATGCTCTCTGACTACAATAGACAAGATTTCGGAAATACACTTCTGATTACAAGATCACCCACGAACGGGAAATGATACAAGAATACGTGACTGATACAAGATGTCCCACAACCCAGGACTGATAGGTATGAATAACTCGACTAGAGATGATACAAGAGATTCCACAACCCGGAATCCTAAGTATGAAACAAGATCTCTAGATTACAAGAACTCCGTTTCGGGAGATGAACTAGATACGGGAAAGAACTCGACAAGATCTCATACTACCAGATTACAAGAGGACAAGACAAGATGTCCAGGATACAAGACTAGAAAGGACTGGAACAAGGAACAAGACAAGAATAGGAACTGTAACTTGTAGAGTACGTACTTGGCAGTCACGACTCCTTGAGCTCCCAAGACTGGTATTGGCAAGACTGATTATGAATGTGGCCAATCCCTCCTTATATAGGTTTTCAAGGGCGGTTGCGACTTGATGATATCATCATGATGTCATCAACTCGAAGCATGGTCTCTGGATGTCAGAATCAAGTAAGAAGACAGTCGATCTTAGGGTTTTGGCACGTTCTAGAGGCAATGGAAGCATTAGTTTCCCCAAATTCTGAACCAATCATGGGATATAGGATTCACATGGAATCTGAGATTCAAGATGGTTTCCTGTGTCCATGGCACTTGGCATAACATTTTGAAACATATTTTACCTTTGGTTATCGATGGATGTACAATGAAAGGAGTATGAGATGTGATCTATCGTCTTGATCGCTTATAAGGTAATTATGATACTTTTATATTTAATATATATGAATATTCGATATCTTTTATTTTTGAATTAACGTCTTTATAATTTTTTTATGATATTGAAATCCCTAATTTAAAAACTCTAATTCAACTTTTTAGCCATATGTTTGAAGTATATGTACACCTCTGACGTCCTACTAGAGAGATGTCTCTCCTCCCAACCTTATGCCTCTATATATAGCTACTCGAATCAACGAGGATCATAATATATGTAAAGATATATACACATCATGTAGATAGGATACATAAATATAAAATGGAGTAGATATATTATGCATCACACATACATGCCTAAATGCACACATAAATATATATATACATACTAACATATTTACATGTACACATTTACACATAGACATATATACATATATACATGTACACATCACATATACATGCCTACATGCACACATAAACATATATATACATGCATACATATTTACATGTACATATTTACACATAGACACATATACATATATACATGTACACAATTATAAACACTTGCATATATTACATGAATACATGAATATTTTACATAAATGCATATGCATATATACACATATGCATATTTAACACATGTATACATATATCACACACATGCAAACACATACATATACATGAAATACATATATATGCATACTAACATATGTATACATATAATACACATGAATACACACACATATGCATACATACATGATAAAAATTTGCTCCTCGAAGATAAAGCTATATATAAAATAATTAGGCATACCCCCGAGCTTCATGTTCTAACTTAGAAGAACATGATTTCATCTCTCTAATAGGATTCATCGTTATTCAAGTTAATAAAAAAAACCTATTATCTGATATCCATTCAGAAGCTTCAAGTTATTGATTGATAACTAGAGTACAAATTACTATCTAATCGCTCATATGTTTTCATTATTGCCATCATTTTGGTAAGACATCAATATAGTCTCATCTTCATTATCCTTATTGATTTCATTTATTTCTTCTATTGTTAAATCTATGTTCTCATGAATCACATCATCTATTGATGGATTAATATCTATTTCTGGTAATTCCTCTTCCTCATCAGTAGAATCAGCATGTAGAGAATTATCCTCTTCATAAAAAAGATTAGTATCATTATCACGTATAATGATTCTAATTTCTATTTCAGATGTTGATGTATCAGTATCTGATGCTGAATCATCAAGAGGACTTTCTTCGATCTCTCTAACAATAAACTGTTCAAACAATGACCTACCTCTAGGTTGCACATGAATGACTTGCCACCAAGGATGAGCATCTGGGTTTTTATAAAAAAATGCTTGTTCAATATGCCTAGGAAGAATATATGGTTCTTTAATAGATCGCATTACCTTGGAAGAATCAATTGCCCAAAACCCAGATAATTCCCTTCTTAATGTAGAATTACTACCTTTATACTCCGCTCGAAACCAGTCAACCTTCAAAATGACCTATCAAAATATATAACAACAAAAACCCATTATTAGGTGCTGAAAAAAAATAACTAACTCTAAAAAAAATATATAAACTTTTTTCTACCTGTTTGAATGTACGAAATGAAATTTCGTAGATACCAACAATAGTTCCTACGTAACCAAGTTCTCTATCTATAAGGTTCGTGTCTTTTGAGCTAGCACGTGATAGTTGCTTGAAAGAAGCAACAATACTAGAATCCTCTGTTTTACGTAAAGAATCAATGGCTTTGATTCTAATATGCTGTCCAAAAGCCCACATATTAGTAAACATTCGAGCCTGCAAAATAAATTCAATTAGTAAATAGAAACTAACATACATATATGAAAAAAATAAAATATTATTTTAATAAAATTACCTTTCGTTCACAACCTATCATTAACTCTCTTTGCTCATCTGAGATTTCTTCATTACTTGCGTTGGCATGTTGCAAACGTCTATATAGCCAATCCGTGAAAGAAGGTATATCTGTAATCTCATTATTATCGAGCTTACGTCTAGATTGTTGATATATTTAGGTAGTGATGTGTGTGAACACTCTAGGACCGCCGGGGCACTTTTTTCCCTCTTTAGGAGGTTTTTTTCCCCCGGCTTGTATATACATCTATTGCCCTAATGGGCTACTTATCTTTGTACATTCTCTAGTAATACATTCAGTCTTGTGTGTTGTGCTCCAAGCTTCTTCTTCTTCCTTGTGCTGTTCGCGTGCTTCCGCAGACGTCTAACTCCAACAATTGGTATCAGAGCAGGTCGTTGCTTCTTCTAGGGCGCCGTCGACACTCCTCCGTTTGTAGTCTCAGATTCGCACAAAATTTGGTGAGCATACTCAGGGTGTTTCCGAGATCAAAACAGCTTTGCCTTGTGGTGCCGAAATCGCGATCTGAGCTCGTTTCGGCCTCCGAACGCACTATCGTAGTGCTTGTGCAGGCTATTTTGTCCTTTTGTGCCAAAGGTATATACCAGTTTCTGTTTGCCAGTTTAAGCGTCTCGAAGTCTGCTACAGGTCTAGCAGAACTCGTCTGGGCAATTCTGTTCAACTTTTTGAGATACAGTCAATTTTCTGCATTAAGGTATTTTAGTCACCGGCCATGGATGAAAGCAGTGATGTATTCCGTATGTTGGCTGTTGAGGATAAGTTGGATGGTACCAACTACCCATTATGGGCTTATATGATGCGACATGTATTGGTTGCAAAAGGATTGTGGAACATTGTGCAGGGTGTTGAAAGACGTCCTGTTACACTTGTAACGATAGGTACTGCAAATACAGGTGTTGGAGCTGATGAAGATGGTGTCGAAGATGATATTCCGCAGATTCCTGTTCGTGCTGCTGTTTCTGTTGCACCTACTGCAGAGCAGATTCATTGGGATGGCAGAGATGCCCAAGCACATGCATTGATAGCTTTGTCTGTCAAACGTGCCATTATTCCTCACATTCATTCTTACAGAACAGCAAAGGATGCTTGGGATACACTTACCACTTTGTACCAGGCTAGGAATGAGGCTCGTGTTGCTTACCTCCGAAAACAGTTGGAGAGTGAGCACATGAATGAAGGTGATTCGATGGACAGTTTTCTTACAAAGATCAAAGACCTGAAGGAACAATTGATTTCTGCTGATGAGGTTATACCAGATAGCTCACTTGTGCAGACCGTTCTGAATGGCCTTCCTGATTCATATCAGAGTTTTGCCTCTACTCTTTGATTGATGATGAAAGGCAATCCGAATGCCTTGTCATTTGAGGAATTAGTCTCTGTTCTGTTGCAGGAAGATCAGTCCAGGCAGAACAGGTCCATTATGCGTGTTGCAGATCAAGCTTTCCTGGCTAGTCAGAAGGGCAAAGGAAAATGGAGCTCTTCTACTAGTAAGCAGAAATCTGCAAATGCTGCACAATCGAAGAACCAGGATAAAGATGAGAAGAAATCAGAAAAGCAGAAATTGTTCTGCAAGTACTGTAAAGGAAATGATCATATTATAAAGAACTGTCCAAAACTGGCTGCTAAAGAGGCAAAGAAGAAAGAGGCTGGAATGGTTGTTGCAGAGGCCTCTACACCAAAAACAGAGTCTGCAAATCTTGTGCAGGAAGAAGAATGGGTGTTTACTACTGTCTGCAGTTTTGACCCATCTTCTCATGATCAGTGCATGTCTGCAGTAGACTCAGATGTTTGGTACTTTGATAGTGGGGCGACCAAACATATTACCTCGCAGCGTAGTTTCTTCTCTTCACTCGAGCCTGCCCCTACAGGGAATACTGTCACATGCGCCAATAACTCCTCTTATCCTGTTATGGGAGTTGGTAAGATCATTCTGACTACTACTGATGGTAGTTCTTTCACTTTGTCAGATGCTTTATTTGTGCCAGGGATAAAAAAGAACCTGTTATCAGTTTTTGCATTAGCCAAGATTGGCTTGGTTGTGAAATTCGTTGATGACAGGTGTACAGTCCATGATCTCTCAAATGGCGATGTGATTATTGCTTCTGGCATTTTATGTCGTGGGCTGTATAAGCTCATAGACTATGAAAGATCTGTGAATGATTCGGCATGTGCAGTTCATGATTCTCAGGCTATGTCAGATGCAAAGCTTTGGCATGCACGCTTTGGTCATCTGAATTTTGCTAGTTTGTTACACCTGCAGAAATCTGAAATGATGTCCTCTTTGCCCAAACTTGAGGCACCTGGAAAACATGTTTGTGAAGGCTGTATTTTGGGCAAAATGCAGCGTTCTTCCTTTCCAAAAGATGGTTCAGTTCGGGCTATGCAGAAATTGCAGCTTGTACATAGTGATGTCTGTGGTCCTATGCAGACACCCTCTTTTGGAAATTACCTTTACTTCGTGACTTTCATTGATGATTTTTCCAGGCATGCATGGGTATATCCACTCAAAGCAAAGTCCGAAGTGTTCATGTGCTTCAAACAGTTTTTGGTTTTGGCTGAAAATCTGTCAGCATGTAAAATGGGCACCCTCCGTTCTGATCGAGGGGGGGAATATATGTCTTCAGATTTTAATGCATTTCTGGCTGAACGTGGGATAAACCACCAGTGTACAGTGCCGTATACACCTCAACAGAATGGAGTTGCTGAACGAAAGAACAGGTCACTCATGGAGATGGCGAGGTGCATGGTCAAAAGTCAAGCTTTACCACATAGTTTCTGGCTTGAGGCTGTCATGTGTGCAGCATATGTACTGAACAGGTGTCCCACCAAAGCGTTGCAGTCTATCACTCCATATGAGGCTTGGCATGACCGCAAGCCATCTGTTGCTCATCTGCGTGTTTTTGGTTGTTTGGCATATGCATTAGTGCTTGAACAACATCGTAGAAAATTGGATGATAAGGCAGTAAAATGTATTTTTGTTGGGTACAGTTCTGAAAGTAAAGGCTATCATCTGTATCATCCACAGACTAAACGCATTCTGGTTAGCCGTGATGTTGTCTTTGTGGAAGATGCTATTCAGCCATTGCTTTCATGTACTAAGGAGACATCTGTTAGCTCCAAAGACATGTATGATACTTTAATGCCTCTTTTTACAGGTGGACAGGCTAGCGCTGGTCCTAATGAGGCAACTTCTCAGCCTTTGGTGGTTTCATATGATGATGCAGATCATTCCATTTCTGATGCAGATTTACATGATGCACTTGTTGATGAGAGAGCTGATATTGAACAGGCAAAAACTATGCCAAAATGGCTGGTGCAGACTTTGCGTGACAGCAAATTAGATGCACCTTTGTCATATCGTACTCGTTCAGGCTCTCATAGTACCTCATTTGCATTAGATTGCTATGCTATGGCTGCATCTAGTCTCTGTGATGAGAATGAGCCTGTTTCTTTTGATGAAGCACAAAATTCAGAAAATTGGATGGCTGCTATGCAATCTGAATATGATGCTATAATGAAGAATGGTACATGGTCTTTATGTGACTTGCCTCCTGGCAAGAAGGCCATTGGCACTAAGTGGGTATACAAGCTGAAGCGTAAACCTGATGGTACAGTTGACAGGTATAAGGCTAGGCTTGTTGCAAAGGGTTATGCACAGGAAAGAGGCATTGATTTTGATGAGACCTTTGCACCTACATGCCGTATGACTACTGTTCGGAGCATTTGTGCACTTGCAGCCCATCATGGTTGGAATGTACATCAGTTGGACATTAAAACAACATTTCTGAATGGTGACTTGCATGAAGAAGTGTATGTTTTTCAGCCCCATGGCTTTGTGCAGAAAGGGCATGAAAACCAGGTGTGCAGGTTAAAGAAGGCGTTATATGGTTTAAAGCAAGCACCACGTGCTTGGTATGAGAAAATACATGCCTATCTGATTGCACATGGTTTTGAGAACAGTCCAACTGAAAGCACCTTATATGTTAAGCGTGCTAATGATGTGCTTTTGATCATTGTTGTCTATGTAGACGACATGCTGCTCACTGGTCCTCTTGAGAAGCATATTGCTGATTTCAAGGCTGATTTGCATGCCTCATTTGAGATGTCTGATTTGGGGCATTTGCATCACTATTTGGGCATTCAGTTTATGCAAGTTGATGGTGGAATGGCTTTGTGTCAAACGAAATATATTGACACATTATTGCAGCGTTTTGGCCTTGAAGACTGTAAGCCTATTGCCACTCCTATGGAGACAGGTTTACGATTGAGTCTTCATGATGCTGGAGATGCATTTGATGCTGTTCTCTATCAGCAGGCTATTGGATGCTTGATTTACTTATGCATTACTCGGCCAGATATTCAGTTTGCTGTCTCACAGATGAGCAGGTTTATGCATTGCCCAGGAGTCACGCATTGGAAAGCGGTTAACCGCATCTTTCGCTACTTGAGTGGTACTCGGCTACTTGGGTTGTTTTATCCCAAGGGGGGATCACTACCGCCAGATTTGCATGCTTTTTCTGACTCAGATTGGGCTGGTTGCTATGACACTCGTGTGTCCACCAGTGGTTTTTGCTTCATGCTTGGTAGCTCATGTATATCTTGGTTGAGCAAGAAGCAGCCTACTGTGGCCACTTCCAGTTGTGAGGCTGAGTATAGGGCAGCTTTCACAGCGACTGTTGAGTGTGTGTGGCTCAGACGCCTTATGGCTGATTTGGGTGTTGGCCAGTCTTCTGCCACCACCATCTTCACTGACAGTCAGAGCGCATTGGCAGTTGCGAGGAACCCTGTGTTCCATGCTCGCACTAAGCACATTGAGGTGCATTATCACTATGTCAGGGAGAGGTTCTCTGCTGGGGAGATCAGCTTGGCATATGTGCCCACGCAGGAGAACATTGCAGACCTTTTCACGAAGGCTCTGCCTAGGGAGAAGTTTGAAGCTTTCCGCAAAGCTTTGGGCTTACTTCCTTTTGTGGAGTGATTTCCACATAGCTCGGCACTTCCTTATACATGAGTGCCAGCTCCTTGTTCACCGCATCACTCCCAAGGGAGATTTGTTGATATATTTAGGTAGTGGTGTGTGAACACTCTAGGACCGCCGGGGCACTTTTCTCCCTCTTTAGGAGGTTTTTTTCCCTCGGCTTGTATATACGCCTATTGCCCTAATGGGCTACTTATCATTGTACATTCTCTAGTAATACATTCAGTCTTGTGTGTTGTGCTCCAAGCTTCTTCTTCTTCCTTGTGTTGTTCGCGTGCTTCCGCAGACGTCTAACTCCAACATAGATCTTTTGTTTTTTCGCCTTTTACTTCGGAGACTTTGAAGTTCCTCATACTCGCTAAGGAATGCTTGGATGCATTCGCTATTATATGCTACAAAAGTAGAAACATCAT